>JAMXBB010000006.1:1394931-1712650 GCA_024138015.1 Lumnitzera littorea
TACATCATCCTTCTTTTTTAGATTATTTATTTAATTTCTATTTAATATTATTTTAAAAAAAACTAATAATAAAATAAATTATTAATTGAGTTGAAACTAATTCAAAAACTAAGTTCAAATAAAAGGAAGAATTAACAAACTAGGAAGTTAAACATAAACTAATCAGACACTATATTAGTTTGAATTAAAGATAGTTAAACCTTATAAAATAAGTTAGAAGACATTCCTTACACGTAAGTGTAAAATAAAACCACGAGTCAACTAAAAAAATCGATCCGAGGTTAGATGTATAGAGTAAATAGAAATAGAATTAATATATAATTCGAAAACTCTTACACCTATAATGTGATTGAATAAATTTAGATGACAGATTAATGGCCGATTTAAGGCTTACGAAAAAAACTGAAGTTGGATTAGAAATTGAATCAAAAGTTAAAACAAAACCTAGCTCAAAATAAGGATAATTGTAAGAGATTTAAACCTAAATAATTAAAAGAAGAAAGACCCTAAACTAAATATAATAATCTAAATTACAAAATAAAATCTATATATGGTAGTTATGTAAAAACTAAAACAACATTTATATTATAGAGGGTATTGACGATAGGCTGTACAAGTTGCACTATAAGTAAACAAGCGAGAAGTACATATAAGTTTGAGATTAATACGTTACTATATTTTGAAGTAATGTTTTAAAGTACTCAAAGGCTTGAGATTATACTTATTTGTGCTTATAGATAGTTTAAACGTACACATGCTTGTGTATACGTGTTTTTGAATGCATTATGTATTATTGGCTTACTTTACTGGTTTGCATTTGTTTTGTACTGTGTAATATGGATTGATCATCTTAACTAGACTTAATAATATATGACTTATAAAATTAACTAGTCAAGCATTTCAACCTATTAGGGGAGAAGTTTAGGGTTTTTCGGGCAAATACCGACTCCTTCGAAAGAAATAGCATTACATAATATAATTGGTTCCTTTTTCATTCTTAATTAAACTAAGTGACAAGAAAAGATGTTGTGATAAGGGTGAAGTCAATAGTTCAAAACTAATCATAGGGCGAATGGTGTCTCTATTGCACAAGTTTAGGTTTAGTCGTGAGTTATTGAGTACTAAACTTCTTGATCCGAATTAAAATCGGTGTAATTTCTCTAATTTTATGATGGACTAGATAACATTGTATAATGTTATTCGTTTGTTGCATTGCATTAAAGTAATTGGTTAATAATCCTATTTGTGCTTGATATGTAATTTTAAGTCTTTGTTCTAACTTACTGAAAGGTTTGTTGCTTACATACCTATAGATGTTGTTACTAGTGTGAGCTAAGAAGCAGCCTTTTAATTACCTTAAAACTAGCTGAATCTTATAGAGTAAAGAAATAAATTTGAAGAACAAGTATATTACTAAGGTCTTAGTTTTTACTTTAGAATCTTCCATTTTCAAATAAAATATTACTTAGATAATATAATGTTATGAAATCATGTAAACATTAATTGTAATATTTAAATCCTATGTCACGCTCCGAATAGGAGAAGTTGTAACAGTCCCGCTGTATAAACCAACCTAAGATAAAAGTTGTCATTACAATTACTATCGTAGATATAATCCACATAAGATGTACACGACTCAACTAGCTTGAAGCATCCATTATGATACTTATGAATAATCAAAACCGTGGTATAGCTTTACAAAGTACTTATTCTATACAATTTGTTGTCTCATAACATAATAGTACTTACACAAACGTTTCACATTTAGAGTTTACCAAAAGCCACAGGTTTGAAGTCTAATTACAATAAAATAGGAAATTAGTGGGCATCCCAAGGAATTCCCAGTTAATTTCCTCAAAACTAAAAAAAAAAAAAGTAAAAAACCTAAGTTTAATGGGTTTCTTATTCCTCACTTTCCCAACCAACAACACATTAACTTAGGGGTGATGGTATCTGAATATATCGATCTTCATTCGTCGCTTGTAAAAAAGTCTATGGAAATGTGAGCTCGACCAACTCAATAAGTGGGATAAAGTCTGAAGAGTACTAAACAATCACATGTAAAGTTGTTAATTATGATGAAATACAATGCAATTAATCATTTGAAACATCACATAATGTTATCTAGTCCATTGTAAGGTTAAAGAAATTATATCTGCTTCAACCCGGATTGAGGAGTTTTATTGTAACTCAGATCAAATCAAACCCGGGCATGTATAATGAAGAACACCCTTCTCCCGTAACTATCTTAAAACCGTGACTCCTTCCTTTGTCGTTACCTTCTCACCTACCGCTTAGTTCATTTAAGGATGGGGAAATGACCATTTTAACTATCCTCATTAAAGTGAGTCGATATTTGGCCTGACACTCTTAATCGTTTCCCTTAATGAGTGCTATGCATGTCTAGTTTCGTTGCAATTAAATCATTATTAGTTATAATATATCATTTTGATTGTATCTAAACGTACTTTTAATCGGTTAAATTACATTTCAATTGCGATAAAGTTATTGTAATACGTAAATTCTCGTAATATTATGGAGATATAGTGATGTGTTTTTGGGATTCAAGCACATAGAGAAACACCACAACGAAAAGAACCGAAAAAAACAAAAAAAATAACTTGTAAAGTCTAGGTAGCTACCAAATGGATATGACGCACCGCTTGATTATACTTAGCCTGCAATCCATTGGATGTAATTTACAGGTCTAAACTGAAAGATCACTTGCTACTACTCCTTATTAAAGGGAATAGATAAGAGTTGCATGATAATAAGAACATTAAGTTACTTAAAGGAAATGTGAATAATTCTCTGTATTGATGATTGATTAATTGTTTGTGTATAAGTAAGTAAGAGTTTCTATACCCACTCATTAGAGTTACTTTACATGCTTGAAAAGATAAGAGGGTACTCTTACAATTAGGTTATATAAAATATACCTAAAAGGGCAAAAGAGACAAATAATATTCAGTATAAAAGTAAAGAATCCTTCTGAAATATTGTGTTAGAAAACACGTGTCACTCAGTGGTCAGGCTTTAGGAATGTGGTACAAAGTAAACGAGAGAAAAGAGTTTGCAATCAGGGATTGACCTATTTTGGATTAGGTCGTAGGTCAGCCAGTCTCGCTGCAGAGTGGTTAGCTTGAGATGAGGTCGGATGCTTATGGTTAGCTTTGGAATTTAGCTTGAAAGGGCTTAGGGCTATTTTCTTGATTGTCTTAATAGTATACAGTTGCTTGATAGGAGTACGTCTGACACACATGAAGGTCTAATAATCAGGTCGGTAGGGGATCAAGTTAGGAAAAGAATCTCCGTCTCAAATATGGCTTTGAGCTTGTATGCTCCGACTAAGTCATTGGAGTTCTTTAGTTCGGCTATAGGTGATCGGTCTAGAGAGCCGATTCTTATCATATAGGTTATATTGTTCGATTTTAATAAAAATAGTGTCATTAAGTTCATACAAACTTAATGATACATAATATGGGTTTTGTTTTTTAAGATGATTCTTAAAGGGTATTTTGAATTTCTAATACACTTATATGTATCTAAATAAATTTTATTGTATTATAAGTATTTTACGTAATTAAACTATATTTTATGTAATTTACCAATATAACTTTATAATATTGGTATTATCTAACCCTCATATATATATAACATATCCCGATCATAAAATTATCATTAAATATATACAAAACTCATTTTTATCAAATCTAACTAGTAGGCATATTTATAGATTTTATCTCATGATTTTTTACGTTTTAACCTATTATTACTAAAGACGAGCCTTGGTTTATAATTTAAGCTATTTTATTACGCAAATTTTTAATAATTAGCTCGGGTCACCAAATAATTTTCCCCAAAATTTCTATAGACTTCTAAAAATATGGGGGATTTAGTCATCACTTGGTTACATGTTATCAATTTATTATCTATATATTTGAAATTATAATTTTACCTCAAAATTGCATTTAATTACTTAAATATTATCCTTTTACATAAAATTATTTCCAATGAATCATAACATCATAATAATTCACCAAAAGTCAATATAGGTCATTTTCATCAATTATTTTCATAAAACCTATCCATTTCACATTTTCATCCTAATTATAGCTATTTTTAGGGCTAAAATTACATTAAATACTAAAAACACTCAAATAAAAAATTTTGCTACATAGAAGTTATGTATATATTATGTATATTCTACAAAAAAAATTTGAGTTAGAAACAATATCATTTGATACATTTATTTTAAAAGTCAAAATTTAGGTAAATAATGACTTTCTTAAGTAAGTATATTAAATATTCAAAATTTTACAAAAATAAAAATATCACAAGATAGAATATCTAAAATAATATAAATATAATTTTTTTATAATTTTCTGGTGTAGGTTTACCATTTTTTAAAAATAATTGAAAAACAAGGCAAAAGTTTAACTTATCAATTCATCGGAACTTTAGTGGTCGGCGGTAGAGGAGGTAATGTCGGACGGCCAAGGTAGGGGGTAGACTAGTGGTAGCAGGGTGGACTAGTAATGGTTGATGTAAGCCCTAAATATATGCCAAGTAACCATATGATCGAATTTAGTATACAAAATTTAAGGCGATTGGTTAAGCGATCCGATTAAATCTAAATTATAAATATTAATAAAAGTGACCTCGTAAGTTTAAATTTAAGAAAATAAGTAACAAAATAAGAGAATATAAAATTTAAAAATTTTAAGTATATTACTCGTTAATTATCGAAATGCATTATTTATTGAAAGTGCGTAAAATGCATTTCGATAACTAATAAATCGTTAGAGATAGATTATATACATACTAAAAATCATATAATAACCTATATAATATTTAGGAGTGTTTACTTGTACTCCACATGTATTTATGTGTAAGTAGAAATACACGAAATTACCTAAATTACCCGAAATTAGCTAAAAAATTACTGAATAATGAAAGAAAATTATAAAAATTTAAGGAAAAATCAGAGAGATAGTGAATCATCCAGATCATGTTGTAGCAGAAAGGGAAAAAGAAAGATAATTTTGTCCAATAAAAAACAAACACTTAAAAGGCAAAAATGGAAGAGGATAAGCTAAAAAATCATATCTAATTAATGCTCAAAAATCTCTTTACAGATCTATAAATAGTGAGAAAATTTTATGAGCTCATTTAGTCAGTTACAAGTTGAAAAAAATTGGGAGAACCGAAAATTGAGAGGGAAATTAGGGTTTAGCAAAAATCTTCACAAAATTGTGCATTTAGTACACCACCACCTTGGACTGAATCACCACCACCACCCTATTCCAAACCTAATGTCCAGACCAACCAACCACCCTTAGGCCGTCAATGGTGGCCGAAAACCCAAGAGTCAGGTAAGTCTAATTTTTCAACCGATTTTGCAAAATTTAGTAAAATTATTAATTTATTATATATAGATTTAGGGAAAATAGTGATTAAGTTTAATTATGTTTGTAAATATAGGGTTCTTAAAAAATTAAACAAAACCGACATGTTTAGAATTAGAAATAAATAAGCTCAAGAGTATAATTTAGAGTTCAATTTTTTTTTTTTTTTTGTAAAATACTTAAGTGATATAAAATAATGCTATGAAGCCATTTTTTCAAAACTTTTAAGTAAATTTTTAACCCTAAAATGATGAGAAAAATGAGTAATTTTGGATTAATTAAGTAATTAAATCATTAATTATTGATTTAGAGGGTAATTAGATGTTTAAGGATGTTAATCTTTAATGTGGAAATATAATACTAACATTTAGAGTATTAATTGCAATTAATATAGAAATTATGTAGTAAATTTGAGTAATTTGGTAATATATGAAATTGAAATTTTAATAAATATGAAATAATAGGTTAAATTGGATAATATAATAATAATATTAGTACGTATTAAATCTGTTATAAAAATTAATTTTAGGTAATTATACAAAAATTGTAAAATTTTCTCACATCGAAAGTAAATTCGGTATACTAATTAGGATTAGAGTATGTCAAGTGGATTAGAATATTGAATTAAGACTTAGTATGATATTAAGATATTTGAGCATAATGTGATTAATTCCACATTAGAGTTTGAAACGTATTTTAGGATTACTTGTAGTTGAAATCGAGTTAGAACCTGAACTGGAATCAAATTCGGAAACTGAACCCTGAACTAATGTAAGATGAATCGTTAGTAAATAATAGGTATATAAGGAGAATTGGGTTAAATTTTAGCTTAAAATATGTATTATCAAAGTATAAATACTAAAAAGTATATTTATATTATAGGACATACGGAGACGAGTTGATCTACGACAAGTGGTTAAGTGATTTAGGATTCCAAGTAAGTTGGGTTTAATGCTTCATTGTATTCTGGAGTACTATTTTAAAGTATTTAGAGACTTAGGTTTGTGTATGGTTATGATTGTAAGTAATCTTATACATGTGCTTGTGTATCTGATTTTGTGCTGAAATCCGTATTATGGTTAATGACTATTATGATTGGATTAGTATAGAATTGTTTAGTCACCTAAACCGAATATAATCTTAATCGACCTAAATACCCTAAAAAGACATGTATTATAATCCTATAGGGGATTATTAGAATTCTCCAATCAAACACCGACACCTTTGAAAAAGATAGCGTTACATAGCAAATTAGTCTTTTTTTCATCTTTAGCTGAACTAAGTAACAGGAGAGGAGATCGTACAAGGATGAGGGCATTGATTCGAAAAATAGTCTTAAGAGGAGTAGTGTCTCTAAACCTAGGTTTAGTTGTAAGTTGTTGCATAACATGAAAACTTCTCAACCCAGATTAGAGCGGGTGAAATTACTCTGATTTTACAACGGACCAGACTACGTTGTATGATGGTACTTGTTTGTTGCATTTCAAAAAAATAATTGCTTGATAACCTTAATTGTGCTTGTATATATTCATGAGTCTCCAATTTAACTTATTAAGCTATAATTTCTCATATTCGTATAGATTTTTTTGCAGGTCCTGACTTCTGATTTATGATGCCGCAATACAATTATCCAAAGGTTAGATTTCTTTTGAAGCTACAGGGAGTGAGGATTTATTGACAAAAGATTAAGTCTTATTTTAAGTCTTGCTAGTATCCTTAAGATAAAGAACTGATATATAATATGTATATTAGTCAACTACTGTATTACGTAAGATCTCTTAGAAATCCTACGATAATGTGGATGTAATTATATATATATGACTTAAGATTTTACTTTTACTATAAATTTTAGCTAAAAATATTAGTTGAACTGTTTACTTTAAAGTGAGGAGTTGTTGACGCCTTATATAAATTTTATTTATAATAGGCACTGTGAGGTCAGTTCTTGTTATAACTTAATTTATATAACGGGACTATTACGACTCTGCTACTTTAAGGCGTAACAGCTGATCGGGTTCCATAGCAAACATTCAATTAGTTTGGTTTCCAACTTAGCTTAGTAATTCCCCTATTTTCTTTCTTATTTTTCTCTTAATTTCTCGAAACTTTCCATCACTCCCCTATATTTTAGTTTGCTAAAAGAAGTATGTCTTAAGTCATTTTCATTTTTATAGCACTTGGGTCAGCTACAATAGATTTTTTTCCTTATTTTTTTTATCCTTTTTCTCCTTAATTTCTAAGGTAAAGGTATCCTAACTTTATAAAATTGCTTTTGATTCAGCTTTGTGAACTTAACAGGAGTAAGCCACAATGATTTCCAATAGTCCCCAGCTGTTTTCTTTAGTTTTTAGATAGGTTTTATCGAATTTTTAATTAAATTATTAGTATTATATATATTATGTTAATATTTTTGCTTGTTTATTATATATGTGTATATATCCTATATATATAGCACGTGTAATGTGTACTCGTACATGTATAATTATATTTCTAATATATTTTTTATTTTTTATGACATATTTTCTACATATTTTTATGAATTCAATACATATTATATACAATTATGTAATTTCGCGTTAATTTATGGGTATAATTATTATTTATATTTGGTATACTTATAAAAATTCGTATATACTCATATAGTAAATTATACTATATTATCTTATTTTATAACTTAATTAACTTATTTATAAGTTCTTATTACATTCTTAGCTTGATTTTAGGGGTTTCGATCGTATTTATACTATATTAAGTAATCACACTTATAAGGGCAAAATTAGAATTTTGCATCATTATTTTCGAAATCTAACTTCACGATGTCACTTTAACTAACTTTTTTATCTTAATCATAAAGTTTAGATTCAATTCACTTGGATCATGTAAGCCCTAAAGTTAAGCCTAGTAATCATAGGAGTGAACTTAGAAAATAAAGTTTAGGGAGATCGATTAAAGGATCTGATCAAACTCAAATTATAAGCTATTGAGAAAAATATTAGTAAAAATAACCCCGTAAACGAGAATTGAAGAAAATAAGTAGTAAAATAGGAGATTATAAAATTTTCAAATTTTAAGCATAATAATTGCTAATTACCGAAAATGTGAAAAATGTAATCTAATAATTAATAAATTACCAGAAATAGATTATATGTATACTAAAAATTTTAGAATGACCAAAATAATAATTAGGAATGTTTACGTGTACCCCACATGTATTTATGTGTAGATAAAAATACGCGAAATTACCTAAATTGGCCAAAAACTAAGTAAATAATTAAAGAAAATTATAAATTAATTATGGAAAAATCAGAAGAGGATAAGATGATCTAAATCAGGTTGTGGCATGTCAAGATCTGCCAAATAAAAATCAACCAATTAGAATTAGGCAACACAAAAGCAAAAAATCAAGAAAATTGGGTAAAGTCATGTCTAATTAATGCATAATAATTACAAAAATCGTTTATAAATAGGGGAAAAATTTCCAGAACTCATTTGGGTAGTGAGGAATCTTAGAAAAATCGAAAGACTCAAAAATTTGAGAGAAAATTTAGAAAACAAAAAAAGAAAAGAAAACTATGCAGATTGGGCAAGTGAGCCAAACCCATACCTCACCACCACCTGGGAGCAAGCCACCACCACCTTACTCTAGACCCACCGTCTGGGCCGGCTGACAACCTTGGATCGGGTTTGGACGGTCAGAAAGCATCGAACCGGGTGAGTTCCATAATTGTCCCGATTTTGTATAATTTAGTAAAATTAGTTATTTTGCCTAGAAAATTATGAAACTTGTTATTCTGAGGTTTTATTGTATGTAGATTTAGGGAAAAATAGTGATTTAGTTTAATCACGTTTGAAAATATAGGGTTCTTAACAAATTGAACAAAACCGAGCATGATTAGAACTATAAATAAATAGGCTTAGGAGTGTAGTTTGGAGCTCAAATTTTTTCTGTAGGATGCTCATGTGATATAAAACAGTGCTATGAAGCCATTTTTTTAAAAATTAATTTTTGAAATTTTTAAGTTAATTTTTAGCCCTAAAATGATGGAAAAATTAGGTAATTTTGGGTTAATTAGGTGATTAAGATATTAATTACTGATTTAGATGGTAATTAGATGTTTAGGGATGCTAATCTCTGATGTGGAAACCTAATCCTAACCTTTGGAGTATTAAGTATGGGTAATTTAGGAAATTTTGTAGTTAGTGTGAGAAATTAGTAATATGTGAAATTGAAAATTAATGAATCTAAAAAAATAGGGTTATTTAGATAATATTATAATAGAAATCAGAAGAATAATAAATCTAAAATAACATTTAATTTTAAGTAAATGTCTCCGAACGTAAGATTTTCTCACATCGGGAATAAATCCGACACCCCAATTAGGGTTAGCGTGTACCGAATAGTTTAGAATAATAAATTAAGACCCAATAGGATATTTGGATACTCGAGCTCAATGTGATTAATGTCACATTAGGATTCAAACATATTTAAGACTTAGGAATCAAAATTAAAAGCTAATTTAGGATTCGAACCCCGAAATAGAGTACAACGAATCATTAGTACATTATAGGTATACATGGAAAAATGAGTTAAATTATGAATTAGAATATGAATCTTTAAAGTATAAGTACTAAAAAATCTATTTGTATTATAGGACATTTAGAGACAAATCAACTTGCGACTAAGGGATCGAACGATTGAGCAATTCCAAGTAAGTTGAGTTATTGCTTATTGTAATAGAGTACTTGTTTTATGGTACTCGGAGACTTAGGATTGTATATGGTTGTGCTTGTAAGTAGTTTACGCATGTGTTTGATGTATCTGAATTCGTGCTGAATTTGTAATATGAGTGATTTTGTGATTGATTGAATTGGTGTGGAATTGTTTAAATACCCTAAATGAAATTTAATCTTATTCGACTCTAAGAACAAAAAATGTTATGCATTGTAACCCGTTAGGGGATCATAGGATTCTCCAACTAAATACTAACCTATTCGAAAGGGATAGTACAGGATTGCAAAATGGTCCCTTCTTCATCCTCAGTCGAACTAAGTGATAGGAGGGGAGGTCGCGGCGAGGGTGAAGTCAATGGTTCGAAGGTAGTCGCGGGAGGAGCGATGTCTCCATTGCACAAGCCTGAGTTTGGTTGTAAGCTGCTGCATAACATGGAACTCCTCAACCCGGATTAGAGCGGGCGAAATTTCTCTGATTTCACAACGGACCGGATTATGTTGTGCTATGATACTTGATTGTTGCATTGCATTACATGAAAATAATTGATTGATAATCTTGTTTGTGATTGTATACATTCACGAGTTTCCAATTCAACTTACTAAGCTGTAGTTACTCATATCCTTATAGATCCTTTTGCAGGTTCTGATCTCTGAATAATTCAAGTAAAATACCGCCTTACAATTACCCAGAGGTTAATCCTTTTGAAGCCAGGGGTATGAGGATCAAACTACTGAATAATGATGTGTAGCTAGAGTATCCCTATAGTTAAGAATGAAAAACTGATAGTTACTATGTAATTTAGTGAACTGTTGTGTTTATGTAAAACTTCCTGGGTAGCTCTGTGGACTTACTTATAATTATATATGTTTATTAGAAATTTGTAATATTTATCATAATTGTAGTTTAAATGATAAACGGACTGTTTACTTCAAAGCGAGGAGTCGTTGACGCCTTGTGTAGATCATGTCTATGGTGGGCACTGTGAAGCCAGTTACTATCATAGAATGGTTTACACGGCGAGACTGTTACGACCCTACGACTTCGGGGTGTAACAGATCACTTTTCCCAGAAGGCCATAAATCCAAGCTCAGATGTCCTAAATGTGATTTTAGGAACTCATATCCTAGTATATATATTTTTCATACTTTTTTAAGTAAATAACTTGTTAGATTTGTGAATTGTTTACTTTGAAACGGATTAGTTGTGGACGCTTTGTGTAAATCAAGTCTAAGATAGTGATTGTAAGGCTAACTTATATCTTATAATAGTTTACACAACGAGACTATTATAACTCTATCACTTTAGGACGTAACAATACCCTTTCACCCTCCCTCTCTTTTCCCTTTCTCTCTCTCTTCCCCTTGGTATCTCCTTCCTCCTCCTCAAGAAAGTTGCTAATTCATAATTTTACTACTAATAGAAAGCACTAGAACCCAAAACTTACAAGTTGAACTCATTAGTAAAATAAAAAAATAAGATAAATAACCTAAAACACCACTTCCTTTCTGATAGCACAAGGCAACACAAAATGTAAAAGTTGATTACATTTTAAAATTCACATGTGGAAAGTGTGAAGATCCTTATAATCTAAGTTCGCATATGTGGATAACGTTTTCTAAAATAAATGTAAATGTAAGCACAAAAATAATCGACATATTTTGAAATGATAATAAAATAGCCATTAATAATGAAAAATAAGTGATATGTTCTTAGAATAATACATAATATGATATTTCAAAAAAAAAAGGAAAAAAAAGAGAAGACAAAAGGAGTTAACAAATACACAAATAAGTAAAACATGTTAGAAGAATATTGACTCCACAAATTATATCTAATCCATATCTCTTTGTGTTTGAAATCACTAAGTATTTTAAAGTATGTTAAGAAAAGAAAAATTATGTATATAAATGCCAGATGTACCAAACTATTAATAATAATGAGATATTAAATTTACTACAAATAAATTTAATTATTAATAATGGTAATTGGTCATCTGAATTTATTTTCTATCATTTTCTCTAAATTAACCACCAGTTGTTAGTTGAGATTGTAAGGAAAAAATATGATATCACAATGATATTATATGGTGTTTAAAAAATCTAGATAATTTGAACCCTTATTTGTAAAATAAGGAAAATTAAAAGGAAAAAAATGAGAGGATCCAAATTCGATTTAATATATTATAAATGTTTATATACATATTCTTAATACATTAGTGTTGTCATTTTGAATGTATCTAAACCAAATAATGGATTATCTCTTTATTTTATTCCTTAAAAATTTGTAATTTCATTGTGCCAACCATAATTGAATGTTAGCTTAAGCACTAAAATTATTCAATTAAAAGCATCTATTCAAATCACAAGTGTAGTGGTGTTATCCTAAAGTTAATTTTATAAGGCTCTTCTTAATTAGAATGGGAAAAAATGCCACATTTTATATGTGAAATTTAGTCATTTTTATGATTATTAATTTGTTAAAGGTGTTAATTTACTACTACAAACTTTTTAAAATCATTATAATATCCGAACTAAGTATCTATACAAATGTACTTGATTTGAGTTGAATGGATTATATAAAAAACTAAGAAAGATGCTTCCATTTAATATAAGTCCATTAAATCATTAGTGAAATGGTACCTTATTTATTTATTTTTAACTTAAATCAACTATGTTGCTCACTTTTTCATAGAAAATCTCTCATGCATATATAAACATTCAATTATGGTTGATGCATATATAAATTGATAAACATTTAAGGAAGATGATATATTTAATTCATCGAACGAGAATAGATTGATGCATATATAAATTTGAACCTTTATGAGAGTAGGCTCAAGAGGATTTGGAGATTCATGGTGCTACTGAATGATTATGAATAGGTACCTTAAGGGATTTAGAATCAAGATATATGTCTATCACATCAATGATGACAATGATTAAGCTTACATTAGTTTTGTGATGATAGATTAACAAATGATTAAAGATTTTTTTAGTTTTTATTTAATAATAATGATTTATATTATGACTTAATATATATGGGCACTAATGTTTATATTTAAGTTTGTTTTTTTGCCTAACTTATATTTTAATATAAATTATCAGTATAATGATTCGTGCTTAATTATTTGCACTATGGCTTATATTATGGTTAAAATTTATGTTGAATTTCTTTATTTCAACTATGCATTTGATGGTTCTTTTTAATGGCTTTTACAAGCATATTTATGATTCTTTAAAGTTAGTTTATATAGTTTTAGAAACTTAGCTTTTTATATCATGATTTCATAGACCCTCTACTGATTTTTGGTAAAATCATAAATTTGAAAAACTTTAAGATTCGATTAACTTTTTGAATTGAACTAATGTGTGTATAATGTATACTAAAAGTAGGAATTACTATTAAAATACGAAAGATTTTCCATTTACCTTAGTTTGCTGGAATCTAGTCCTATTCCTCGAAGCAGGATGTATACGAAAAAAAAGCTATCAGTTTATAGGAATCAATTTTCAATTGTTCATAAGATACATGACATACTTTTAATTTGAAAAGTAATTGAAAAATTTTATTGAAAAATTAACTTTTATAAGTTATGCTTATCACCTTTATTGTGCTTTAACACCCTATATAGATATAAAGATTGCTAGGATACTTTTTCCAAATGTCCTTGTTTCTTTAATTCGATATGTTGAAGCATAGCTAAAAGAGTCAAAATCCATCATTAAAAACAAGAGAAAATTACTTGTTTATAATCAAAATAAAAAAAATTACAAAAATACAAATTATACAAAAATAATTACCAAAATACGAAGCCTATATCGTATAATTACTTGTACTAATGTTGTATATTTAAAATACGATATTAATATAATATTTATATTACATTTTGAAAATGCGACATTAGTATAAATAACTATATCATCTTTAATATGCTAAATTAATTTTTGTGTAATGTGGTTATATCGCATCTTTAAAATGTGACAATAGTGCAACTAGCAATGTTATATTTTCAAAATGTGATATAATATTGATATTTTGTTAATTTTTTTATATAATTTGTAATTGTGTAATTTTTTTTTTCTAAAGTAAGTAGACATATATTTCAACCTTAAAAACATATATCTGGATTGTTTGTTTCCTTGTTATGTGATATTCCATTTCCATCTACAGATTGGCGATGCACGACTAAAGTAGAAAGTACATTATTTTGACTTAATACCTTAGGAAGTTACTACGATCCTATTTGTATTTTTTAGGAATCGATCTAACCCTTCATTTCATATTTAATTTTGTATCTATTATATGTTGATAATTAAAAATACAATTATTTTAATGGTTTAAATTTAATTGATGCAAAATAAATGGTGAAATGAGGTTGCATCTTGTAAAAATATGGAAGGATAGGTGGAAAAATCCATATCATAGTAATATTATTTTGTTCTTTAATTCATATTTATTTATACTAATGGACAATGTACTCGCGTTGTATATGCAAAAAAAAAAAAAAAAAAAAAAAAGCTTGGACTAAAAAATATAGAATGATGTTGATAGTTTATATTAGTAAAATCAAAATTGTGATAAATTTTAAAACAATAATTTATTACAAATATTGGTCAAATGAAAAATATAATAATTTTTCTAAATAATAGTAATGTTGGATAATTAAAATAATAGATAAATAAAAGAATAGTAATATAGAAGTAAGCCTGACAAAAAATGACCTAAACACAGCGGTTAAAAATTTAAATAATTAAAACTAAAGATACCAAATCGCTAGTTATAATTAGTTAAATTTTTTTTTTCTTAATATATCTATATTATTAAAGTAATATGATCCTTAAGTAACCACCTTTTTTAACATTATTACATAACCCTCTAATTAAAATTTTATTAAAAAAAACACTAAAACTACTTATCAAAATTATTAACATTTTATAATAAAGATAAAATCGACATATAAAAAAAACCTAACCCCGTGTTTGTAATTTATCCTTCATGTTTTCTCTTCTACTCTTATATTTTCCTCATTATTTCTCTCTCCTACATTTCCCTTTAACTTCTCCTTCCGTCTTCGATTAAACTTGGTAAAACCATACAAGCTCCACGATGTTTACATGGAATCATGGTAACCGGAGAAAAATAAACAAATAAATATTGATTTCATTCTACCAGTAGATTTCACCGATTTTGGACTTCTGGTTCTTTTCCACTTCTATTATGTTTGCTTACAATTTTTTTTTTTAACTTTTAAGAATTTATTGTTGAAATTGAAAATTTTATAATTTGATTGTGAGGTAAAAAAGATAGTTGTAATGGATTTTTAAATTATTTATTTTATATTTTTAGCACAGCCCATACGAGATGACAAGCCCAATAGGAAACAGTGGTTGGCCCGACCCAATCCCATCGAAGCAACAGGAGCATTTTCGTGGTTTCTCGCGAGAGCGGGGCCTTGTTCGGTAGCAGTATATGAAGTCTCTGGAGATTTTAGGGTTTGCGTGTAGCCGTCTCAGTGCACAGATAGGGATACAATGGCGGAAAAGAAGAGCAAAGGACGGAAAGAGGAGGTTGTTACTAGAGAGTACACTATCAACCTCCACAAACGCCTCCATGGATGGTATTCTCTCTTTCTCTCTAAATGAATGCTTATACATACACATGGATGATTTTTTCTCCTGATGTATCGCTTGACTTCTTCTTTTTTTTTTTGTGAAAGTGAAACAACGATCAATATACTATCGAATATGTATATTTTAGGATTGTTCTGCGGATTTTGAGTGTATGTTTAATTTAGGTTCGTGTCGTCCCACGATGTATGCTTGATTGATATGTTTGCAACCAGTCCACAAGGAAAAAAAGAATTTCAAAATGGCGGACTGCGACGCTGATCCTCTGCAGCAGCCTTTTATTTGTAGTAATTTTACCAAGTTTAGTGTCCCTAAATTGGTGTCGCGTTTACGGTGTTGCCAATCATATGATGTCGTGCATGGTTGGAGGAGACACAGAAGATGCACACCACTTGGGATGGGGAAACTTCTTCCTTGTCTTCGACGGATGAAGAAGTTTCTGTTTTCCATATATCTAGGTCACTTCGTTGATATGTTTCTAGAAATTTTTTTTTTTTTTTTTTGGTTGGGTTTAATAAGTGTTTTAGGGGCTAACCATCTAATGTTTTGTATGATATGATTTATCCAAGATGATTTCTCATGTAGGATAAATCGTGGAAGTATCACAGAAGGTTGTGTTGCTTCTCGTATTATTAGATACCCGATGCTATTTTCATATTTAGTCGTATCTGCCATGGTTGCAGTTATTTTCGAGGAATGTTTCTCCAAACTTCTGTTAATGTGATTCGGTTTAGTGTTTAGGATAGTCAAACATTTAGGTGGTAATTGAAAAGCTATGAGGTGGTGGTTGGATCACTTTGAGGTGGCAATAGTTAACATTTGTACTGAAGGTGACTAAGAAACCAAGGAAAATGAATATGTTTTTCAAAAGAGCAAGTGTTTTTCCTCTTTCTAATCAAATGAATACAGTTTTTGGACGATCAACATATCTTCTATTTTTAAGCACCAAAAAACCTTTTGCACGAAATAAGCGGATTCCCTGGTCGGGATATAACTTTTCCCATTTATTTATCTTCATGACATTGCTGTGCCATTAGCCCCGTTTTGGTGGATCCCATTGGGTACACAATCCCATGAATCCTATTATTGATTATATTTAGGCAAAATATACAAATAGACCCTTGGAACTTTGTGCAACATATAATTAAGCCCCTTTCGACGTGTGATATTAGGAACATGTAATTTTGTCTTTGTTTATAGGTGTTTGAGCTTTTCGATTGTAACTTGTAAGCTATTTTAGCAAAATAGAATTAGCTTTCTAGTTGATTGCACCAAAGTCTCATCAGTATTGATAGCAAGTGCATTCCATGATACACCAAACAGGTTCTGCTGAAAAAGCTTACCCATCTCGGTTTTCTTTTTGGTTGCTGTGACCTTTTTCTCACTGTTCCCTGCCCTGTTTCTTATTCTAGTAAATTCATGTTGCAGCACATTTAAGAAGAAGGCTCCAAAAGCCATAAAAGAAATCAGGAAGTTTGCACAAAAGGCCATGGGAACGACTGATGTTAGAGTTGATGTCAAACTGAACAAACATGTGTGGAGCCGCGGTATCAGGAGCGTTCCAAGAAGAGTTCGTGTAAGGATTGCAAGGAAGAGAAACGACGAAGAAGATGCCAAGGAGGAATTCTACTCTCTGGTCACTGTTGCAGAGATACCGCCTGAGGGATTGAAGGGTTTGGGCACCACGGTTATTGACGAAGAGGATTAAGTTACTTGGTTTGGCAGATTTTGGTCCTGCTGTAATGAAATTTTTGGCTAAATATTTTTGTAGTTTGAAGATAGTGGTTTATCTTAAGATTTCTCTAGTACCTGTTTCAGAAATTGTGTGATTTACATACTTGAGTTTTCGAGCTGGTAATGCATCTTTCACCAGCATTTTCGGCTGCCTTGCAGTCAGCTTGGTTTTTTAAATCCAGCATTGCGGCTCTTCTCACGAACTGAAGGATGGAAGTTCAAGCAGGTGGGTTGTACGTTTTAATGGAGTTGACTTGATATTATATCGAAAGAAAGTTTCATGTTGTTTGACATTTTTCTAAGGAAGGTAAAAGAAGTTACAGTTCTATATAATCTTAATGGTTTTCATTATTGTTTGTGATTGTAATTACCCATGATTCAAATATTTGAGTATAACATAAAGTAACATTCAGCTTGTGCATTGAACTGGTGGCATTACTAGGGTCTGTTACCGTCTTGTAGAAAAAAGATTCATGTGTATCGACGGTGGATAAGACGTATAGAATTTAGCCATATATTAAAGCATTTCTCGTCCTTGTGTTGACTTGGTCATACTCACGGTCACAACTCACAGGCAATTTACTGTAACACCTGAAAGGTGAAACAACCGATGTCCCTGATCATACCTTCTCGGCTGGTCACGGGTTTGAAATCAATCCCTACTCTCGAGGAGAAAAATTATTAAAAAAAAAAAAAAAAATGGCAAAGTGTCCTAAAATTCTAATATGGTATTATTTATATTAATTTCCCTGTCTCCCTTTTATCTTATCTGGGCTTTCAAAGTAATACTACTACTATTCCAGAAAAGGGACGGATATTGAAAAGGAAATTGCAGGAACATCTAATTAATTCATACTCTGCCAATAAAGATTTAATACAGATGCAGCAGGGAGTGGGCAGATGCATTAGTATGACTCAAGCATTGAATGAGGGTAAATGACTGCTGCAGGCTGAGATGGGGCAATGTTTCATTTATTACTCAAGAAACTGCTCTTGCATTCCGAAGAACTTAAGTAGTTGTGACAATACTATTTCTTAAATTCTATCCATAATAATAATAATAATCACTCTAGTGCAAGTGCAACTGGTTTTTACAAGCATTCAATGGGTGTTTGTGGGATACTTGTTAAGAAACCCAAATAAAGCTAACTTTTTTATTTTTCTTTGCACTTGCAAAGCATGAAATGTTTTCAGACCCTTGACAAGTTTTCTGGGATCACCTGTCGATGGTTCGCATCTGACATAGGTTTATCCATCATGTTATAAAGGGGAATATTAATTTAAACTTGGATAACAACGTGATGTATGCTTTTTTCATTAAGAAGGCGGGTAGTAAAGGTGCGTCCTTGTCGATCATAATTCATTGCAGCAGGTGGGACACAAACCATTTTCTACCTTTCAAGAGAAGGATGAAATGTAATATTATTAAATTCAGTTTAACTGATTGATTCAAATATACGAGAAGATTAATAATTAAAAAATAAAATTAAGTTTAATTAAGATTAAATTAAAATTAAATTGAATTGATTTTATAATCAAACGAGATATAAGGTAATTCAACAGGCCTTTTAGAACATATAGCATTAGCAACACGAAAATATCTACTGAGCTTCAGGAGTTGTGCTTGTCCCTATATAGCTTGAGGTGTACTGGCAACTCATAGGAATGAGATTGCAGAGAAAAATATGAACCGGACATGATGATTACGATGTTGAAGTGATGTAAACTAATTGTTTGAGATTTTTATTCAATTTTATATATTTTTATCATCGTTATAAATTTCATATAAAATAAGAAATGGAGTGGTGTTAGGAAGGTTGCGAATGGTTTATTTGTTTTTGATTTTATCGGTATTTTATTTTTATTGATTTTAATTTTTATATTTTATAAAAATAAAATATTAAAAAATATAAAAATATATTTTAAAAAATACTAATTAAAATAATCATTCGTAATGTATAAAATATATATTTTTAAAATTTTTTTCTTAAAAATATATAAATTTTTATATTTTAATTTTAATACTCCAATTATCATCTTTATCATAATTATGAAATAGAAATAGATAAGATACGGATAAAATAATTTTTTATATATCAAATTTTAAATAAATATAGATAAGATATATATATATATATATAAAAGACAATCTAATCGGGTTCAAAAACAAATAAGTACCTTTTATATTACAAACCATTTTCATAGCAGCAGGTCCAACTCGAACATAACTCATAACTTTATTGTCTCAGTTGCACTCATTTGCAATCCTAGGTACACTTACAATGTAATATAAAAGTCTTGAAATCGAAATTAAAGTTACCTTTTTTTTTATCCTTGAAAAAAGATGGATTATTTCAATTTCTTTTTTTTTTTAATGTTTTATATAAGTTGCAAAGTTGCGAAAAAAATTTCAGACTTCATCATTGCAAACTGTGTGGTCTTCTCACACGCACATGAAAAAGGGAAAAATTAAAATTAAATAAAAAAATAAAGAGTTCCCTGCAAATTCCTGTGTCTATTATTGATATGTTAGGATGCTCCTTTATGGACAAATTGACTTGCTATGCAATTTTTGTTTTTTTGGGTCCCTGAGCTTCTTCCTCATGCATTCACATGCCGACGTTCCCCAATTATTTAGCAACAAAATGAGCTGTTTCTGTTCTGTATTTATTTAACAACCTTGCGATCATGGCCAATTGGCCATGCAGATGCAGTGCCCACCAGTCACCAGTAGTGGCTTCATCCATCTCAAATAAACTCTATCCCGAGAGAATGAGATAAAAGGGTAGAGCATAAATTCAATTTACCGTGATTATTTTATGAGCGCTTAAAAAATTATACATTTCTATATAATTAAGCATTTCGCAAATTTTTGTCCCTTCGACAAAATAATTTAAGAATATTAAAGGCACCTTTTATTTTTATTTTTATAAGAATGTAAATGCTCGTATGGGATAAGAAAATGTTTCTTCCCCCAAACTTAAGGGTTTAGTAAACACTCAATTTCAATATAAGGAATTAAGTACATTTAGAGGAAATACAATGACAAGTATTAGCAACTTAGCTTAAGATAAATTAGAAAAAGAATTAATTATGATTAGAGCAAATTCGACTTTATATACCGATATTGTTACAATTTATCACTTTATTATATACTTGTATTTTTCACTTTTGACATTTTTAATAAACTTCTATTTTATTTCCTTAGGTCATTATTAGTTTCCAATATGCATTGCCTCATTGATTTAGAAAAATTAATATACTAAAACAATATTATTCAATATATTTAATGGGGTTGCAAAAAAGCCAAATTGAGTCTAATTCAGCTTTGAAAACTCAATCTTAACTTGTTTAAAAATTATTGAGCTCGAGCTATACTTTTATTAAGTTTGCAAATTGAGGCTTAGTTTGACTCATTTAGATAAACGAATTTTGTCTTAAACTTGAGTTTGACTCGTTTACTAATTGAGTTTAAGTCGAGCTTAGCTCAACTTATTTGTAAGCCTTACAATCAGGTGATTGGGGTTCGATTCGTAAAATTTTGGGCAATTGAGTAAATTGTTTGATCAAGTCTAAATTTTAGGATGAAATTAGAAATATTAATAAAAGTGATCCCGTGAGTTTAGATTTAAGAAAATAAATAATAAAATAATTTATTATTATAATATTAAATTATATATATATATTATTCATTATTTATCAGAAACGCATAAAACGAGTTCTGATAATTAATAAATCGATAAAGATAAATTATATACACGCTAAAAATCATAAATTAACTTAAATAATATTTAATAATATTTATTTGTATTATATANAAATTAACTTAAATAATATTTAATAATATTTATTTGTATTATATATGCATTTATGTGTAGTTAAAAATATATGAAATTACTTAAAATATTTGAAATATGTTAAAATAGTACTAAATAATTAAAAAATCATAAATAATTAAGGAAAAGTCAAGAAAAATCATAAAAAGTGTGGAAATATCTAGATTAAAGGTGTGGCATGCTGGGAATTGAAAATAAAATAATAACCAATAAAATTGAGCCAAATGAAAAGTGAAAAAGATAAGAGATAAGGACATTTATTCATACTAAATTGCAAAAAAAAAAAAAAAAAAAACCCTAAACCTCTTCCATAAATACTAAACCTTCTTCCCAAATTTATTTTAGTTAGTTTAGAGTCTAAAAAAATTAGGAAGAGAAGAGAAAACAATTTTACTAAAAATTAACAAATTATAGTGTAATTAAGCCTTATAAAGAGAACTCACACCGGACGACTACTTAGAAACGAACGGTCACCACTACTTGACAGCGAATCCACTGCTAGTGTTTGGAGGCTCATTAATCGGTAAGTTTCGATCCATCCTTTTGAATTTTTTTTAATTTGTTAAAAATATAAAATATTCAAGAAAAATTATGAAATTTGGTTTCTATTGGTATTTTTGCACGTAAAATTAGAATATCAAACTAGTTTTTTAAAATTAGAAGTGCTTATGTAGGTTCTTCAATAACAAGTCTGATTCTAACGAATTTTGTATGAATTTTAAAAAATAGCAAACAATGTTATTTTGAGTTAATTTTTTGTGTACATATTTCTTATATGATATATTTAATTTACATAAAAATAATTTTTGATAAACTATATATTTAGTATTTATTAAAATTATTTTGTTGAATCTACCATGTTTTTCATATGAAAGAAATGATAGGTTTTTAATTAAATTCCTTAATGAATCTAATTTTTAATGACTTCTAAAGCTTAGTTATGATTTTGGAAATATTTAATTTGAATCTTATAATTTTATTTAGTCATTTGCCTAATTTAAGCTAATTTTTAACAAAATCAAACCTAAAATTGATATTTCAAAAAATAACATATATTAAAGTATCTTAGTACTTCTCATGATCAGAATATAACAATTATTATTTACTGAGTATAATATATTTTCTGTAGCTTTAGTGGAGTTTGAGGAATTAGTTGTGTGTATTATATATAATATGTACTAAATATGTAGATAAATGGTATATTTTAAGTTAATTTTGTAATTTAGAGCTAATTAGATATAATTTTTCATTTAGTATAATTAGACATTTTGATATGTTTTTAGATGATATATGTAGTGTTAGAATTGTTAGATAAATGGTATAAGTGTATAATATGTAATAATACATAATATGTGTATATAGGAATTAAGTACATTTAGAGGAAATACAAGGACAAGTATTAGCAACTTAGCTTAAGATAAATTAGAAAAAGAATCAATTATGATTAGAGCAAATTCGACTTTATATACCAATATTGTTACAATTTATCACTTTATCATATACTTGTATTTTTCACTTTTGACATTTTTAATAAACTTCTATTTTATTTCTTTAGGTCATTATTAGTTTCCAATATGCATTGCCTCATTGATTTAGAAAAATTAATATACTAAAACAATATTATTCAATATATTTAATGGGGCTGCAAAAAAGCCAAATTGAGTCTAATTCAGCTTTGAAAACTCAATCATAACTTGTTTAAAAATTATTAAGCTCGAGCTATACTTTTATCAAGCTTGCAAATTGAGGTTTAGTTTGACTAATTTAGATAAACGAGTTTTATCTTGAACTTGAGTTTAACTCGTTTATAACTTGAGTTTGACTCCTTTGCTAATTGAGTTTAAGTCGATCTTAGCTCGACTTGTTTGTAAGCCTTGCAATTTAGTGATCGGGGTTCGATCCGTAAAATTTTGTGTGATTGAGCCTAAATTTTAAGACTAAATTGGGAATATTAGTAAAATTGATATCGTGAGTTTGGATTTAGAAAAATAAATAATAAAATAATTAATTATTATAATATTAAATTATATGTATATTATTCGTTATTTATTGGAAACACATAGAACGAGTTTTGATAATTAATAAATCGATAAAGATAAATTATATACAAGCTAAAAATCATAAATTAACTTAAATAATATTTAATAATATTTATTTGTATTATATATGTATTTATGTGTATTTAAAGATACATGAAATTACTTAAAATATTTGAAATATGTTAAAATAATACTAAATAATTAAAAATATATAAATAATTAAGAAAAAATCAGGAAAAATCATAAAAAGTGTGGAAATATTTAGAATAAAGGCGTGGCATGCTAGGAATTAAAGATAAAATAACAACCAATAAAATTGAGCCAAATGAAAAGTGAAAAAGATAAGAGATAAGGACATTTGTTCATACTAAATTGCAAAAAACAAAAAAAAAAAACCCTAAACCTCTTCTATAAATACCAAACCTTCTTTCTAAATTTATTTTAGTCAGTTTAGAGTCTAGAAAAATTTAAGAAGAGATGAGAAAAAGAGAGCAAACAATTTTATTAAAAATTAACAAATTATAATGTAATTAAGGCTTATAAAAAGAACTCACATCGGATGACTACTTGGAAATGAATGACCACCACTACTTGACAGTAAATCCATCGCTAGTGTTTGGAGGCTCATTAATCAGTAAGTTTCGATCCCCCTTTTGAAATTTGTTTAATTTGTTAAAAAAAAAATATTCAAGAAAAATTATGAAATTTGGTTTCCATTGGTATTTTTACACGTAAAATCAGAATATCAAACTAGTTTTTTAAAATTAGAAGTGCTTATATAAGTTCCTTAATAACAAGTCTGATTTTAACGAATTTTGTATGAATTTTCAAAAATAGTAAACAATGTTATTTTGAACTAATTTTTTGTGTACATATTTCTTATATGATATATTTAATTTATATAAAAATAATTTTTGATAAACTATATATTTAGTATTTATTAAAATTATTTTGTTGAATCTACCACGTTTTTCATATGAAAGAGATGATAGGTTTTTAATTAAATTCCTTAATGAATATAATTTTTAATGACTTTTAAAGCTTAATTATGATTTTGGGAATATTCAATTTGAATCTTATAATTTTATTTGGTCATTTACCTAATTTAAGCTAATTCTTAACAAAATCAGACCTAAAATTGATATTTCAGAACATAATATATATTAAACTATCTTAGTACTTCTCATGATTATAATATAACAATTATAATTTACTGAGTATAATATATTTTCTGTAGCTTTAGTGGAGTTCAAGGAATTAGTTTTGTGTATTATGTATAATATGCACTAAATATGTAGGTAAATAGTATATTTTAAGTTAATTTTGTAATTTAGGGCTAATTAGATATAATTTTTTATTTAATATAATTAGACATTTTGATATGTTATTGGATGATAAGAGATGATATATGTAGTGTTAGAATTGTTAGATAGAGATATAAGTATATAATATGTACTAATACATAATATGTGTATATATGAATTAAATGGGTAGAAAATATTAGAAAAAAATTAATGGTGTTATAATATTAGGAATATAATATAAATCTGATTTCGAGGGTGAAATTATGAAATTACATGAAAAAATATAGATTATTTTCACATTAAGTAGTTCAATAGTTTAATTAAAAATATAGTGTACCGTATGTCAAGCTTGATTTTCAGTTTTCTTTAATTTAATTTGATTTCTTACTTTCTAATTAATACTAAACCCTAACCCATTTGATATTAATCATCGATTAGAGAAATTGAGAAATTCTAGTTTTTTTATTGAAAATAATTTTTTGGAGTTGCCACTTGACCGGAGTCGAGGAGAAAAAAAAAAGAAAAAACTATAATCAATTGAGTGGATTAATTACGGTTTAGCTACTAGTCTTTAATTTTAATTTTAATTTGAGTGAAGAACTAAAGAGTTTCAAATTCGGGGGCTAACATATTAAACCCTAACAGGTACCATTATTCATTTACCGAAATTAAGATTATTTTTCTAATTATAATATTTTTAAAGAAGAAAATAAAATAAAAATCAAAAGAAAAAAAACCTAAGTTTCTATAAATTTTATCGTAGCCCCGAAGGTGTCTACGTATCTACTAACCGGGATTCGACAATTGTAGTTCTTTCCAAAAACTTTAGTGTATTGATTAATTTTAATTTTTTGAAACCAATCGGATTTACATTTTAATTAATTCAGTTTAAGGAAAAAAAAAATCTAAAGGACCTTAACTCGTAAGTGATAAAAAACTCTCTAAAACCCTATAATCTTTTTGTAAAAAGTTTCCTTTTGTTAATTTTTGTTTCTAAAAAAAATTGATTTTCTAAGTGAGAAATTCCAAATAAAAAACTACTCCAAAAAATTCCTAGACTAATATATACATATGTATACATACACATTAAAACTACTAAACAAGTATCCATTTAAATAAGTCGTAATATCATGCAATATACCTTAATATATAAAAAACCAATATTAATGAATCTCCTAAACTAATATATTTATATATACATATACTATGTTAAATAATTAAAGAACTAATAATCTAATAATAATGGAATAGTAATAATAAATAACTAAATAAAAAAAATCAAAACTGGAAAGCAAACCTGTGCTTATGTGAATTACTGTTTAGTGAGGAGCTATAGTGGACTTGTTTTGTGGATGATAAGAGATTGCGGTCGTGGAGGGTGACTGAGTGTAGTGGTAAAGAGCGATAGGAAAGGTTCAGTTGTTGGATAAAGGATAGGCGTCGTAGCAGCAGCGTGGTTTAAGCGTGTGTCCATGGCCTGCTTGTGGTGCAATCAGTGAACATGCAGCGTGCTGATTGGCATGAAGTGGACAGCAACGACGAAGCACCGCGGCATCGTGGAGTGTAAAACCCATAATCAGCTACCCAAAGTTTTGCTCATAGAATTTAAAGCAATCGGTTAAAAAATCCAATCGAGCCTAAATTATCAAATAAAGTTAGAAATATTAATAAAAGTGATTTCGTAAGTGCGAATTTAAGAAAATAAGCAATAAAATAAAAGAATATAATTTTTTATAAATTTTAAGTATATAACTCGTTATTTATCGAAAACACGTAAAATGTATTCCGATAATTAATGAATCGCTAAAGATAAATTATATATATACTAAAAATCATAGAATGACCTAAATAATATTTAGGAATATTTATTTGTACTATATATGAATTTACATGTAGGCAAAAATATGTGTAATTACTTAAAATACGGGAAATATGCAAAAATAATGCTAAATAATTAAAGAAAATTCATAATTAATTAAGGAAAAATATAGAAAAATGAGGAAAAGTCTAGAAGTGGGGCGTGGCAATTTGAAAATTAAAGAAGGAAATTAACCAATTAAATTTAGCCAAATAAAAAGTAAAAAAAAAATGAGAGATAAGGTAATTGTCAAATTAATTTAATGCATGATAATTTCTCTAATGCTCTATAAATACCCCAAATTTTTTAGAAGCTCATTTAATTAGTTTGAAATCCTAGAAAATTAGAGAGAGGTGAAATTAAGAGGAAATTAGGGTTTTACAAAAATTTAGCAAAAATCTGTGTAATTGAGGCTTCTAAGGAGAACCTAGACCCGATGAGCAACTGGAAGTAAACAGTCACCACCAACACGTGGTGGTAGCAGTGGCCAGGTGAGCTGACACACCTATGGCCACTGACGATGGCCGGAGCCATCTAAACTAGTGAGTGCGATTTTTAGTTCGATTTTGTGTAATTTTATAAAAATAGTAAATATTCTTAGAAAATTATGAATTTTGTTATTCTGAAATATTTTAGTATGTAGTTTTTAGGAAAATTATTATTTTGATAAAAATGTCCCGTGATATATGGTCCTTAAGAAATCATGCAAAATTGAGTATATTTCGGTTTAGAAATAAATGACCTTAGGAGTATAGTTTTGAGCCTAAAATTTTTGTGTAGACTACAGGTAATATAGAATAGTACCACAAAGTCCTTTTTCAAAAATGAATTTTTGAAAATTTTCGATAATTTTTAGGCTTTAAAATGAAGCATAAAATGGGTAATTTAAGATTAATTAAGTAATTAAATGATTAATTACTGATTTAGTAAATAATTATATGTTTTAGGATGTTGAAATCGGATGAAGTATGATATTTGTAGCATTTAGGGTGTTAGATGTAATTATTAGGTTAATTATGTTGTAAATAAGTAATAAGAAAAAATAGTAAATTTTAAGTTAATTTTGTAAATTAGGGTAATTAGGTGTAAAATCCGATTTATGATGAATTTAGATATTTTGAAATGATAATTGATGTTGGAAGATGGTAATTAGAGTGATAGAAATATTAGATGTGTATTATGTACATAATAAGCAATAGTACATAATACGCAATTATTAGAAATATAATAAATAGAAAATATTACAATAAAAATTGATATTATGATAATAATAGAAATATACAATAAATCTGATAGGAAACTTAAATTAGGGTAATTATATTAAAAATGTAAGATTTTCTCATAACAGGGGTAAATTCAGTAATTAAATTAGGATTCGAGTGTACCGCACAGATTAAAACACTAGTTAGAGACTAAAAATAATATTTAAGATATCTGAAGATAATGCGATTAATTTCACATTATAGGTCGGAATGATTTCTTAAAGTGTACATATAAATCTTTAACAAAAAATTGAGTTAAAAACCTAATTTAGAAATCAATGTGAAAACTGAAACAGAACTTAACACGATTCAAGAAGAATTGTAAAAAACTTAAGACCTAGATAATTAGGTATATTAAACCTTAAATAAAAGATAACAATAAGTGTTATAGGATAAAACCAACCTATAATAGTTATATGAAAAACTGAAACTACATTTGTGTTATAGGGATGATCGATGATGGCTCAAGCGAATGGGACCTCGAGTGAAGGAGCGAGGAGTCCAGGTAAGTTAAGGTTAATATGTTGCTGTATTTTAAAAGGTTGAGATTATACTTAGTTATGTTTGTTAGATAGTTGGTAGTGTGCATATGCTTGATTATGAGTAATGTTATGATTTTGTTTATTGTTCTGGCTTGTATTGTATGAGGTGATTGATTACCCTAAAATGACCTTAACAAAGATATGACTTATAATCATAAATTGGACTTGTATAGCAATCCATTAGGTGAAACCTAAAATTCTCTAGCTAAATACCGACCCCTTTGAAAGGAATAGCGTTGAATAGCATTATGGGTCTTTTCTTCATCCTTAGTCGAATTAAGTGACAGGTGAGGAGATCGCGGCAAGGGTGAAGTTAATGGTTCAAAGATAATCGCAGGACGAGCAGTGTTTCCATTGCATAAGCTTAGGTTTGGTTGTGAGCTGTTGCATTAACGGTAACTCCTCAACTTGGATTAAAGCAGGTGCAATTTTTTTAATCTCACGACGGGGCTGGACAACGTCGTGCGATGACATTTGCTTAAACATGCATTGCACTAAATGATTTGGTTGATAACGTTGTTTGTGTTTGTAGTGTAGTTTTAAATCCTTTATCTTAACTTACTGAGCTGTGGTTGCTCACGTTCTCATAGATGTTGTTGCAGGTGCTGGCTAAGAAACAGCTTGCAACTACTTTGAAACTAGCAATTGTTGGATCCTGGGGAGTGAGGAAAAATATTTGAAGAACAGACATATATTTTTAAGGTCTAAGCTTTTATCTTAGAATTTTTCATTTTTGAATAATGTATTAACTATAAAATAGATTACGGTGAAGCGTTGTAAACATTAAATGTAATAACTGAATTTTAGTATATATAAATATTTTCTCACTTTCTTAGGTAAATGATTTATTTAAATTACGAACTGTTTACTTCAAAGCGCGTTATTGTGGACGCTTTGTGTAGATCGGGTTTAAGATAGCGGTTGTAAGGCCAACTTCTATCTTAGAATAATTTATACGGCAAGGCTGTTATGACTTTGCCGCTTCGGGGTGTGATATTGGTCATGGCTACTGCATAACATGGAAACTTCTCAACCCAGATTATGGTGGATGTAATTTCTTTAATCTCATGACGGATTAGATAATGCTGCGTGATAGCATTTTCTTGTACATGTATTGCATCTAACTAATTTGTTTTATAGCTCTGTTTGTGTTTGATGTATAGTTTTAAGTTTCCATTTTAACTTACTGAGTGGCTGGTTTCTCACATCCCTATAAATGTTACTATATGTGTTAGTTAAAAAGTAGCCATATAACTACCACAAAACTAGTAATTGCTGAATCTTGGGGAATGAGGATATAAAATCGAGGATCAAATATACTCTCAAGTTTAGATTTTATCTTTCAAGTTTTTATTATTAATTTATTTATTACTCAAATAAATTATGATTAGACTACTAAATTTTGTAAACATGCTTAGATTATTTTGTGTAAATATATATTTTTCATATTTACATAGTTAAATAACATGTTTAATTTATAAACTGTTTACTTCAAGGCGAGTTAGTTATTGACACCTTGTGTAAATCAGGTTTAAGATAATAGCTATAAAGTCAACTTCTATTTTACTGTTACGTTTCTACCATTTCATAACATGGTATTGTTTATTAATTAAGCTTAAGTTGAGTTGAGTTGAGGATAAAGTGAGCTATGCTCGAGTTTGCTTATGAGTTTAAGTATATAAATTACAAAATAAAGAAATATATAAATAAATAGATTAATAAACCGTGAATAAGAATTATATTACATATTATATATTTATATATATTGTATAGATATCAGCTTTTGAATTTTAATAATATAACATATATAATATTTATCATATATATAAAGTTCTGAGCCTACTTACGAGTTTAAATAAGATTGCTTATAAGTTTAAGTCAGCGGGCTCATAAGTCTAAACTGAAACTCAAATTCGGCTCATTTAAATAAACGGAATTTATCTTGAGTTCGAACTTAACTCACTTAATAATTTGAGATGAACCGAGAGTTTAAAGCGAGTCGAGCTTGAATAGTTCATGAGCAACTTGACTCAATTACAACTTTAATATTTAATCAAGTTAAGTTGTGCCATCTATTAGTGTAGTTAGGTTGTGTTATACCCCAAAGCGGCAGAGTCGTAACAGCCCCCGCCGTGTAAACCATCCTAAGATAGAAGTTGGCCTTACAACCGCTATCTTAGACCTGATCTACACAAGGCGTTCACGACTAACCCGCTTTGAAGTAGACAATTTGTAATTTAAACAAATCATTTACCTAAGAAAGTGAGAAAAGTTATATATAATCACTATAATTCAGTTATTACATTAATCAGAAATGAAAAGTAAAATATGTGTTGATTCTTCAATGTTTTTCCTCACTCTTTAGGATCCAGCAGTTGCTAGCTTTAAAGTAGTTGTTGCCGCTTCTTGGCCAGCACCTGCACGACGTTTATAGGGATGTGAGCGACCACAGCTCAGTAAGTAGGGACGGACGATTTAAAACTATACCAGAAACACAACAAGGTTTTCAATCACTTATTAGATGCAATGTATGTGCAAGCAAATGCCATCGCACGACGTTGTCCGGCCTGTTGTGAGATTAGAGAAATTGCGCTCGCTCTAATCCGGGTTGAGGAGTTGCCGTTAATGCAACAGCTCACGACCAAACCCAGGCTTGTGTAATGGAGACTTTACTCCTCCCGCGACTACCTTCGAACCACTGCCTTCACCCTCGCCGCGACTTCCTCTCCTGTCACTTAGTTCGACTGAGGATGAAGAAGGGACCATTTTGCAATCCTGCGCTATCCCTTTCGAAGGGGTCGGTATTTGGCCGGAGAGTCCTAAATTCCCCTAACGGGTTGCCATGCATGTTCGATTATGATTACTGGTCGTATATTTGATTAAGTCCAGTTTAGGGTGATCAATCATTACATACAATTCATACAATATGTGCCAGAGCAACAAACAGAATCATAGCATCACCCATAATCAAGCACATGCACACATTCAACTATCTAACAAGCACAACCAAACATAATCTTAAGCCTCCAAAATACAGCATCGTATTAATCCCAACTTACCTCGACTCTTCGCTCACTCACTCGAGGTCCGATTTGCTCAGGCCATCGCCGATCATCCCTATAACACGAACGTGGTTTCATCTTTTCATATAAATATTCTAAGTTCATTTTATCATATAATGCTTATTGTTAAGTTTTGTTTAAGGTTTAATATGCCTAATTATCTAGGTATTAAGTCTTTTACAATTATTTTAGGTTTGGGGTTAGGTTTAGGTTCGGTTTTCGCATCGATTTCTAAATTAGGTTTTAGTTCGATTTCTAAATCCTAAACATGCTCGAATCCTAATGTAAAATTAATCACATTAAGCTCGAGTATCTAAATATCCTATTGGGTCTTAATTTAATATTCTAAGTTATTCGGTACACGCTAGTCCTAATTAGGGTATCGGATTTATCTCTGATGTGAGAAAATCTTACTTTTTTATATAATTACCTAAAATTCAATCCTAATTCAGATTTAATATTATTCTGATTTTTACCCTAATATTATCTAAATAACCCTAATTTTTCCATATTTATTAATTTCCAATTCTACATATTCCTAATTTTCTACATTTACCACATAACACCTTCATTACTTACACTTAACACTCCATAGACTAAGATTGGGTTTCCACATCAGAAATTAACATCCCTAAACATCTAATTACTATCTAAATCAGTAATTAATATCCTAATCACTTAATTAACTCCAAATTACCTAATTTTTCCATCATTTTAAGGCTAAAAATTAACTTAAAAATTTCAAAAATTAATTTTAAAAAAATGGCTTCATAGCACTGTTCTATATCACATGAGCATCCTATAGAAAAAATTTGAGCTCCAAACTACACTCTTAAGGTCATTTATTTCTAAACAGAAATGTGCTCGGTTTTGCATGATTTCTTAAGGACCCTATATTACAGGACATGTTTTCATCAAAATAATATTTTTCCTACAAACTACATATAAAAATATCTTAGAATAACAAAATTCATAATTTTCTAATAATATTTACTATTTTTATAAAATTACACAAGAATCGGGCTGGAAATTGGACTCACCGGTTTGGGTGGCTCCGGCCACCGCGGGCCGCCGTGGCCTTATCGGCCGGCCTGGGCGTTGCCACCATCATGTGGTGGTGGTGGCCGTCCACTTCCAGCTGCTCGTCTGGTGGGGGTTCCTTTTAAAAGCCCTAACTGCACAGTTTTTCTTATTTTTTTTTAACTCGAATTTTTCTCTCAATTTTCGACTCTCCCTAATTTTCTCACTTTCCAAACTGCCCAAATGAGTTCTATGATTTTTTTTTCTGCTATTTATAGACATTTTCTGTAATTATTATGTATTAATTTGACAAGACTTTGTCCAAATTCCTTGATTTTTGGCTTTTAAGTTGTTCAATTTTTATTGGCTAAATTTTCTTTTGCAGCTTTGGACCTGCCACGACCTTATCTTGATTCAGCTTATCATCTTCTGATTTTTTCATAATTATTTTATAATTTTCTTTAATTATTTGCTTAGTTTTTGGCCAATTTAGGTAATTACGCGTATTTTTATCTACACGTAAATACATGTGGGGTACACGTGAACATTCCTAAATATTATTTTAGTCATTCTAAAATTTTTAGTATACATATAATTTATCTCTAGTAATTTATTAGTTATTAAATTACACTTTTTGCTTTTTCAGTAATTAGCAATTATTATGCTTAAAATTTGAAAATTTTATAGTCTCCTATTTTATTACTTATTTTTTTAAATTCACGTTTACGGGGTCATTTTTACTAATATTTCTCTAAATAGTTTATAATTTGAGTTTGATCGGATCCTTTAACCGATCGCCCTAAACCTTGGGTTCTAAGTTCAATTCTATGGTTACTTAGCTTAACTTTGGGACTTACAGGTTGTAGAATTGACCACATTGTAGAGGCTCATAGTTAATGCCTCTTAGTGCTAAGGTGGTTGATAGGAGTTTCCTAGGGTTTTGAATTTTTTAATTGATTTATTAGAGTAATATGTTATTATTTTTATTATATGATTTAATTAAATTTATTAAAAAAATTATTTTCTTATATTAATGATTGTAAATGAATTAGAAAATGACACGTACCTAGTAATTAGTGGTAATGTGATTGAGTGAAACAAATTATATAAATTGTCAAAAATAAAAATATATACGTATGATGTGATAAAGGTTGAAAATACAGGTATAAAAACTACTTGCCTTCCATTGTTTAAAAGATTATTGATATTGGACTTAAGAATATGAGATAATCCTAAATACATTCTAAAGACTACATATGAATTTCTTAAATTCTCAAAAATGCATTTTAATGCCAAACCATCTTGAGAATGTGTATATATCTTTTAAATTGTTACGAAAACTCTAAAGTCCTTCATAAAGAATTACAAATAATGACAACTTTGATAAAATTGTAATTGCTAGAAAAATGTGCATATCTTTAGTACTTATAGCTATGTAAGAACATATTTCAAAAGTTTAAGAGATCTATTTAAAATGACTTTTAACGATTAAGAAAGTGTGATAATTTTTTGTTTAAGAAAAAGATAAGCTAGAAAGAGAGTAAGATATGAATAATGCCGTGAAATCTTTGCATAAAATAAATGTCTCCCACCATGGCCCTATCCACCATCATGTGCAATTAGGGGCATTATTGTCCAAAAGCAATATTCCATCTTCTATTATTAAATATATAAGAAGATGAGAACTGCCGAAGACCTTAGGTTCCACATGTATATTAGCACTAGCAGAGCTGTGGACGACGGGAAGACCAGCAGCGAAGTGTATGTTGTTCGGTGCCACATTACACTAGTCATTAGCTTCTTCACCAAATAAGCAAACACACACTCATTTTATAACGTTATTACATAAACCGACCTCTGGAAAATGAGGGTTAAAACGGTAACCATAGCAGCAGCAGCGTTGTTGGGTTTGGCGGTTATAACCGTCGCGAACTGTTGCCCGGCGTCGGATAGAGAAGCGTTACTGGCTTTCAAGTCCTCACTCAACGAGCCATACCTGGGGATATTCAAAACATGGACTGGCACAGACTGCTGCACCAACTGGTACGGCATCAACTGCGACCCAACCGTCCAGCGAGTCGCCGACATTAACCTCCGTGGTGAGTCCGAAGATCCTATCTTCACCAAAGCCGGTCGCTCCGGCTACATGACCGGTACCATCAACCCGTCCATTTGCAAGCTCGACCGCCTCACCAACCTCATCATTGCAGACTGGAAGGGAATCTCCGGAGAGATTCCGGAATGCATTACCTCTCTCTCCTCTCTCCGCGTGCTTGACCTCGTCGGCAATAAAATCTCCGGTCGGATTCCCTCCGCTATCGGGAACCTCCAGCGGCTCACCGTGCTCAATCTTGGCGACAACCAGATCTCTGGTGAGATCCCGGCGTCGATTGTTCAGATGAAAAGCCTCATGCACCTCGATCTCAGAGGGAACCGGATCTCCGGCCAGATTCCGGCTGATTTTGGCAAGCTGACGATGTTGAGCCGGGCGTTGCTGAGCCGGAACCAGTTGACCGGTTCGGTTCCAGTTTCAGTTGCAAGCATCTACAGGCTGGCCGATTTGGATCTGGCTGAGAACCGGCTTTCCGGTTGGATTCCAGAGCAGCTCGGGAAAATGCCGGTTCTCTCGACTCTTAATTTGGATAGCAATTTATTCTCGGGTCAGATACCGTCCTCGCTGCTGAGTAATGCCGGTTTGGGGATTCTGAATCTGAGCCGAAACAGTCTCGAAGGTGAAATTCCCGATGTATTCGGACGGAAATCGTATTTTATGGCTTTAGATTTATCGTATAATAAATTGAAAGGAAAAGTTCCCGGTTCGCTGTCGGCGGCCAAGTACGTCGGTCACTTGGATTTGAGCCACAATCACTTGTGTGGGCCCATTCCGATTGGTGAACCTTTCGAGCACCTTGAAGCGACGTCGTTTAACAACAATGATTGTTTATGTGGAAATCCTTTGAGGACTTGCTAGTTGTGCTGGCTTGAGATTGAACGGTCAAGATCGGTCGTATGGGCTTGTTAATTTTACGTTTAATATTCATATATTTAATGACTCAAAGTGTGTAAGATGGCATGGATTGTAAGTCCTGTTCTTCTTTTGAGTTTTTTTGTTTTATTATATTTTCTTATCTATTTGTTTGTGTTCGTTCAATGAAAAGTATGGTATATAGGATCATACTAGTTGCAAGCAACTTGAGCTCTTTAACTTTCATTTAATCGTGAACAATCAATCTGAGTTTGAATTTATTAATTAGCACATCCTATTAAGGAAAAAAGTTTCAATGATATTTAGTTATGTGAATTGATAAAAGATATATAAATATTTTATAAGTAAAAAAATAATAAATATGTTTTTAAAAGATAATTTTATTATTATTATATATTAAAAATTTATTAATATTTATATATTATTTATTGATTTACGTGATATATTAATATAATTAAATTTTTTTTCCTTGATTGTTTTCGAGCTTAATACGATTCTACCCTAATTTGATTGGCATTAAAAATAAGAAAGATAAATAAATACCAAAATCAGTTCATACCTCTGCAAAGCACGTGAAAGGAGAGATAAACAATTAATTATTATATATATATATATAATAACACTGGAAGATTCCGGTTGAAGGTTGGATCATGTTGGTAGAGATTAGATCCTTGTCAATCGTCATGTGCATGTCATTGAATGCCTATCTACTCTTGTTTGGACACTTGTTCTATCACTCCATTGTTTTTAGTACACCTGTTACAATGCGGTTGTCCCGAGGACAATAAATTAGGGTTCATGAAGTTAACACTATGTTTGGGTTATAAAAACAAAAAAATGACGGGGAAGAAATTAGACATGAATTTTTTTTCTTTAATTTCTTCTATTGTTTTGGAAAGAGAACAAAAAGTGATGAGAAGGGAATTTTAACTTAAATTTTTCTACGAGCCCACTAAAAATCTTTCCTCCCAAAGTGTCAAGAATTTAAAAGGTAAGTGTTTAAATTTACTTAAATATCTTTTTACTAGAAAAAATCTTGAAAATTTTAAAATATTTTAGTAAATTAACAAGTTTTAAAAAAAAATATTTAATACACTTTCCATCTATGATTATTCTAGCTTATTTTTTCTTACCCAAACAAATATTTTCTCTTCATTTTTCTTTTCAATTTTTTCCCTCAAATTTTCTTTTGTTCTAATTTCTTTCTCCCATCCCAAATATAGTCTTAGAGTCATCAAAGTTGGATGTATTGGAAATGTGAAAGCATCTTGTAAATGATATCCAACAAATGGTGGATGGTTGATGGCCATGTGACTCCAGGGATAAAGCTAAGTAAAGTGTATCTGAAAACGTTCCAAGTATCCATGATAGAATGGGGTAGACTAAACTAACCTTTGGGGAAAATGGTGGTTTCCCAAAAAAAAAAAAAAAAAGCATCATCCCCACCATTTGCGAATTGCCATGTGATCGTGATCATGATCATGAATGAAAGATTGGGTGGTATTCGGAAGAATGAAAAGCTGATTTGCTTAAATTTTGAAGGAGAATGCTTTTAGGTAATCCGGTTACACTTGTTGAAAACAATTTGTAATTTATATATACCTTTTTTCCCCCTCTAGTTGTATAATTAATACAAAAAGTATAAAAGGTATTCTTTTTAAACCTTCTACTTCTACGTGTATTTATAAGGAGCAACAGATAAATTCGACTATCAATTTACTTAATTTAGTAATACTTTTTCTTAAAGGTATGATATATAAAATAAATTGTACTTTATATGAGATTATATGGTCTTATTTATTTTATGTGTCATATTTTTAATAGAAGATATTACTAAAAATGGATAAATTATTTTTTCTTTTTCCCATCAGACTCGATAATGAGACCCGGTGTAAAGTTATGTCTACAAAGACACGGTTATTTGTGTGAATGCAATTTTTTCATTGCAGATCTATTAATCCATCCTTGTATAAAACGAGAAACTTTGCTTGCCACTTTCTGGATGCATGTTAGGATTTTAATTCTTGAGCATATCGTGAATCTTGAATGAGTAATAGGTGATCTGACCAATTCACTGCCACCCTGTTTTCTTTTCTCTTATCCCTTGCATTGGTCCAATCACTTGCTTGCTTTTACCAAAAAGGTAAATCTTTAGTGGGGTGCTTTAATGGTGGGGCTTTGCCAATGAGGAATAAAAAAAAGAAAGCACGTACAGATAAAATAATTCCTGAAATCTAAGAATCTACCTACCGAAAAGTCTGTAATAAACTTTCTAGTTGGATTTGAAGCAGTGGACTGTTTTTCTAGCTCACATATTTTCATTGGGCAATGATAAATGGACAGAACGGAAGTTTTATCACGAAAATTTGCTCTTAACTTAAGACATATATACACGTGTTTTCATTGTTACAGCAATCAAAATTTAGCCAAATTAATGAGTTTCACAATTTTCGAGACATTTGGCTAGTATTCAGAAAAATGCTTCGATCTTTCTAACATTTTTCATTTTTATTTATTCGTGTGTAGTCTAAACATTTCAAATGAAGCATACAACCAATTAAATCTTTTTTTTTTCTTTTTTTTTCTGAATTATAGAGTTTAAGTGCACCAAATCCAGCACCTTTTTCATCCAATCAATTCAAAAAAATAAAAAATAAAAAAAGAAACCTAGTATATATGCTTTATGTAGTGGTAGCTAACTAGTATGGATGCCATAATTGACGATACGTAGTCATTGGATTACATATGATTTCCTATTTATTAAGCATGATGAGTGTTGATTGCAAAAAAACATGGGATTGCAAGGGAAGCAATGTGGGTTAGATGATTGAAATTTGAAAGTAAAAAACATTTGATTATCTAGCATCAATGATAGCTGGGTCCAAGAAATCAATGGCGGAAAATGAGCAACGTGGCAAGATCCTAAGGCTGCATTTGCCTAACTTCCGACACCAAGTATCATGCTAAGGATGATGGTCTTGTGGAGAGAACATGGGTCTTCATTGGCTTTATTACGATATCATTCAATTCCAGTCCTAACATGAATGAGTCAAAACACTTTGCATTGAGTATGGCATTATTTTAAAGGGAGCAAAAGCGCGAGAATTTTGGCTTGAATTTAGATGGATGCATTATTATTCAGGAAGCAATCGGATTCGGACCATTGGAAATTAATTCGAGGTTGTCTTTAAATATCACAATTATATATTATATTATCGAATGACCAACTTAACCTCATAAAATATTACGAACTAGAAGTCGTTCATATATGTAACAAAAATCAATCGGATTTTTTATATCTTAGTCAGATCGTTTAAGTTCTTTAAATTTATATCAAAAATTCAATTAAGTACTCTATATTTTATGTAAGTTATTTAAGTACATTATACCTGAATTGTTGCACAGATTAAATCCCCCTTTAGTAAAATATACGATGTAGGGCTATGCATAAAGGATTGGGTCTGGGTTAAAGTTTCCGATAAATATACAAGGCTTATAAAAGACTTATTCCGAAATTATTTACACATAATTTAAATATCAAATGTAAAATATAATGCTAACTTACTGAATAATTTCAGGAACATAACATTTCCTTCTTGTGAACATGTCACGAGATTCTTTTACTGAGGGAATTGCAACTACGTATTCCATTTCCTAGGTTTGGTAGGAGATCCTATTATCTCTGTGTTGGCGGTTGATACGTTATTTTTTTCTTTTTGTTTAAATTGTATTTGTAAATACATTTCATGTGTGTTTACTATATTAGGATAGGAGGAAGGAAAATAGGGAGACGAAATTCAGAAAGAAAAATATCACCTCTCTCTTTCTTGGTAAATAAGAGGAAACGAACTTTTGAGACAAATTTCTTCATAGGTCCCATAAATGGAGAAAATGTGGGGAGAAGGTATATCGACCGATTTAAATACCATTTCATTTGAAAAGACACGCTTTAAGCTTTTAAGAATTTTTAGGGGAAAATAACGTGGATGAATCTTGTGAATTTTATATATTATATCGGTATTTTGCTTTTTCGAAATATAATATTTATACTCTTATTTTTGCTTAGTTGGATAATGGTGGGGCATAAAAGCTAATGTGTCATTACCCATAATCGCTATGTTAGCATGATAAATAATTTTATCTGAATATTATATCTATATATATTAATTAACTAAAATTAAAGAAAAAGTGATGATTTTTTAAATAAAGCATCAACTTCACCTATACATTATAATTACATATAATAGTTATCTAGATTAATAAATTTTAATAGAAAATAAAAGAAAGAAAATATATTAGAAAATTAAAAAAATATATATTTCAACCAAACCACAACCATGGGGATAGCCAAATTACCAGAACCACCCAATCGCATCTCTTATAACTCATAAAAGAAAAAGAGTTGTTCGATTCAATGAGCGGTTAAGAGTGTTTATCTACCATTCCTTATTGTTAGGTGGCTAGCAATAATAGCTTTAAAGTACTTTCCATTTTTTTTTTTATTTTCTATTTCTTAAGATTCTTTTGTCTTTTCTTTTCTTTATAATATATATTTTCTGCCATTTCTTATTTTTGTTTTTTGATTTTTTAATACTTTTTAATAATCTTTTTTGTTATAATTAACTTGATTTATATATAAATAAATTACTAGCTCTTCATTCACGTTAGCTCACTTTATACGTGGTAGTCTAATTAATAGTAAGAAATGGGGCTTATGCTTATTTTAGGGGTGCTAAGTACCCATTTTTTAAAAAAGTGGGGGTCCACACAATTTATTGAAAACATAAATTAATGCGTTTCACCCTAATTTATATATCTCTTATAATTTTATTGGTATAAGTTTATACATTTTTTTAAATAATAAAACACTTCACTTAAAATATTTTGAAGATTACTAGAAAGATAAAATTTAAGGCAAATACTTTGCCTATAAATTTATAAACTTTCATGTATATATTCATATATATATATATATGTATATATATCTATATACATACATATGTATATATCTAAAATTTATAGATACATGCATATACCTACATATATGTATATGTGTGCATACATATATATATATATATATATATATATATAGTAATTGAGTATATAATATTGGGCTTGGCTAAATTTATTTTGATTGATGGTATGGCTTAAGGAATTAAGATTTAATAAGGATATATTGAAAAGATTTGGTATGATAGGTCAAAATAGAGATCAGTAAATTAGCCTATCAACTGTTGGCATTTTCTAGGAAGCTTGCATGAATAGAAGACTAATTTATAGTAGTTCTTAAACATGGACCGATCACTTTGGAGCTAAAGTTAAGTACCTTAACTTATAAGATTATGACCCAAAATGGCCTTAGGCTGACCATCTTGAGCCCATGGTTTAAGAGTTCCATCTATGAGATAATAATCACAATAAGGTTAGGGTTGACCACCTTAGCTTGGAGTGGGGCCAAGTGATAGCTTGATTGAGGCTCGTGGATTTGAGAAATCTGAGAGTTTAATTAAGTCAATCCCTAAAGAACTAAGGCCAATCCACGTATCTTATGGATTGATCTCTTTGAAACCTCTTGATAGTCCTCTTCAAACTAACTCCTTTAGGTCAATGGCCCTATATTTAATAAGAGCTCCTTCAACAATCCTCTCTAGACTAACTCCTTTGGGACAATAGCCCTATCTTTAACAAGAGCTCCTTCACACTTGACCATATAACACCCATAGCACCTTAAATACAACGTAACCTCTAATTACTTACCTTTTGGAAAGCTCATGTGACCTCAATTATACAACATTGTCAAGTACTTATATAAAAAAGACAAGTGTAAAACTAAAAGATAATAATTCTTACCTATCGTCAAAGATCTCGCTAATCTCGAGCCCCCCAAAACCTAGGGCCATACACATGAGTTGATAAGTTCTTAGGGGTTCAACATATAAATACTGAATCTCCCCTCATTTGAAAGTAAAATCACTCTTCCACACTCATCTACACTCCCATCTCTTTCCTTTTTACTCCTATCTTCTGGATTACATAATTCTTTATAAGTATTTCTAACTTAGGTATTGGAATAGTCCTCTCAAAAAAATATTCGACATTAATACACAATGTTAATACATTACATGTTCGAGATTTGTTGATGATCGCAGAGCGCATGCCAATGAAGTGGAAAATTATGGGGAGGGAGTGAAGAGTGGTAGCTCCATCCTTTTAAATGCCAGCCACTTGTTATGGATACCACGCTTCCAGATATGGGATCAAGAAGCACATGAAAAGGAGAAAGAAAATGAAGGATAATTGTTGCCGCTCGATAGGAATTCCATGACATTAACTCTCAAGGAAACATCTCAAGTTACAGGAAACTCTAAACATAGATCAACACCACAGAATGTAGCCAAGAACTGGTATCATACCTTGAAATATATCTAGTATTGGAAACAATCCGTGTCTTCTCAACAAGCTTCGTGCTTCAACCCAAGAAAGTGATAGACCAACCAAGATAAATTCTTAATGAATGCTAGAATAAGCGTATTGAGAAAATCTCTCCAGGAAGCTGCATATGGAAGCCAAGGATGCCGGATCCCGGAAATTCTTGGGTGCTCGTGGATTTCTTTCTTTTCATTACATATCGCATTCACGTGATGATTAGGACATAAATGCACAAAGCATCAAACTGAAAAGATGAAAAGAGAGAACTTTTCTCTTCCTCCATTAACGCAATTAAATGGCTTTTCAGGTGTAAGAAGTCAGAGGAGCACCCACATTTCAAGGATGTAAAAGCTGTTTAGCTGCAGCCTTGGTTATTAGGCAAAGATGTCTTCAGTAATGAATGACTGTTTGCTATCAACACAAGTAGATGGTGGAATTTGCATTTGCTCATAGTTTAGCTGTCTGCAAGCTTCATATACAGCAATACCCACACTTACAGAGAGATTAAGACATCTAACATAAGTTTCTACCATGGGAATTCGAATAGTGCCACCCCCCAACATCTCACTCTTGCAGTCAAGCAGGGCTTCTGATTGTAGTCCAGAAGTTTCTGACCCAAATACAAACCAGTCACCTTTTCTATAGGAGAAGTCCTGCAGAAGAAAAGGACATAATAATTTTAACTAAATAATAGTGACAATCTATTCAGAAATTATGCTTACACACAAGTAAATACTGTTGAATTTAACTCCACAATCAATTGAAGATCTTTTGTAATCCTTATTTTAATTATCTAAGATTCCCGTTCACTTGATGGTTGACAATATGATTGAAGCCCAAAAAGTGGACTACTAAGTCAAATAGGGTGAAATGATAGAGCAGGGATTCAAACTCTTGATTTACGGCTTTGATGCGATATCAAACTCAATTCCACTACCACCTAGACATTAACATTTTGTAGATCAGTATAGGCTTTTATGCCTTCCATTTCAACAAATAAGAGATGGGATATGTAAATCCCTACGGCTATAGGATATCCTGATCACGAGTCTTTGATTTCGTGAAATCAATTTAAAAAGGTATACTTAGGAATATTACCCAAATGAAGCAAATACTACTTTCAGAGAAAAGATAGTTTGAAACATGATGTTTCCATCTACAGATTGAATTCCTATTTGTCAAGTAATATATATAAAGCCCACTCTATATCTACAAGTTTAAAGATGATATTAATTTAATTAAGTCATCCACTGGTTTTTAATCACAATCTCGACACACAAGTGAAAGAGAATGTTAAGTAATAAATATAAAGTACATACTAAATTTACAGACTTAAACTTTTATATCAGATGGATGTAGTGTTAATCTCAACATAATATCAAAGAAGGAGGTTATAGTTCAAAACCTTGCATCATAAGTTAACCCTTATTTAATTAAGTTGTCTACTTAAGGAGCTTTACTTAAAATTCTAGTGTGCAAGTGAGGAAAGTAAATATAATAGCTTACGATATATCTACAACATTAAGTTTTTAAATCAATTGGTTGTGGAGGTTACTTCAATATGATATTATTATAGATGTTCCGAGTTCAAATCCTTACACAGTCATTTTATTCCCATTTAATTAAGTCATCCACTTCGTAGGTTTTAGTCAAAGCCTTAGCCCATAAGTGAGAGGGAGTTTTAAACAATAAATATAAATCTCCCACCATATCTAAGTTTCTATATCAGATGGTTATGATGTTAATCTTAGCACTATTTATTTCTTGGCAGATGAAGTACCCTATTGACAAACTTGCTGCAGTCCCACCTCGAGTACTCATTAGCAATCTTTATGCTTTTGGGGCATGCATAACAATTTTCAAGATTCAGAAGTAGATCCACCATTTCACAATTCAACTGTTAATTCATGTTTAGAGAGCTAGAGTTATGTGTTGATTTCAAAATTTCAGCCTATGAATACTCCCAACTGAAACTTCTCAAACAATCACACAGTAGTTCAGTCTTGGTCTTCAGGACACCATGTCTCCATTTCCATACAATATGGAGAATGGGATCAAGGGGAAGAGAAAACACTGTCAACTTACAGAATGTACTTTAGTTCCTCTTTTGGTGAATGCGAGCAATCTTTTTCTCCCACCCTATAATGAAAAACAAGAGATAAATGAATTAGAAGGAAAAGAGCAATTGAGCAAAAATAAAAGATTCTTTTATTACTTAGAAATGATAAAGAAGACCTGTTTTTGGAAATAGTCACGAAATTCTGCCCACGACCTATGTACTTTTACAACCACATATCTAGCATATGAGTTAAACGCTGAAAACCACAACTTTGCAAGTAGAGACATACAAGAAGTTATGGATGAATAGAGGACAAGAGCCATCGAATGTAGAAATGGATCACCAAAACAGTGTCCACTGACCTAAGCCAAAAATGAAAATTCAACTTCCCTCCTCCTCTGAATGCAACCATGCATAGCTTTCCAGTTCTCAAACAGGCAGTTTCCAATTCTCAGAATCCTACTTGGATTAAACAAAGCCACCTACCTGCCCTTGATTACCAAAATGATAGTTGGGAGAAAAATGGAAAATACAGCATATTCAGTGCTTCAATTATATAAAACTTGCTAGTGGAAATACAACTTTTTTTTTTGTTTTTTGGGTGGGGGGATGGGGTGTGTGTGTTTTTTTGGATTGGGGACAGGGGGGTGTTGGTGTTTGGTGTGAAGACCAATGGTTAAAAAATAGAACATGAAGGATACGGCCAATAATCCAGTCCCGCACGCTTAAGTTTTGAGTCATCCACCTGGAAGCCTAAAGGCTGAATAAAGCAAGAAACAGAGTGGATAACCATGGTTAGAATATAACTTTCAACACAAGGAAGAAAAGGTGTACTGCATTACAAAAAGTTCTTATTTGTCTTCACACATATCAAATCAAATTGAAGGAACTAGGAAACTATGCAATTCTGGTTCTCCAGTATTCAGTATCCTGCTGAGCAACATATTTTCTACTGATAGTCTAAATCGGCCTAATAGAAATTCATTCAGCTATGACTTCTTTATTATATGACAAAAAGATAATAGTAATTCAGTGGTTCTATATTAGGATATGGCAAAGATGTAAGTTCAACTAGCTCAAATTGTAGTTCAGCAAGGAAAAAAGCACATCAGATTGTTATTAGATTGATAACTCCATGGAGTTGAGGATTTCTAGAAAGCATCCAAAAAGTAAGGAGGAACAAGTACCCCAACTAGGTGCAATCCAACAGCTGATGCTGCGCATGTTCTTGCAATGCATCCAGTATTTCCAGGAATCTATTGGGAAAAATAGAAAGCCAACCTTCAGAAGCTACGATAATAAACCCAAAATTCACCGAAGTCGTAACTGCTTAAAACACTAATATCCATATCAGAGAAATTGAATGGATAAACTGGTACTTCCAAATTATTTAACATATCTATGCTGAATGTAATTCGCCTAGGAACTTCACGCTAGTTTTCAATGTTTTACTCAATTTAATTGATTCAATCTACATATCTATATTCCCACATGTTAGATTATGTTATATGCTACCCTAATTTCCCTATGAATAAGTAAATATATTTATATATTCATCTAGGTAGCTACAATTGATGTGCAGCAAGACAAGAAACCTTTAGGAAAGGGCACATACATCGCCATGACACAAAATATGAAAATTGGACCATCCATCTAACTGTTGGCGCAGCTGCTTAATGTAGAATGTTACTGGACAAAAGGGTTTCAATATGATTGCACTTTTCCCTAGCAGCTCCAAGCAGATATGAGTCTTCCAACATACATCAAAACTCAGCTAGCAAAACCATGAGATTCCAAAAGAACAAAGACTTGGATCTGGAGTAGAGAAGGCCTAGGGAGGAGCAATGTCGGTAATTCAATTACCACTAACCTGGATGGCATCTAGTAACAATATTAAAGACACCTTTCAGTTTTAGTTATATTAAGTAATAAATATAATAGTTATACCATATTTACAAGCTAAGTTTTTAGATCAAATAATTGCAATACTAACTTTGATATGATATCAAAATAGGAGGTCTCTGACTTAATGATCAAGTCAACCTCTTTCTAATGAAGTTGTCCACTTGATGGGTCTTAATCATAGTTCTAGCCCACAAGTAAGGGAGAGCGTTAGGTAATAAATATGATAACCATAATATACGTACAACCTTAACCTTCTAGATAAGATTTTTGTGGTGCTTACCATAATATGATTGTTGACAATGGAACAAATTGTTCCATTCAACCTCCAAAAGAAAAGATATAAACCAGATATGCTGAGACTTTCCTTATTAACCTTTGTATGAAGAGAACTTTTAAATGATTTTTTTTTTTAAATAATATATCTCCTCATAATGAAATAGGTGAAAGAAATTATCAAGTTCATTTACACTTTTATCTTATATTTGTCCTAATTTTATTTATTTATATCTTTTTTCAAGTTGAGTGCGATCCAATGTTTGGGAAAGTTTTTGATACATGCCTTGTATCTTTTATATGCCTTATACTTCTCTATTTCTTATTTATATCTTCTTTTGGAGTGAAAGAGATGAAAATAAGATATTAAAATCAGATTTTAAATAGCTATCCAAACAGGCTTAAAATGAACTGCAATAACTGATCTTCCTAGTACCCTTGATAGGTGATGTAATGGTGTCTAATTCAGGGAATTGATTTTCATATAAAAGCTTCTAAATGGCAATCATCTGCATGTGGTAACTTGCCTCATGTTTAAACCTTGTATCCAAAAAGTGGATAGAAGGATATTCCATCTTGAAACATCTCAACTCTCTTTTCTAGAAAGCCACACTAGGTGCATCTGTTTCATCCCACCCTTCAAGATTCATTCAATGCTCGCAGAAATTTTTAATGAAATGAGGCCTCCATTATGATATGGATTATCATTTCTCCCAAATTGATATCACCTTCAAGTTTCAAGCCATGTCACCAATGTCCATCGCTATAGTTACCTTTGTCCTCCTCCAACACCTATGTCTTTTATATTTGTGCCAAAATTCAATAAAGCCCCTATGTCTTCTTAATCATGTCCTTTAAGTGCTATATATTTCTGTCAATGTACCTAATAATTCGCTCCATTGCATCCTTCACAGCAATAGAAAATGTGTAGTAGGCACTAACAGCGCCATCCTTGTCGACCGATACCTCAGATAATTGATTATAAACTTGTAAAACGTTCAATTTTCTGAACCCTTGTTAAGCTTTTATGGATCAAGTTTTATAAGTTTATAACCCAATAGCCTGTCACATCATTATGCCAAGTTGAAACAATAGTAGTAGCCATAAAAGTGCTGTTTTAACATCCTGAGGAAAAACTAATGGGGCCTAATTGATTTTTGATACAAACATACTACAATTTTAATGTACTAATCCCCAGAATAATCAGTTTACGTAACTGTAGCCATTTAAGAAAGTAGACTCCAGCCAGTGTAAACAAAAAAAAAAAAAAAATTATTAATAATGACACGGATTACATTTTCAATAAAACAGATGTGCCTCGTAGAATGGGTGTGAAACCTCAATTAGCCACTCTCTTATGTTAATTTAGCAGTAAGTTGAAGCAGAACGAACAAACGGAGACAGAACACCAAATAACTGCTTCGATAAAGGTAAGAGTACCTGTGGAGACACTAATACCACTTGAAGAAACCTTTCTTGGTTTGCAGCTACCTCGTTATTGAGTTCACTGTCGGCTTGCACATGCAGCACAGAAGACAGAGAATTTCCTACCGGTCCTTGAGATGTTACTGGTGTAGCTGTTGCACCAGCATCAAGCTCATATAAGAATTTAATTTGTAATAAAGAAGAATGATTCTTGGGCAAGTAAGATTCACTTACAGTTAGAAAGAGACGAGGGAATGGAGTAGGTCCGAGAAGATGAAGAAACACAAGGATAAGGTTTTGGAAATGGAGAGAGAAGACGAGGGGCGGGATAAGGTCTTCGGGGTTTGAAGTTGGAGATGGAAACTTTGGCGGTTGCACTACATCCGCCACTTGTTTCCATGGCAACAGCCCAAACTTCTAAACAAGACGACACTCACCGGCGTTCTAATAAAGCCTCCCTAGGTTTATTTATATTTTATGTTATTGGTATTTATTTGATGTGTACTTAAATTACACGTTTAGTAACAATAAAATATTAAAAAGATAGAAAATATAATAATATATATTTAAAATTAATTATTTAATTAAAATAATTATTTTTACGATATAAAATATATATTTTTTATTTTTTTAAAAGTATTAAATTTTTATTTTTTAATTCAAATACTTCAATAATAACTTTTATTGTAATTATAAAAATAGAAATAAATAAGATATATATAAGATAATTTTTAAACATTAGATTTCAAATAAATATAGATCAAATATAAATAAAATATAAACTATTCAAACAACATCAATATCAATGTTATATTTAATTTAAAATAGTTGACTAGACATGAATCAAAGGGTTGGGATTGGATTGAAATTAGACCATATTTAGATCAAATAGATTGTTCGAAAGGATTGATATAAAAAGATTAAGGGTTTTAGGATTGGATTATTGTTAGATTGATTTGGTGCTATAGAAGGATATGATTGAATCAAATTCGATCTTATGATAACATTAAGTAAAATTGTTTATTGTACTTTCAAGTTATAATATTTTTTATGTAGAAAGGATAATTTTTTAGAAAAGACATAACATTTAAGAAAATTTGTGATTAAAAAGAAAACGTAAACTACAATAAGATCCTATATACAATATAAAAGATATATTTGTATTATATATTAATTATTTATGATCATCGTTTTATTTTATCTATTTTTTATAATGATTACGAATTAAAAACAATAAAAATGTAAAGATGGCCGACTAACACAATTTATTTCTCTCAGACGATAACGGAATAAAAGAATATGTTGCTTAAAATTTTTATCACTGCGAATAAAGGCAGTGGATATCGCAATGTTTTAAAAAGGTATACAAACATCTTTTTAAAAGTTGGACTTTATCATATTCGCATCGATACACTTATGACCTATTCGCAACGGAGAAAGGAAGGAAAAAATGCCAAAAAAATAAAAAATCTTAAAAATATTGGTTTTGAGTAAATATTTTTATGACCATAACAATTGAAATCGTTTCTTCAAACGGAGATTTCAATTTAACTTGAAAAGGATAATTTCAATTGGGATGATAAAAATGTTTTTGATAATATTGGATAGTTATAGAAATTAGAAGCGATTTCAAATATTATAATTTTAAGATTATTTTTAAAATTTATTTTTATTTTTTTTTCCTTTACCCTATTCGCAATACACCTAAGTCTTTCATTGACTTGGGACTTCATTGTATTTTATCCAAGACTTTGAGATGCATCGGTGGAAACCTGTAGAAATGGAATGAAAGTGTTTGGCATGTGGAAATAGAAGAAAAGCAGTGGAGAGAAAATGAAAGGAAAAGAAACCAAATGAAATAGGATTTGTATGCTTGTTTGGGTATGAAGAGTGGAAATGGATAGAAACATTTTCATTTCTATTATTTGGTTAATAGAAAGAAAATAAAAAAGAGAAGAAATAATATAATAATATGAAATTATCCTTTTATCTTATTTCAACTAATAACAGAAAATCAAACCACTGAAGCACCATCCATGTTGTTATGCTATTTTGTCCAAACATATTTGCATAGAAGTCAATAATTCTTGGGGAAAAGGAAAAAAACAATGCAAATAAAATAAAATAAAACATTATAAAAATGCTATTTTGTTAATACACTTACATTTTACAGTTTTGTCTATCCTTTCACTTTAAATTTAGTCGACTAAATTTAGTAGGGCCCATGCATGATTTTACTTAAAAACGTATTCAAAATGTGATGTTTAGTAAATAGTTATTTTTTTCAGTCAATTGGTCAAATTATAGCCAGTTATTCATTTGTGAGATATTTGGTTTTGTCCAATTTTAGTACTACACAAATATGCATTTTGAATCGATATAAAAAACTGTTAATAACTTTAAATTATGAAAAAATGAAACCATTGAACAAAAATATAAGTAAATTATCGAAATAGCTAAATAGTGTTTCAAAAATAAAGAAAGTAAATCAGAAATAAAATATATAAAGCTAATAACGTTGGTGTCGCATTGTTGTCGAGGCAGTAGTCGAGCATCATGAGGTTCTGCATTGTCTTGTGGCCGAACCATCCGAGTCGCATCTAGCTGTGTGATCTATCCATCATTTTGGCTATAAGCACTCGAGAACGGTCCATGCATAGGGGTTAGAGAAGGGTGCATCTGCGTAACTCCCTTACCCATGTTGTACTAAGGATCTTTAATAAGCTTCCTTAATGGTGTAAGGAGGGTATGAAACTAACTAGTGGAGGTCTCTCCAATGATAAGGGTACAACACATATGATCGCTGGAGCTCTCCCTAAGAAATGGCCTGCGAAACTCAAATGCAAGTGGTTTTGGAGATGCTAGCAAAAAGAAGTGTGGAGGAGAAACATTGTCGCGAATCTCCACGTCAGGTTGTCTATGTCCTTGGCCCCTAACTTGACGATGATTACGTACCCTACGACCCCTACCTCTCTATGGCTCATCCGGTGGGGAGTCGTCTTCGTTTGCATCTGGATCGGGTAGAGTTGGGTCGCTTAGGTAGACCCCAATAATCCATTGGATGAGGTCATTTACTCAATGCTGCTTAGATAATATGTCCCTGTATGACATGTGTGGCACTCTATGTATGAAGTCTGCTTGCACTCTGATCGCAAGAGTTTGAGTTGCATATAAATTAGAAAATAAAAAGCAATTGTACGTACCATATACATCTAAGAAGCCTCAGACCGGTTGATATATTTGTGGGTAACTTATTTGTACCATAGGACGTAGTCAGGATGTATACTAGGTGGTGGTTGAACCTGAGTTATCAGTTTCGATAATCCTCCTATTGTACTATCTAAGCTGCATGGTGGGTCACCCAATTTATCTCCGTCTTACCCTTTAAGTCAATACCGTGCATGGCACGTCTCCTATCAAGTTGGTTTGGGATCTCTTATATCCTGGCAAACTGTTGAGTCACGTGGTCAAGATAGTATATCTCCATGATGTGGAAGCATATAAGTGGTATACCGGTTAACCATATGTCACTCCCATATCGATAATAAGTTGGTAATTTGGCAATATCATCGTGGTCATATGGAATTCAAACAACCTGAATTGATGATCAATAATGAGGATGAAAAAAGCAATAGTTACTAAATGAATAAGGAGAACGGTTTCAGTAAATACGCACTTACTTTGGACGTTGGCTATCGAATGCATCTCTGTACTGTCCAACTACATGTGTGAGTTGCTCAATCACATCAAAGTTCTCATAAGTGGTTGATCATCGACAATTGTCGCAATCTAATACTAAGGAAGCTGATGCGTCTTCAGGATCGTACAACAGAGAGGCACCATAACAAACAAGAAAAGAAAATAAAATATAGGCGGGAGGGGGGAGGTTTTATCAAATCTATGAGTTATTGAGCTGGATATGACACACCAACAAGATCCAACATAGCCTAAGACTTGTTGGATGTGACATACCGATCCGAGTAGTAAGGTTGTTCACCACAATTCTTACTAAAAGGATTGATAAGAGCGGGAAGAGGAGAATTTTCTCTTAGAAAATTCTTAAGGGTTTTTCATTAAAAATGTTAAGTCTCTTGAGGGCGCCATCTTGTAGATTTTGTTGTTATACACCTTGGGGTTGTTGCCGATTAATTTGCATTGTGGTGACTAAACTCGCAATAAGGTTTATGAATCTGTCAAGCTTGTCATCAACAGACCCTATAGTGTTACTACCATTATGTCTATGACCAGGTTGAACACTACTATCTTGGTTACCAATAACTCCTTGAACACTTGAATTTGACATAACGTAATACCCTTTCGAATAAGTTAACAAACTACTAACAAACTTGCTCTGTTGTCACAATGGAAAACAGAGTATCACTAAAACCACACTTACGAACACACATAACATACTATAGTAGCTTCAAAAGAAGTACAACAGCTGTAAACAGTAAGGTGAACAAAAACACCACTACAACTTCATACATTCTCTTGTGGAACTGTACTCCGATACTAGCGAAGTTGATGCGTCTTTGGGGTCGTACATCCGGCGAAGCATTACAACGAATGAATCGAAAAAAAAAAAACAGAAAAAGAAACTCTCAAAGTTCAAGCAGCTACTGAATGGATATGACTCATCATTCGATCCTATTTAGTCTACAATTCGCTGGATATTACAGATCGATCCGAATTGAATGATTACTTGCCATTACCCTTTGCTAAAAGGAATATATAAGAGTTGGATGGTAACGAGAATACTAAGGTTGTTTTAGTGAGTAAATCTGTATTGAAAGTTGAATGTGCATGTACAAGGAAAATGAGAGTTTATATACTTGCCCACTATGGTTATTTTACACATATGAAAAGATAAAAGGGTATTTTATAATTACGTTATATTAATCATACTAAAAAGAGGTGAAAAGGATAAAGAATATTGAGTATGGAAAAGAAATAATAATTCTAGAATGTTGTGTCAGAAGATACGTATTACTTGATGGTTGTATGTTAGAAGTATGATACATAGGTAGAAATAGGAAGTACTAGGAGTTAAGGGTCGACTTGATCTGGATTACGTTGGGAGCTATTCAACTTGGCAAAAAGGTCAGCTGTCTTGAAGTCAGATGCTAATGGGTCAGGTCAGTAGCTGAGCTCGGCTCGGCTAGTTTTGGGCTGTCTTCTAAATTAGGACTTCGCTGTTAGGTAGGAGCATGTTGGACATACATAAAGATTTGAGAGATAGGTTGGTAGGAGGTTGGATTGGGATAGGAATCCCCGTCTCGACTATGGCTTAGAGCTAGTATTTTACATGTGAACCCTTAAAGTCCTTTAGCTTAGCTTCTTGTGATTGGTTCAGGGGGTTGATTTTTATCATAAGGGGGCGATGTGTGGGGAATACTCCCATGCCCATACCTATAGACACAGTTGGGTCAACCCTAAAAGCTAGACATAATTGGTGGTATAGCTATGCTAAGCAAGTTGTTCTCTATGCGTATCACTTGGTCATGGTGAGGTCCGATAGGAGATAGAGGAACATAAGGTGTACGACATTATTAGACTTATCTGAGAACAATATATCCCTGATCAATTGCATGATATGTGCCATCGTGAAGCGTTACACTATCTCTTCATTTACATGAAAAGGCAAATTGGTGAAGTTGTCCTTTAACCACGATAACTTTAATTTAGCACCCTTTAAGGCACTTTTTGGTGGGCAAATTCCTAATAGGTGATGACATATCTCGGCTCACATAATAGAAGTCGTCACTCCAATAATTGCATTGCCATTGGCTGGTAGACCTATGAGAAAAGATATGTCTTATCATGTCAACATCATCTTGCTAATGTGGAAGTGAAACATATGCGTCTCCTCTCTTCATCGCTCAACTAAGGTGGTAATTAAGTACCAATCCAATTGTATGAGAGGAACTTGGCACATACTAATGAAGCTTGGCTGCTTCAGATAAGGGATCATGCATGGATCTATCGGGATCTCCTGACCATCCTAATGCCTTAATATTGTCTCACGTTTACGGTATCTGAGCCAGTAGTTTTCCTGTAACCAAAGAACAATAAATATTATCACAATCAGTATAGGAAATGGAACAAATCGCAAATATGTTTTCCATTTACTATTCTTTACCCGACTATGCCACACTAGCTTAGATATATAGGATGGCTGTACGTAAAGTAGTGACCTATCTGCTAATCCTGGATCCATCTGTTCCTGCAAGTACAAAAGAGGAAATAAAATCTATAAGCTTACTATAAAACTCATATGATAAAAACAAAAAGTTAAAAAAAATAACCACTTCTTAAATACACTGCTATATATATAATTAATAAATATTATCACGGGTTTTTTCACATTCAATAAGTGAACTACCAGTAGTTCCATTTGATGTTAGTTGTTTTCTTCGCTGCGAACATCTTCTCTTATTATGTCCATCCCCATCACATAGTCTACAAATGTAAATGGTCCCTTCTAAATGTTCATCTCATTTTGGAATTGTTTCTCCTGTAGCTTGCTTGGATTCTTAACCCTATTTGATGTTGTAATAAGATGTTATACAGGAATGTCAAGATATGACTAACTAAACTTATTGGCATAGGGTATAAAGGAACACGCGTATATACGTAGTTGATTTTGCATTGTGTACTAATACTCAATGTGTGTAGCACAGTCTATGCTCATTTTTCCCATAATAGCTATATTGCATGAGCATGGAATTTTATATGTTTGCCACTTGTTACAAGTATACCGTGTGGTCTTAAGGATGACTATGTGGTTATTCTCTCCTTTTTACTCGTACGTCGTTGGTCTAGGCATTGTCATGACTCGATGATCGCTGGTCACTTTGCGTCATTTATCAAACTTTCTTTCTACGAATTTGGTCAATACTTTGCTAATGCCCATTTGCTCCGCTAACTTAATCTTACTTTTATTGAAGTAGTCATTACATTTGTAGAAAGTTTTCTTAAGTAGTACCACGATGGGCAAGTTTCTAGCATTATGCAAAGCACTGTTATAACTTTCTACAATTTTGGTCGTCCCATGACCAAATTAAGCTCTGTTGTCATATGCTAGCGTCTACATTTTAGGATCTAGGCCTCTAAAGTAAGCTTTAGTATTAGGGCTCATAGTCTTAGCCTCATCATAATAGGTGCGAAACTTTCGAGGTTGCAACTAGTAAGCGGCCTTCTTTATCATCTCTTTGTAGCCTTTGTTTTTAGCTTGAGTGTTGAACTTACTAGCGACGTATCAAATATACCATTGCCAAGGCCAATCGCTTGGCTGTAAGAACCATATTTTGGTTTTGGGGTTTGGTTTTTATAATTTAAGACGATCGAGCAAATCGACGGATTCAGCTCAAATTTTACAACGAAGCTATAAATATTAGTAAAAGTGATTCCATGAGTTTGGATTCAGGAAAATAAAGAATAAAATAATAAATTATTATAATATTAAACTATATGTAAAACTTCTGTTATTTATCAAAAACGCATAAAACAAGTTTCTATAAGCCCCAAAGCCAAGCCAAGCCAAGCCAAGTAACCGTAGGATTGAACTTAGAACCCAAGGTTTAGGGCGATCGGTTAAAGGATCCAATCAAACCCAAATTATAAACTATTGAGAGAAATATTAGTAAAAATGACCCCATAAACTTAAATTTAAGGAAAAAAGTAGTAAAATATGAGACTATAAAATTTTCAAATTTTAAGCATAATAATTGCTAATTACCGAAAAGGCGAAAAATGTAAGTTAATAACTAATAAATTACTAGAGATAGATTATATGTAGACTAAAAATTTTAGAATGACCAAAATAATAATTAGGAATGTTCACGTGTACCCCACATGTATTTACGTGTAGATAAAAATACGCAAAATTACCTAAATTGGCTAAAAACTAAGCAAATAATTAAAGAAAACTATAAAATAATTATGGAAAAATCAGAAGGGTGTAGAATGATGTAAACTTGGTCGTGGCAAGTCAGAATCTGAAAAAGAAAAATTAACCAATTAGAATTAGGCAACACAAATACCAAAATTTAAGGGATAAAGTAATCGTCTTATCTAATTTAATGCACAATAATTACACTAAAGCCCTATAAATAGTAGGAAAAATCCAGGAACTCATTTGAACAATTAGAAATCAGAGAAAATTAGGGAGAGGCAAAAATTGAGAGAAAAATTAGAGTTAAAAAAAAAAAAAGAAAAACTGTGCAGTTAGGGCCTCTAAAGGGAACCCCCACCAGACGAGCAGTTGGAAGTGGACGGCCACCACCACTACACGGTGGTGGCAGCGCCTAGGCCGGCCGATAAGGCCACGGTGGCCGGCGGTGGCCGGAGCCACCCAAATCGGTGAGTCCGATTTCCAGCCCGATTCTTGTGTAATTTTGTAAAAATAGTAAATAGTTTTAGAAAATTATGAAACTTGTTATTCTGAGATTTTATTATGTGTAGATTTAGGGAAAAATAGTGATTTGGTTTAATCACATCTAAAAATATAGGATCCTTAAGAAATTGTGCAAAACCGAGCATAATTAAATCGGAAAATAAATAGGCTTAGGAGTATAGTTTGGAGCTCAAATTTTTTCTGTAGGATGCTCATATGATGTAGAACAGTGCTATGAAGCCATTTTTTAAAAATTAATTTTCGAAATTTTTAGGTTAATTTTTAGCCCTAAAATGATGGGAAAATTAGGTGATTTGGGGTTAATTAGGTGATTAGGATGTTAAATACTGATTTAGATATTAATTAGATATTTAGGGATGTTAATATCTGAAGTGGAACCCTAATCCTAGCCTTTGGAGTATTAAGTATGATTAATTAGGGAAATTAGGTAAGTAATGTAAGAAATTAGTAATAAGTGAAATTTTAAATTAATAAATCTACAAAATTAGAGTTATTTAGGTAATATTATAATAGAAATCAGAAAAATAATAAATCTGAAATAACATTTAATTTTAAGTAAATATCTCAAAATGTAAAATTTTCACACATCGGGAATAAATCCGATACCTTATTAGGGTTAACGTGCACCGAATAGCTTAGAATACTAAATTAAGACCCAATAGGATATTTGAATACTCGAGTTTAATGTGATTAATTTCACATTAGGATTCAAGCATGTTTAGGACTTAGAAATCGAACTAAAACCTAATTTAGAAATCGATGCGGAACCCAAACCCGAACCTAATCCTAAACTTAGAATAATTGTAAAAGACCTAAGACCTAGATAATTAGGTATCTTAAACCCTAAAAAAAAACATAATAATAAGCGTTATAGGATAAAATGAACCTATAATAATTATACGAAAAACTGAAACTACGTTTGTGTTATAGGGATGATCGGTAATGGCATGAGCAAATCGGACCTCAAGTGAGTAAGCGAGGAGTCGAGGTAAGTTGGGATTAATACGGTGCTGTATTTTGGAGGCTTAAGATTATGCTTGGTTGTGCTTATTAGATAGTTGAATGTGTGCATGTGCTTGATTATGGGTGATACTATGATTCTGTTTATTGCTATAGCATGTATTGTATGATTTGTATGAAATGATTGATCACCCTAAACTGGACTTAATCTAAAATACGACCAGTGATTATAATCGGACATGCATGGTAACCCGTTAGGGGAACTTAGGACTTTCCGGCCAAATACCGACCCTTTCGGAAGGGATAGCGCAGTATTGTAAAATGGTCTCTTTTTCATCCTCAGTCGAACTAAGTGACAGGAAAGGAGGTCGCGACGAGGGTGAAGAGAGTGGTTCGAAAGTAGTCGTAGGAGGAGTAAGGTCTTCATTACACAAGCTTGGGTTTGGTCGTGAGCTGTTGCATTAACGGCAACTCCTCAACTCGTATTAGAGCGGGCGCAATTTCTCTAATTTCACGACGGGCCGGACAACTTCGTGCGATGGCATTTGCTTGCACATGCATTGCACCTAATAAGCGATTGAAAACCTTGTTGTGTGTATGGTATAGTTTTAAGTCCTCCGTCCTAACTTACTGAGCTGTGGTTGCTCACATCCTTATAGACGTCGTGTAGGTGCTGGCTAAGCAGCGGCAACAACTACTCTGAAGCTAGCAACTGTTGGATCCTAGGGAGTGAGGAAAAACATTGGAGAATTAACACATATATTATTACTTTTTATTTCTGATTAATGTATTAATTGAATTTTAGTGATTATAACATATATATAATTCCTCACTTTTATAGATAAATGTTTTATTTAAATTGCAAACTGTTTACTTCAAAGCGGGTTAGTTGTTGACGCCTTGTGTAGATCAGGTCTAAGATAGCGGTTGTAAAGCCAACTTCTATCTTAGGATGGTTTACACGGTGGGGCTGTTATGACTCTACCGCTTCAGGGCGTGACAGTTTCGATAACTAACAAATCGATAAAGATAAATTATATGCATACTAAAAATCATAAAATAACATAAATAATATTTAGGAGTATTTAATTGTACCATATATGAAATTACATGTAGATAGAAATATGCGAAATATGTCAAAATAATGCTAATTAATTAAAGAAAATTCATAAATAATTAAGGAAAAATCAAGAAAAATGAGGAAATGTCTAAAAGTAGGGTTTGACAACTTGAAAATTAAAGAAGGAAATTAACCAATTATAAGCCTTACAATCAACTACTTGGGGTTCGGTTTGTAAAATTTAAGATGATTGAACAAATTGTTTGATCCAACTTAAATTTTACAATGAAGCTAGGATTATTTGTAAAAATAATTATGTAAGTTTGAATTTAAGAAAATGAGTAATAAAATAAGAGAATATAAAATTTTCAATTTTTAAGTATATTATCTATTATTTATCGAAAATGCGTAAAATGCATTTCGATAACTAACGAATCACTAGAGATAAATTATATGTATACTAAAAATCATAAAATAACTCCAATAATATTTAGAAATATTTATTTGTATTATATATGAATTTACATATAGGTAGAAATATACATAACTACTTAAAATACGTGAAATAGGCTAAAATAATGTTAAATAATTAAATAAAATGCATGAATCATTAAGGAAAAGTGAGGAAAAATGAGGCATGATCCAGATCAACGTCGTGGTAGCTGGAGAAAGAAAGAAAAAAATTAGCCAATCAAATTAACACAATAAAAAAGACAATTTAGAAGAAGATGAAACAAATGTCTAGTCAAATTAATGCACTATAATTCTTCTAAAGCTCTATAAATACTCATAAAATTACAAAAGCTCATTTGGTATGTTTGCAATTGTAGGAAGTTGAGAGGGTTGAAGTTTTGAGAGAAAATTAGGGTTTATAAAAAAATTATAAAAATTTATGCAATTAGGGCATTAAAAAAGATCCCAAACTCGACAATCACATGGGAGTGGACGGCTACTACCACCACACAGTGATGGTAGCGCCCAGACTAACCGATAAGGCCACGACAGCCGACTATGGTTGGAGCTACCAGTTTTGGTAAGTTCGATTTTCCTTGCGATTTTTCATATTTTATTAAAAATACTAAATAATTTTAGAAAATTATGAAATTTAGTATTTTGAAATATTTTTTATATATTTTTTAGGAAAAATATTATTTTAATAGAAATATGTCCCGTGATATATAGTGTTTAAGAAATCATGCAAAATCGAACATATTTCGATTTAGAAATAAATGACCTTAGAAATATAGTTTTAAGCCTGAAATTTTTGTGTAGGCTAGTTAGGGTATTTAAAACAGTGCTATAAATCTCTTTTTCAAAATTTTTAGATAATTTTTAAGCCTTAAAATGATGTATTAAATGGGTAAATTGGGGTTAATTAAGTAATTAAATAGTTAATTACTGATTTAGTACATAATTATATGTTTTGGGATGTTAAAATCTAATAAAGTATGATACTTGTAGTATTTAGGGTGTTAGATATAATTATTAGGGTATTATGTAGTATATATGTAATAGGTAAAAATTGTATATTTTATAATTTTGTAAATTAAGATAATTAGGTGTAAAATCTGATTTGTAATGAATTTAGATATTTTGAGATGTTAATTGATGTTGAGAGATGATATTTAGAGTGATAGAAATATTAGATGTGTATTATGTACATTATAAGTAATAATACATAATATGAAAAATTGGAAATATAATAAATAGAAAATATTAGAATAAAAATTGATATTATACTAATAATAGGAAAATATATAAAATCTGGTAAGAGAATTAAATTTAGGTAATTATATGAAAAATGTAAAATTTTCTCACATTTGGAGTAAGTTCAGTACACTAATAAGGATTTAAGTATACTAGATAAAATAGAATACTGATTTAGAACTAAAAGTGATAATTAGGATATTTGAGCCTAATGTGATGAATTTTACATTTGTGTTCGGATTGCATTTTTAAGATTTATGTATAATACTCATGGTTAGAATTGATTTAAAACCCGAACCGGAATCAGATTCGGAAATCAAACACTAAACTAACCTATAATGAATTAATAATAACTAATATGTATATAGGAAGAATTGAGTTAAATCATAATATATATATATATATATATATATATCATCATCATCATCATCATCATCATCAAAATATAAATATTAAAGAGTATATTGATATTATAGGACATACGAAGATGAGTCGACTTGCAGTTTGTTGAGTGAGCGACCAAGGATACCGGGTAAGTTAGGATTAATACATTACTGTATTTTAAAGTACTAATTTGTAGTATTTGGAGGCTTGAAATTATACTTAATTGTGCTTGTTAGATAGTTGACTAAGCGCATATACTTGTTTTGAACTGATGATATGATATTGATGTGTTGCTTTGACTTATATTATATGAGTTGTATGAAATGATTAATTACCCTAAAATGAACTTAACTAAATATTTGACTCATAGATCTAAACTGGATTTATATAGCAACCCATTAGGGAAATATTAGGATTCTCTAGTCAAATATTGATCCTTTCGAAAGGGATAGTGTTGGATGGCATAATTGACCTTTTCTTCATCCTTAGTTGAACTAAGTAATAAGTGAGGAGGTTGTGGTAAGGGTGAAGTTAATGGTTCAAAGGTAGTCATGGGAGGAGTGGTGTCTTCATTGTACAAGTCTGGGTTTGGTCGTGAGCTGTTGCATTAACGGCAACTCCTCAACCCGGATTAGAGCGGGTGCAATTTCTCTAATCTCACGACGAGCCGGACAACGTCGTGCGATGGCATTTGCTTGCACATGCATTGCACCTAATAAGTGATTGAAAACCTTGTTGTGTGTATAGTATAGTTTTAAGTCCTCCGTCCTAACTTACTGAGCTGTGGTTGCTCACATCCCTATAGACGTCGTGCAGGTGCTGGCTAAGAAGCGGCAACAACTACTCTGAAGCTAGCAACTGCTGGATCCTGGGAAGTGAGGAAAAACATTGAAGAATCAACACATATTTTACTTTTCATTTTTTATTAATGTAATAACTAAATTATAGTGATTATATATAACTTTTCTCATTTTCTTAGGTAAATGAATTGTTTAAATTACAAATTGTCTACTTCAAAGTGGGTTAGTCGTGGACGCATTGTGTAGATCAGGTCTAAGATAGTGGTTGTAAGGCCAACTTCTATCTTAGGATGATTTACACGACGGGAGCTGTTACGACTCTGCCGCTTCGGGGCGTGACATCGGCCCATCTAAGCGCTGCCATCACCATATGGTGGTGGTGGCCGTCCACTCTCAGCTGCTCGTCGAGTCTAGGTTCTCCTTAGAAGCCCCAACTGTATAGATTTTTGCTAAATTTTTGTAAAACCCTAATTGCCTCCTAATTTCGCCTCTCTCTCTATTTTTCTAAACTTCCTGACATCCAAAATGAGCTTCTTAAAAATTTAGAGTATTTATAGAGCTTTAGGAAGATTATTGTGCATTAATTTGATTAAAAAATTGTCTTATTTTCTTCCAATTTACCTTTTGTGTTGTTCTAATTTAATTGACTAATTTTTTTCTTATTTTCCCCAGCTACCATGACCCAAATCTGGATCATTCCTTTTTTTTATTTTTCTTTATTTTTCCTTAATCAATTATGAATTTTCTTCAATTATTTAGTATTATTTTAGCACATTTCGCGTATTTTAAGTAATTGCCCGTATTTCTACCTATATGTAAATTCATATATAGTACAAATAAATATTCCTAAATATTATTTAGGTTATTTTATGATTTTTAGTATACATATAATTTATCTTTAACAATTCATTAGTTATCGGAATACATTTTACATATTTTCGATAAATAACGAGTTATATACTTAAAATTTGAAAATTTTATATTCTTTTATTTTATTGCTTATTTTCTTAAACTCAAACTTATGAGATCATTTTTACTAATATTTCTAGCTTTACTTATAATTTAGGCTCGATCGGATCTTTCAACCGATTAAAACCCCGAATAGCTGGTCATGGGGTTTACACATACTAAGCTTGATCCTATAGTTATAAAGCTTACATTTAAGGCTTACAGTTATAAGATAATGATCTTTTCTTCATCCTTAGTTAAACTAAATAATAGAAGAGGAAGTCGCGACGAGGGTAAATGCAATGGTTCATATGTAGTCGCTGGAGGAGTAATGTTTCCCTGACACGAGCCTGAGTTTGGTTGTAAGCTATTAAAATGTGCACCAAAATCCTCAACTCATATTAGAGTAGGTATAATTTTTCTAATCTCACAATGGATTGAAAAACGTCGTGTGATGACATTTTTCTATCGCATTGCATATAAATAACTAACTTATAACCTTACCTATGCTTGATATATGGTCTTATGTCTCCGTCTCAATTTACTAAGTAGTTGATTGCTCACATCCCTATAGATATTGTTGCAAGTGTTAGTTAGGAAGCAACTTTATAATTACCCTGAAGTTAGCAACTATTGGATCTTGAGAAATAAGGATATAAAACTGAGAATTGGTTACAATCTCGAAATTTAGGCCTTATCCTTAAATCTTTTAATATCAATTTATATATTACTTAAGTAAAGTAAGATTTGGTTATTAAATCTTGTAAACATTACTCAAATATTTAAATCTTAGTTTGTATTTTTTATATTTTCGTAAGTAAATAACATGTTTAATTTGTGAACCGTCTACTTCAAAGAGAGTTAATCGTGAATATCTTGTATAAATCAGGTTTACGATAGCAGCTATAAAGTCAATTTCTATTCTAAAATGGTTTGCACGGCGAAACTGTTACGATTCTTCTACTTTAGGACATAACACCCTTTTTAGTCTTTTCCATTTTTAGGGAGTACTTCATACGTACACCAGATAATCCTTGAGAACTATTTAATCGTTGACATTCATCACTCTATCATGCTATTGAAAGAGCATTTGGAGCACTAAAATAACGGTTTCCCATTATTGAAAGTGCTTCAAAGAAGCATTATTCATTTGAAACACATAACGGTATCATTTTAGCTTTTTGCATTTTGCACAGCTTTCTAATGGGTGTTGATCTAGATGAAGTGCTAATATCTGATGTTGACTGTCATCTTTTAAATTCAAAAATAGATGATCATGGACGCATGCTTTCTATCACCAATTGGACAAATCAATGTATGAGTACTTAATTAATGCTTTCTACCACCAAATGGTTGAAGAGAACAAGCAAGATAAGGCCTTTACTTCATCAGCATATGATAATGTTGTGATGGAACTTCGTGAAAAGAACCAAAAATCTATTCATTGATAAGGACAATTAAGCCTAAACATCATGAAGTGTCCAATCTATTTAATAATTTGAGTGGTTTTGCTTAGAGTCTTATCTCATGTCTATTCAAGGCTAAACCTGAAGTTTTGCAAGCTTTGGTAGAGGTGCTTATTTGCATAAATTATGTTAACACATAAGCCATAATAATGTTTATTAGATAATGAAATATGCTTGCTTATAATCATTTCAAAAAAAAAAAAAGAAAAAACCAATTGCAAAGAAGCGAATGACTAAACCAGTCATGCATCATGATAAATTTCAAGATATTTGGCAATTATACGGTAATGGGCCAAGGTGCTTAAACAGCAAATGAGAAGATGCAAAGATGGGCACGTGAGAAGAATGAGGTAGGTGCTTCAAAAATATCTAAAATAAATCATATGGTACTAAAAAATCAGGTAACATGGGAGAGCTCATTCTCAAACCATGCCATGATTTAAATGAAGAAATAACCTTTATAGCACAAACTTCGACGATAAAGGAGAAGATTTGGATATGAGCACATGAAAAGAATGAGGTCGGACCTTAAAAAAATCCAAAATAGATCATATAGTACTCCAAAATTAGGTAACATTGGAGAGTTCATTCTCTGCTGCATGCCATGATTTGGATGAAGAAATAACCTTTATAACACAAATGCCCTATACTAAGAGTCCTACAAATGTATCAAGTATGAATACTTATGTAGATTCCAGAACTTTAGCAAAGCCAAAAGGTAAAAAACAAAAAATTATGAATGAGGAACTCTACGACAAAAAGGATGAGAGGATTCTACTTGCAATTGAGAAAAATGGCTGAAGCTATAAAGACAAGGAATTTAAATCACCGGCCACACTAGTCCTCGTGTTTACTCAAGACAGGAAATTTTTTAAGAGGTTGTGAATATTGGGATTGAGATAGACTTATATTATGATGCATATGATTTTCTCTTAACAAATCCCATACGAGTAAAATGCTTTTTTAGATGCCCATCCAAGGAGCGCAAAAATTATCTGCTTTTTGGAATGGTCAATGAAGAAAACTGTATGTGTTGAAGTAATAGCTAATGAGCAACACTGAGATGATCAACCGAAGATGTAACATGTTGACACTGTTTTGTTATCAGCCGAAGATATATAGGTTTGTATTTTATAACTAATCTTACTCACTTGGTTTATCTTTTAGAGTGTCTCTTGTTTTTTTCTAGTGTAATTGTAAGAATCTATTAGGACAAGGCATTAAACTTATGAGGACCTAATGAAGTTTATGTTATGTTATATTATTTTGAAAGAAGATGATTATTTCAATGAAGTTTATGTCATGTGATGTTGCTTAATGGAAAACATGCTCATGGAACTGGACCTACTTCAGGATTGTTCTGTTCTCGAGCTAGGCTCTGGTGTCGGTAAGTCAAAGACGTAATAGTGTTACCAACAGCGTTGGCAACTTTGCCCAAGTGCTTTGTTATTGTTTGGAGTAGAACCTATTGCTATACTATTATGTGTACTTTTATTCTATTTTTGTTGATATATGTCTCCCTCTTAGCGGTAAACATGATTCTCAAAGAGCAAGTCTAGGTCCTGATGCGTGAAAATATCAATCTAAAGCGTGTTGTGGCTATTCACATGAACGTCGGAAGGAACATGATGATCGTAGCAGTTATTGTAGCATCACAGCTATCAACTTACTTTTTGATCGTTGAGTTTCATGCTCTTACTTTAATTAATGTTATTGCAAGTGAATATTGGAGGAAAAGTTATTATATTTCAATTAGTCAAAGAAGATTAAGTAAATTGTCATGATTCTGTTGGAACTTTGCAGAAATATTTGAAACCGATATAGGATATGAATTCCCTATCGTGTTGGATGTGGATGTTTTTTTTTATTTTATGGGCCTTTGGATGAAGCTGCATCATTATGACATTTTCTATTTTCGGCTATGACTTTGTTTTAATGCAAAGCACATTTAGATCACACCCTTGTTCTAATCCTCTCATAATTTTAGTCAATACCCAAGTAATTAATGTGAGTTATTTACTCTATAATTAGGACATTTTCTATTATTCCACAATGACTTTGTTTTAATGCAGATCACATTTAAATCACACCCTTATTATCATTCTCTCATAGTTTTAGTCAATACCCAAGTAATTAGAGCAATTTATATACTTTATAATTAGGACAATTTCTATTGTCCTACAATGACTGTTCTAATGCGGAGCACATTTAAATCGCACCCTTATTCTAATTCTCTCGTAATTTTAGTCAATACCCAAGTAATTAGAGCAAGTTTTATACTTTTTTCATTAGGACGTTTTCTATTTTCTATAATGACTTTGTTTTAATGCAACGTATATTTAAATCACACCCTTATCTAATTCTTGCATAATTTTAGTCAATACCCAAGTAATTAGAGTAAGTTATTTACTTTATTAATTAGAACAATTTCTATTTCCTGCTATGACTTTGTTTAAATGTGGAAGGTTTTGATTTTGACATTCTTGCTTGTTTGTTTATTGGAAAGACTAGTTTTTTCAGCTCATTTTGGTGGCACACTGGGTTTCAATACTGGAGTCTCCATGGTAAGTTATTAACTTGCTAATTTTTGTATTCTGGGAAAATGTTAATTTCTACGACAGAGTTCATTCAATCTATACAGGATCTATCTCATACGTATTCATGACCATGAAGTGCTCATTTGCTTCGACAAAGTCGCATACGCTTTGGTTTGCCGCCTTAGGAATTTCCCATCAGTGATTTCATATGTCACTTGATGCGTAGGCTTTCGTTTTTTTATTTTGGATCCATCACGACGGAAAAACCATGTAACATTTCCTTTCTGTCTGTGGACTATTTGGCATCGGCATCTTAAGTCGTAATTACTTTCTCTACATGGACAACTTTTTTTATCCATAAGAATTTTGGGAAAAAGAAAAAAAAAATCACAAAAATGCGGCATCTTAGAAAATTATCCCATAAATACCGCATTTGGAAATCCATTCCATCCCTTTTTCTTCTTCTTCATTTGCATGCAATCGGTTCTTCAAATACTCTCTCTCTCTCTCTTTTCAACCATTCAAAAAAACTCTTAATCAAACCAGTAATTTAAGTCTGTTTTTTTACAAATCAATCATAAAATCGAAGTAGTTGAGGAGTATAGGTCTATATTATGAGAATTTTTTTTAAAACGGAAAGACAATTAGTATACTATCATCACTTTCTTTCTCTAGACATCAAAATAGGAAAATGTACGATTTTTGCTCGTTTTGATTCATTTTAAATATATGTTTTTTAAAAAAATAGTGTTATAACTTGATGTATGATGATACATTATTGTGTACTGATAATTTATGAGATAAGTGTATACGTTTGTATGTGATATGTTATTTTAAACTTTACTACGAAAAGGTATGATGTCTACTAGTTTTTATTCGTTTTAAGTATATGTTTTTCGAAAAAATAGTGTTATAACTTGATATATAATAATACATTGTTGTATACTAATAATTTTTAGGAGAAGTCTGTACGTTTGTATGTGATATGTTATTTTAAACTTTACTATGAAAAATTATGATTTTTACTCATTTTGATTTGTTTTAAATATATATTTTTCGAAGAAATAGTGTATCACTTAATGCATGATGATAGATTGTTATATACCGGAAATTTTATACTCGTTTTGATTCGTATTAAGTATGTAATATGTTATTTAGAAGAAAATTATATTAATTATTGTAAATTATAATGCATATATAATGATGTTGCTAATAAGTATTCTTAACATTCATTAAATGAGATTTTTAAACTTTACTTTGAAATAATTATTAGTGGTATGTGTACTTCGAAAAAGAGCAATAACATAATGATATAACAATAACATAGACATTATTATTATATAATTTTTTGAATGATAACTTAACAAGATTATTTGATTAGTAATTCCATCGGAAAAATTCCTACATAATGCAAGTAATCAAACAATTTGTTGTTAATTATGCCCATTAGCTTCCATAATATTAGCTGTAAAAAGAAATTAATGGTAGAGCAAATAATATAAATATTATTATTTACTAATATTTTATGTAATAAGACTCATTAGCTTTCATAATATTAGCTGTAAAAAGAAATTAATGTCTATTAACATAAGGAAGTATTTGTACATGCGTATGTTGAAGTTTATGCAGCTGATGTGGTAAACAGGTGTATAATGGATAATATAAGGTTGGTTTGTTATATAGGTGGAAATATTGTGGAAGGAGAGAATGAGGTACGGTAAGACAAGCGCCCAAGAACAATAGTCGGAGTTCCATTTGAGGCCAAGTATGACTAGGTAGTTGGAATAATATGTAATCAATTTTTGGTTGACATGACAACACATCGAATCGAGCTGATTCATAGATGCCCCCTCGTAGGCAGGACCAGGGATATGTTTTATGCCATCCCCATCAACAATGATTACGATATCCAACAATTGATGGCTTCCTCAGTAGGGCATGGTGGAGTTAGTGGTTCTGCGGAAATATATATTATAATTCATAAAGTAAACCCACCATTGATAGCCCTTGTTACAGTTGAGGACAATGTTAGATGGCACAGCGATGACATTGGACTACAAGTTGAAACCCAAGTGTTCGAATCATGAGCAATCCTACCGAAGCATTTATCGAGCACTAGTCGCATGTCCAGTGAACCTAATGTCTTGATCACTAGTGAGTCAAATAGAGATACCGATGTGGAGAATGAACTAGCATTCGTCGATATTGATGAAGATTCTGATGATATAAATTGTAATGCGGACATTGGCCCAAGTGAATGTTAGTTGCAAGAAGTGGAAGAAGCACAAAGATCACATAGACGGAACAATTGAAAGCATGGGTTATCAACATCTGTGGACGCGGTCAGGATGTCGGAACCTGTGCCTTTCTACATGTCAAGTGTAAGGGATGAACTACTGGCTAATGATAGTATAAGTGGTAATGAATGGAGCTTTAGCAATGAATTAAAGGTAAGTATGCAGATCGAGAGTAAAAAGCATCTACAGATAGCTGTGAGGCTGCATTCATGTTATGAACCACCATGACTTCATCATGAAGGAGTCCGAACTGACATTATGGTCCATCAGATGTGTTGATTGGGAAAAGGGCTATAGGTGGAGACTCCGAGCTTGTAAGAAGCAACATGCAAGATGCTTTGTAATAACTAAGTTCATAAGTCCATACACATACCTCAATCTTAACAATTAGCCAGGACGACTCAAAATTGGACTTAAATACGCTACCCTACTTTCTGATTGAGGATGTTCAAGAGTCACCAAGTATTAAGTTAAGATGCTTGCAAGTGACTATTTGCAAGCAATACAGTTATACTATCCACATCAAGAGAATTAAGGAAGCGAAACGTAAAGCGATTAAACAAGTTTATAGTAAGTGGGAAGAATTGTATGCAATGTTCCCACATCTACTAAATGTAATTTGAAAAGCTAATCCCAGTACTATGCTAGAGTAGAAATGGCGAGATAGTACTACTACTAAGCACTTGTTCTTCAATACAATCTTCTAGGCATTCAATTCGTGTATTGAGGCGTTTATACATTGTAGGCCTATAGTTATGATTAACAGAACATTTCTATATGAGAAGTACAGGCATAAACTATTGATTGTAATAAGAGTTGATGGTCAGAATCACATAATCCCACTTGGTTTCACCCTAGTTGATGAAGAATGTTTCGATAGCTAGAGTTAGTTCATAACATGTGTGCTCACACACATTATAAGAGATCGTACCAATATATGTTTGATTTCGGATCGTCATGCTAGTATCCAATCTACAGTACAAGGTGTAAATGTAGTATGACTAATGTTACACCCCGAAGCAGCAGAGTTGTAATAGTCCCGCTGTGTAAACCATTTTAAGATAAAAGCTGACTATATAGCCACTATCTTAAACCTGATTTACATAAGGTGTCCACAACTAACCCACTTTAAAGTAAACAGTTTATAAATTTAATAAATTATTTATCTAAGAAATTATGAAAATATGTATATGCACTAGAATGTAAATATTACAATTAATATTTGAAAAGTTTCATCATACTATATTTCCTTTCGAAAATAGAAGTTTCTAAAATTAAAACTAAAACCTTAACAATATATCGGTTCTTCAGATGTATTTACTCACTTCCTAGGATTTAGTAGTTGCTAGCTTCACGATAAATATAGGTCACTTTCTAGCTAACACCTACAACAACGTCTATAAGGATATGAGCAACTACATCTCAGTAAGTTAGGATGGAGACTTAAAACTATACAGCAAACACAAATAAAGTTATTAATCAAATTAATTGGATGCAATGCAGTTCAAGTAAATGCTATCGTACAACGTTGTCCGGCCCGTCGTAAGATTAAAGAAATTGCACCCACTTTAATACAGGTTTAGGTGTTTCCATTTAATGCAATAGCTCACGACCAAACCCAGGCTTATGCAATGAAGACGCCGCTCCTCCCGCGACTACCTTCGAACCATTAACTTCACTCTTCTCGTAACCTCCTCACCTGTCACTTAGTTCGACTAAAGATGAAGAAAAAACCAATTATACTATCCAATACTATCCTTTTCAAATGAGTCGATATTTAGCCAAAGAACCCTAAATTTCCCCTAATAGGTTACTATGCATGTCCGATTTAAAATTTCAAATGATATATATAATTAGATCCGGTTTAAGTTGTTCAATCATTTCAAATAATTCACACGAATATAAGCCAAAGCAATAATCTAGATTCACATCATCAACTCAAAAATAAGCACATGCATATAGTCAACTATCTAATAAGCATAATCAAGTACAATTTTAAGTCTCTGATTAATACAAATTAGTACTCCGAAATATAACGTATTAATCCCAACTTACTTGAACTCCCCACTTGCTCATTCAAGGTGCGACTTGCTTAGGCTATTGCTAATAATCCCTATATTACAAATATTATTTTAGTACATGTATATACTATCTTATATAAACTTCATTATGTAGCTCTTTTATCTTATCTTTAGTTTAGGGTTTTTAGTATACTTAATTATTCAGGTTTTTAAGTCTCTTAAAGTTATTTCTAATTTAGATTGAGTTCTAATTCAGTTTTGAAGTTGATTTCTAAATTAGGTTTTTAACTCAATTTTTTATGAGGGATTCTATACGTAAACCCTAGATAATCATTCCGACCTATAATGTGAAATTAATCACATTATTTTCAAATATCCTAAATATCATTTTTAGTTTATAACCAATGTTCTAGTTTGTATGGTACATCCTAATCCTAATTTAACTACCAAATTTACTCCCACTATAAGAAAATGTTACATTTTTCATATAATTACCCTAATTTAAGTTTCCTATCAAATTTATTATATATTTTTATTATTAATATAATATCAATTTTAACATAATTTTTCTTACTCATCAATTTCTTATACTTACATATTATACATTATCATCTAATATGTACATAATATACACATCTAATATTCCCATCACCTCAAATATCATCTCCTAACATCAAATAACATTTCACAATATCTAAATTCTTTCCAAATCATAATTTACACCTATTTACCCTAAATTACAAAATTAACTTAAATTTTTTTTTTTTTTTACCTATTACATATATATTACATAATACCCTAATAATTATATCTAACACACTATATGCTACAAATAGCATAATCCATCAAATTTCAATATCTTGAAACATATAATCATGCACTAAATCAATAATTACTTATTTAATTACCAAAATTAGCCCCAAATTATCCATTTTATGTATCATTTTAAGGCTTAAAAATTATCTAAAAATTTCAAAAATTTATTTTTGAAAAAGAGATTCATAGCACTACTCTATAACCCCTAAATAATCTATACAAAAAATTTAAGCCTAAAACTATACTCATAAAGTCATTTATTTCTAAATCAAAATATGTTCGAGTTTGCAAGATTTCTTAAGGATAGTATATTTCTAGAAATAAATTCATCAAATTAAATTTTTTTTCTAAATCTACATACTTAAAAACATCATAATACCAAATTCCATAATTTTTTAAATACATTTAATATTTTTTACAAAATTGAACAAAATCGGATTAGAAATCAAACTCACCTGTCTAATCGGCTTCCAGCTACCAACAGTAGCTCTATGTGCATCGGCTAAGTTAGGCAATGGTGTTAAAGTGGTGTTGTAGTAGCCATTCGTTTCTAGGTAGCCATCGAGTGTGGGTTTTCTTCTAAAACCCTAATTGCACAAATTTTTTGTAATTTTTGTAAATAAACCCTAGCCTTCATTATTTTAGTTCTCTCTAATTTTTCTAAACTCCAAACAAACCAAATGAGCTTCTGTAAAATCTTGGGTATTTGTAAGGCTACCTAGATATTTTTTCCTCATTAATTTGAGTTGACATTAGCCTTATCTCCTCTTCTTTTTTACTTTCTATTTGGCTAAATTTAATTGGTGTCACGCCCCGAAGTGGTAAAATCGTAACAATCCCACCGTGCAAATCATTCTAAAATAAAAACTGGCCATACAATCGCTATCTTAAACTTAATTTATACAAGGCGTTCACAACTAGCTCACTTTAAAGTAAACAATTCATAAATTAAGTATGTTATTTACTTATGAACTTAAGAAAGATACATATTTATATTGAAATAACCTGAGTATCTTTACAAAATTTAGTAATTTAATCCTAATCTACTTAAGTAATTTGTAAATTAATACTAAAAGCTTTAAAGAATGATCTATACTTGAGAGTGTATCTAGTTTTCAGTTTATATCCTCACTCCTAAGAATCCCGTAATTGCTAGCTTCAAGATAAATATAATCCACTTCCTAAGTAGCACCTGCAACAAAATTTATAGGGATGTGAGCAACCACAGCTCAATAAGTTAGAATAGAGACTTAAAACCATACAGCAAACATAAACAAGATTATCAATCAAATTATCAGGTACAATGCATGCTCAAGTAAATGCCATCGCATGACGTTGTCCGACTCGTCGTGAGATTAAAGAAATTGTACTCGCTCTAATCCAAGTTGAAGAGTTTCTGTTAATGCAACAGCTCACAACCAAACCCAGACTTGTACAATGAAGACACCACTCCTCCCATGACTACCTTTGAACCATTAACTTCACCCTTACCACAACCTCCTCACTTATTACTTAGTTCAACTAAGGATGAAGAAAAGGTCAATTATGCCATCCAACACTATCCCTTTCGAAAGGATCAATATTTGACTAGAGAATCCTAATATTTCCCTAATGGGTTGCTATATAAATCCAGTTTAGATCTATGAGTCAAATATTTAGTTAAGTTCATTTTAGGGTAATTAATCATTTCATACAACTCATATAATATAAGTCAAAGCAACACATCAATATCATATCATCAGTTCAAAACAAGTATATGCGCTTAGTCAACTATCTAACAAGCACAATTAAGTATAATTTCAAGCCTCCAAATACTACAAATTAGTACTTTAAAATACAGTAATGTATTAATCCTAACTTACCCNACCAAACCCAGACTTGTACAATGAAGACACCACTCCTCCCATGACTACCTTTGAACCATTAACTTCACCCTTACCACAACCTCCTCACTTATTACTTAGTTCAACTAAGGATGAAGAAAAGGTCAATTATGCCATCCAACACTATCCCTTTCGAAAGGATCAATATTTGACTAGAGAATCCTAATATTTCCCTAATGGGTTGCTATATAAATCCAGTTTAGATCTATGAGTCAAATATTTAGTTAAGTTCATTTTAGGGTAATTAATCATTTCATACAACTCATATAATATAAGTCAAAGCAACACATCAATATCATATCATCAGTTCAAAACAAGTATATGCGCTTAGTCAACTATCTAACAAGCACAATTAAGTATAATTTCAAGCCTCCAAATACTACAAATTAGTACTTTAAAATACAGTAATGTATTAATCCTAACTTACCCGGTATCCTTGGTCGCTCACTCAACAAACTGCAAGTCGACTCATCTTCGTATGTCCTATAATATCAATATACTCTTTAATATTTATATTTTGATGATGATGATGATGATGATGATGATATATATATATATATATATATTATGATTTAACTCAATTCTTCCTATATACATATTAGTTATTATTAATTCATTATAGGTTAGTTTAGTGTTTGATTTCCGAATCTGATTCCGGTTCGGGTTTTAAATCAATTCTAACCATGAGTATTATACATAAATCTTAAAAATGCAATCCGAACACAAATGTAAAATTCATCACATTAGGCTCAAATATCCTAATTATCACTTTTAGTTCTAAATCAGTATTCTATTTTATCTAGTATACTTAAATCCTTATTAGTGTACTGAACTTACTCCAAATGTGAGAAAATTTTACATTTTTCATATAATTACCTAAATTTAATTCTCTTACCAGATTTTATATATTTTCCTATTATTAGTATAATATCAATTTTTATTCTAATATTTTCTATTTATTATATTTCCAATTTTTCATATTATGTATTATTACTTATAATGTACATAATACACATCTAATATTTCTATCACTCTAAATATCATCTCTCAACATCAATTAACATCTCAAAATATCTAAATTCATTACAAATCAGATTTTACACCTAATTATCTTAATTTACAAAATTATAAAATATACAATTTTTACCTATTACATATATACTACATAATACCCTAATAATTATATCTAACACCCTAAATACTACAAGTATCATACTTTATTAGATTTTAACATCCCAAAACATATAATTATGTACTAAATCAGTAATTAACTATTTAATTACTTAATTAACCCCAATTTACCCATTTAATACATCATTTTAAGGCTTAAAAATTATCTAAAAATTTTGAAAAAGAGATTTATAGCACTGTTTTAAATACCCTAACTAGCCTACACAAAAATTTCAGGCTTAAAACTATATTTCTAAGGTCATTTATTTCTAAATCGAAATATGTTCGATTTTGCATGATTTCTTAAACACTATATATCACGGGACATATTTCTATTAAAATAATATTTTTCCTAAAAAATATATAAAAAATATTTCAAAATACTAAATTTCATAATTTTCTAAAATTATTTAGTATTTTTAATAAAATATGAAAAATCGCAAGGAAAATCGAACTTACCAAAACTGGTAGCTCCAACCATAGTCGGCTGTCGTGGCCTTATCGGTTAGTCTGGGCGCTACCATCACTGTGTGGTGGTAGTAGCCGTCCACTCCCATGTGATTGTCGAGTTTGGGATCTTTTTTAATGCCCTAATTGCATAAATTTTTATAATTTTTTTATAAACCCTAATTTTCTCTCAAAACTTCAACCCTCTCAACTTCCTACAATTGCAAACATACCAAATGAGCTTTTGTAATTTTATGAGTATTTATAGAGCTTTAGAAGAATTATAGTGCATTAATTTGACTAGACATTTGTTTCATCTTCTTCTAAATTGTCTTTTTTATTGTGTTAATTTGATTGGCTAATTTTTTTCTTTCTTTCTCCAGCTACCACGACGTTGATCTGGATCATGCCTCATTTTTCCTCACTTTTCCTTAATGATTCATGCATTTTATTTAATTATTTAACATTATTTTAGCCTATTTCACGTATTTTAAGTAGTTATGTATATTTCTACCTATATGTAAATTCATATATAATACAAATAAATATTTCTAAATATTATTGGAGTTATTTTATGATTTTTAGTATACATATAATTTATCTCTAGTGATTCGTTAGTTATCGAAATGCATTTTACGCATTTTCGATAAATAATAGATAATATACTTAAAAATTGAAAATTTTATATTCTCTTATTTTATTACTCATTTTCTTAAATTCAAACTTACATAATTATTTTTACAAATAATCCTAGCTTCATTGTAAAATTTAAGTTGGATCAAACAATTTGTTCAATCATCTTAAATTTTACAAACCGAACCCCAAGTAGTTGATTGTAAGGCTTATAATTGGTTAATTTCCTTCTTTAATTTTCAAGTTGTCAAACCCTACTTTTAGACATTTCCTCATTTTTCTTGATTTTTCCTTAATTATTTATGAATTTTCTTTAATTAATTAGCATTATTTTGACATATTTCGCATATTTCTATCTACATGTAATTTCATATATGGTACAATTAAATACTCCTAAATATTATTTATGTTATTTTATGATTTTTAGTATGCATATAATTTATCTTTATCGATTTGTTAGTTATCGAAACTGTCACGCCCTGAAGCGGTAGAGTCATAACAGCCCCACCGTGTAAACCATCCTAAGATAGAAGTTGGCTTTACAACCGCTATCTTAGACCTGATCTACACAAGGCGTCAACAACTAACCCGCTTTGAAGTAAACAGTTTGCAATTTAAATAAAACATTTATCTATAAAAGTGAGGAATTATATATATGTTATAATCACTAAAATTCAATTAATACATTAATCAGAAATAAAAAGTAATAATATATGTGTTAATTCTCCAATGTTTTTCCTCACTCCCTAGGATCCAACAGTTGCTAGCTTCAGAGTAGTTGTTGCCGCTGCTTAGCCAGCACCTACACGACGTCTATAAGGATGTGAGCAACCACAGCTCAGTAAGTTAGGACGGAGAACTTAAAACTATACCATACACACAACAAGGTTTTCAATCGCTTATTAGGTGCAATGCATGTGCAAGCAAATGCCATCGCACGAAGTTGTCCGGCCCGTCGTGAAATTAGAGAAATTGCGCCCGCTCTAATACGAGTTGAGGAGTTGCCGTTAATGCAACAGCTCACGACCAAACCCAAGCTTGTGTAATGAAGACCTTACTCCTCCTACGACTACTTTCGAACCACTCTCTTCACCCTCGTCGCGACCTCCTTTCCTGTCACTTAGTTCGACTGAGGATGAAAAAGAGACCATTTTACAATACTGCGCTATCCCTTCCGAAAGGGTCGGTATTTGGCCGGAAAGTCCTAAGTTCCCCTAACGGGTTACCATGCATGTCCGATTATAATCACTGGTCGTATTTTAGATTAAGTCCAGTTTAGGGTGATCAATCATTTCATACAAATCATACAATACATGCTATAGCAATAAACAGAATCATAGTATCACCCATAATCAAGCACATGCACACATTCAACTATCTAATAAGCACAACCAAGCATAATCTTAAGCCTCCAAAATACAGCACCGTATTAATCCCAACTTACCTCGACTCCTCGCTTACTCACTTGAGGTCCGATTTGCTCATGCCATTACCGATCATCCCTATAACACAAACGTAGTTTCAGTTTTTCGTATAATTATTATAGGTTCATTTTATCCTATAACGCTTATTATTATGTTTTTTTTTAGGGTTTAAGATACCTAATTATCTAGGTCTTAGGTCTTTTACAATTATTCTAAGTTTAGGATTAGGTTCGGGTTTGGGTTCCGCATCGATTTCTAAATTAGGTTTTAGTTCGATTTCTAAGTCCTAAACATGCTTGAATCCTAATGTGAAATTAATCACATTAAACTCGAGTATTCAAATATCCTATTGGGTCTTAATTTAGTATTCTAAGCTATTCGGTGCACGTTAACCCTAATAAGGTATCGGATTTATTCCCGATGTGTGAAAATTTTACATTTTGAGATATTTACTTAAAATTAAATGTTATTTCAGATTTATTATTTTTCTGATTTCTATTATAATATTACCTAAATAACTCTAATTTTGTAGATTTATTAATTTAAAATTTCACTTATTACTAATTTCTTACATTACTTACCTAATTTCCCTAATTAATCATACTTAATACTCCAAAGGCTAGGATTAGGGTTCCACTTCAGATATTAACATCCCTAAATATCTAATTAATATCTAAATCAGTATTTAACATCCTAATCACCTAATTAACCCCAAATCACCTAATTTTCCCATCATTTTAGGGCTAAAAATTAACCTAAAAATTTCGAAAATTAATTTTTAAAAAATGGCTTCATAGCACTGTTCTACATCATATGAGCATCCTACAGAAAAAATTTGAGCTCCAAACTATACTCCTAAGCCTATTTATTTTCCGATTTAATTATGCTCGGTTTTGCACAATTTCTTAAGGATCCTATATTTTTAGATGTGATTAAACCAAATCACTATTTTTCCCTAAATCTACACATAATAAAATCTCAGAATAACAAGTTTCATAATTTTCTAAAACTATTTACTATTTTTACAAAATTACACAAGAATCGGGCTGGAAATCGGACTCACCGATTTGGGTGGCTCCGGCCACCGCCGGCCACCGTGGCCTTATCGGCCGGCCTAGGCGCTGCCACCACCGTGTAGTGGTGGTGGCCGTCCACTTCCAACTGCTCGTCTGGTGGGGGTTCCCTTTAGAGGCCCTAACTGCACAGTTTTTCTTTTTTTTTTTTTAACTCTAATTTTTCTCTCAATTTTTGCCTCTCCCTAATTTTCTCTGATTTCTAATTGTTCAAATGAGTTCCTGGATTTTTCCTACTATTTATAGGGCTTTAGTGTAATTATTGTGCATTAAATTAGATAAGACGATTACTTTATCCCTTAAATTTTGGTATTTGTGTTGCCTAATTCTAATTGGTTAATTTTTCTTTTTCAGATTCTGACTTGCCACGACCAAGTTTACATCATTCTACACCCTTCTGATTTTTCCATAATTATTTTATAGTTTTCTTTAATTATTTGCTTAGTTTTTAGCCAATTTAGGTAATTTTGCGTATTTTTATCTACACGTAAATACATGTGGGGTACACGTGAACATTCCTAATTATTATTTTGGTCATTCTAAAATTTTTAGTCTACATATAATCTATCTCTAGTAATTTATTAGTTATTAACTTACATTTTTCGCCTTTTCGGTAATTAGCAATTATTATGCTTAAAATTTGAAAATTTTATAGTCTCATATTTTACTACTTTTTTCCTTAAATTTAAGTTTATGGGGTCATTTTTACTAATATTTCTCTCAATAGTTTATAATTTGGGTTTGATTGGATCCTTTAACCGATCGCCCTAAACCTTGGGTTCTAAGTTCAATCCTACGGTTACTTGGCTTGGCTTGGCTTGGCTTTGGGGCTTATAGAAACTTGTTTTATGCGTTTTTGATAAATAACAGAAGTTTTACATATAGTTTAATATTATAATAATTTATTATTTTATTCTTTATTTTCCTGAATCCAAACTCATGGAATCACTTTTACTAATATTTATAGCTTCGTTGTAAAATTTGAGCTGAATCCGTCGATTTGCTCGATCGTCTTAAATTATAAAAACCAAACCCCAAAACCAAAATATGGTTCTTACAGCCAAGCGATTGGCCTTGGCAATGGTATATTTGATACGTCGCTAGTAAGTTCAACACTCAAGCTAAAAACAAAGGCTACAAAGAGATGATAAAGAAGGCCGCTTACTAGTTGCAACCTCGAAAGTTTCGCACCTATTATGATGAGGCTAAGACTATGAGCCCTAATACTAAAGCTTACTTTAGAGGCCTAGATCCTAAAATGTAGACGCTAGCATATGACAACAGAGCTTAATTTGGTCATGGGACGACCAAAATTGTAGAAAGTTATAACAGTGCTTTGCATAATGCTAGAAACTTGCCCATCGTGGTACTACTTAAGAAAACTTTCTACAAATGTAATGACTACTTCAATAAAAGTAAGATTAAGTTAGCGGAGCAAATGGGCATTAGCAAAGTATTGACCAAATTCGTAGAAAGAAAGTTTGATAAATGACGCAAAGTGACCAGCGATCATCGAGTCATGACAATGCCTAGACCAACGACGTACGAGTAAAAAGGAGAGAATAACCACATAGTCATCCTTAAGACCACACGGTATACTTGTAACAAGTGGCAAACATATAAAATTCCATGCTCATGCAATATAGCTATTATGGGAAAAATGAGCATAGACTGTGCTACACACATTGAGTATTAGTACACAATGCAAAATCAACTACGTATATACGCGTGTTCCTTTATACCCTATGCCAATAAGTTTAGTTAGTCATATCTTGACATTCCTGTATAACATCTTATTACAACATCAAATAGGGTTAAGAATCCAAGCAAGCTACAGGAGAAACAATTCCAAAATGAGATGAACATTTAGAAGGGACCATTTACATTTGTAGACTATGTGATGGGGATGGACATAATAAGAGAAGATGTTCGCAGCGAAGAAAACAACTAACATCAAATGGAACTACTGGTAGTTCACTTATTGAATGTGAAAAAACCCGTGATAATATTTATTAATTATATATATAGCAGTGTATTTAAGAAGTGGTTATTTTTTTTAACTTTTTGTTTTTATCATATGAGTTTTATAGTAAGCTTATAGATTTTATTTCCTCTTTTGTACTTGCAGGAACAGATGGATCCAGGATTAGCAGATAGGTCACTACTTTACGTACAGCCATCCTATATATCTAAGCTAGTGTGGCATAGTCGGGTAAAGAATAGTAAATGGAAAACATATTTGCGATTTGTTCCATTTCCTATACTGATTGTGATAATATTTATTGTTCTTTGGTTACAGGAAAACTACTGGCTCAGATACCGTAAACGTGAGACAATATTAAGGCATTAGGATGGTCAGGAGATCCCGATAGATCCATGCATGATCCCTTATCTGAAGCAGCCAAGCTTCATTAGTATGTGCCAAGTTCCTCTCATACAATTGGATTGGTACTTAATTACCACCTTAGTTGAGCGATGAAGAGAGGAGACGCATATGTTTCACTTCCACATTAGCAAGATGATGTTGACATGATAAGACATATCTTTTCTCATAGGTCTACCAGCCAATGGCAATGCAATTATTGGAGTGACGACTTCTATTATGTGAGCCGAGATATGTCATCACCTATTAGGAATTTGCCCACCAAAAAGTGCCTTAAAGGGTGCTAAATTAAAGTTATCGTGGTTAAAGGACAACTTCACCAATTTGCCTTTTCATGTAAATGAAGAGATAGTGTAACGCTTCACGATGGCACATATCATGCAATTGATCAGGGATATATTGTTCTCAGATAAGTCTAATAATGTCGTACACCTTATGTTCCTCTATCTCCTATCGGACCTCACCATGACCAAGTGATACGCATAGAGAACAACTTGCTTAGCATAGCTATACCACCAATTATGTCTAGCTTTTAGGGTTGACCCAACTGTGTCTATAGGTATGGGCATGGGAGTATTCCCCACACATCGCCCCCTTATGATAAAAATCAACCCCCTGAACCAATCACAAGAAGCTAAGCTAAAGGACTTTAAGGGTTCACATGTAAAATACTAGCTCTAAGCCATAGTCGAGACGGGGATTCCTATCCCAATCCAACCTCCTACCAACCTATCTCTCAAATCTTTATGTATGTCCAACATGCTCCTACCTAACAGCGAAGTCCTAATTTAGAAGACAGCCCAAAACTAGCCGAGCCGAGCTCAGCTACTGACCTGACCCATTAGCATCTGACTTCAAGACAGCTGACCTTTTTGCCAAGTTGAATAGCTCCCAACGTAATCCAGATCAAGTCGACCCTTAACTCCTAGTACTTCCTATTTCTACCTATGTATCATACTTCTAACATACAACCATCAAGTAATACGTATCTTCTGACACAACATTCTAGAATTATTATTTCTTTTCCATACTCAATATTCTTTATCCTTTTCACCTCTTTTTAGTATGATTAATATAACGTAATTATAAAATACCCTTTTATCTTTTCATATGTGTAAAATAACCATAGTGGGCAAGTATATAAACTCTCATTTTCCTTGTACATGCACATTCAACTTTCAATACAGATTTACTCACTAAAACAACCTTAGTATTCTCGTTACCATCCAACTCTTATATATTCCTTTTAGCAAAGGGTAATGGCAAGTAATCATTCAATTCGGATCGATCTGTAATATCCAGCGAATTGTAGACTAAATAGGATCGAATGATGAGTCATATCCATTCAGTAGCTGCTTGAACTTTGAGAGTTTCTTTTTCTGTTTTTTTTTTTTCGATTCATTCGTTGTAATGCTTCGCCGGATGTACGACCCCAAAGACGCATCAACTTCGCTAGTATCGGAGTACAGTTCCACAAGAGAATGTATGAAGTTGTAGTGGTGTTTTTGTTCACCTTACTGTTTACAGCTGTTGTACTTCTTTTGAAGCTACTATAGTATGTTATGTGTGTTCGTAAGTGTGGTTTTAGTGATACTCTGTTTTCCATTGTGACAACAGAGCAAGTTTGTTAGTAGTTTGTTAACTTATTCGAAAGGGTATTACGTTATGTCAAATTCAAGTGTTCAAGGAGTTATTGGTAAGAAAAGTTATATATAATCACTATAATTTAGTTATTACATTAATAAAAAATGAAAAGTAAAATATGTGTTGATTCTTCAATGTTTTTCCTCACTCCCCAGGATCCAGCAGTTGCTAGCTTCAGAGTAGTTGTTGCCGCTTCTTAGCCAGCACCTGCACAACGTCTATAGGGATGTGAGCAACCACAGCTCAGTAAGTTAGGACGGAGGACTTAAAACTATACTATACACACAACAAGGTTTTCAATCACTTATTAGGTGCAATGCATGTGCAAGCAAATGCCATCGCACGACGTTGTCCGGCTCGTCGTGAGATTAGAGAAATTGCACCCGCTCTAATCCGGGTTGAGGAGTTGCCGTTAATGCAACAGCTCACGACCAAACCCAGGCTTGTGTAATGGAGACCTTGCTCCTCCCGCAACTACCTTTGAACCACTGCCTTCACCCTCGCCGCGACCTCCTCTCCTATCACTTAGTTCGACTGAGGATGAAGAAGGGACCATTTTGCAATCCTGCGCTATCCCTTCCGAAGGGGTCGGTATTTGGCCGGAGAGTCCTAAATTCCCCTAACGGGTTGCATGCATGTCTGATTATGATTACCGGTCGGATGTTTGATTAAGTTCAGTTTAGGGTGATCAATCATTACATACAAATCATACAATATATGCCAGAATACAAACAGAATCATAGTATCACCCATAATCAAGCACATGCACACATTCAACTATCTAACAAGCATAACCAAGCATAATCTTAAGCCTCCAAAATACAGCATCGTATTAATCCCAACTTACCTCGACTCCTCGCTCACTCACTCGAGGTCTGATTTGCTTAGGCCATCGCTGATCATCCTTATAACACAAACGTGGTTTCAGCTTTTCATATAACTATTATAAGTTTGTTTTATCCTATAACGCTTATTGTTATGTGTTGTTTAGGGTTTAATATACCTAATTATCTAGGTCTTAAGTCTTTTATAATTATTCTAGGTTTGGGTTTAGGTTTGGGTTCGGTTTCGGTTTCCGCATCAATTTCTAAATTAGGTTTTAGTTCGATTTTTAAATCCTAAACATGCTCGAATCCTAATGTGAAATTAATCACATTAAGCTCGAGTATCCAAATATCCTATTGGGTCTTAATTTAGTATTCTAAGCTATTTGGTACACGCTAGTTCTAATTAGGGTATCGGATTTATCTCCGATGTGAGAAAATCTTACTTTTTTATATAATTACCTAAAATTGAATCCTAATTCAAATTTAATATTATTCTGATTTTTACCCTAATATTATCTAAATAACCCTAATTTTTCCATATTTATTAATTTACAATTTCATATATTACTTACCTAATTTCCTTAATTAACTATACTTAATACCCAAAGGCTAAGATTAGGGTTCCACTTCAGAAATTAACATCCCTAAACATCTAATTAAGATCTAAATCAATAATTAACATCCTAATCATCTAATTAATCCCAAATTACTCATTTTATGCCTCATTTTAGGGCCTAAAAATTATCTAAAAATTTCGAAAATTAATTTTTGAAAACGGGCTTCATAGCACTATTCTATATCATTTGATTAATCTACACAAAAATTTTGGGCTTGAAACTACACTCCTAAGGCCCTTTATTTCTAAACTGAAACATGCTCGGTTTTGCATGATTTCTTAATGACCATATATTACGGGGCATGTTTTCATCAAAATAATATTTTTCCTACAAACTACATACAAAAATATCCCAGAATAACAAAATTCATAATTTTCTAATAATATTTATTATTTTTACAAAATTACACAAGAATAGGGCTGGAAATCGGACTCACCGATTTGGGTGGCTCCGGCCACCGAGGGCCGCTGTGGCCTTGTCGGCCGGCCTGGGCGTTGCCACCACCGCGTGGTGGTGGTGGCCGTCCACTTCCAGCTGCTCGTCTGGTAAGGGTTCCCTTTAAATGCCCTAACTGCACAGTTTTTCTTATTTTTTTTTATTTTCTGGATTTTCTCTTGAATTTTCAACTCTCTCTAATTTTCTCTGATTTCTAACTATCCAAATGAGTTCCTGGATTTTTCCTGCTATTTATAGGGTTTTAAGGGATTTATTGTGCATTAATTTGGACAAGACAAGTGCTTTATCCCTAAATTTTTGGCTTTTATGTTGTTCTAATTTAATTGGTTGATTTTTATTTTTCAGATTCTGACTTGCCACGGCCAACCTTGCATCATTCCACACCCTTATGATTTTTTTCTGATTTTTCCACAATTATTTTATAATTTTCTTTAATTATTTGCTTAGTTTTTGGCCAATTTAGGTAATTTCGCGTATTTTTATCTACACGTAAATACATATAGGGTACACGTGAACATTCCTAATTATTATTTTGGTTATTCTAAAATTTTTAGTATACATATAATCTATCTCTAGTAATTTATTAGTTATTAGATTACACTTTTTGCCTTTTCGGTAATTAGCAATTATTATGCTTAAAATTTAAAAATTTTATAATCTCTTATTTTATTACTTATTTTCTTAAATTTAAGTTTACGGGGTCATTTTTACTAATATTCTTCTCAATAGTTTATAATTTGGGTTTGATCGGATCTTTTAACCGATCGCCCAAAACCTTGGGTTTTAAGTTCAATCCTACGGTTACTTGGCTGAACTTTAGGGCTTACAGCCGACACACCCATGGCCACCGATGGTGGTCGGAGCCACCCAAACCGGTGAGTTCGATTTTCAGCCCGATTTCGTGTAATTTTGTAAAAATAGTAAATATTCTTAGAAAATTATGAATTTTGTTATTTTAGAATATTTTAGTATATAGTTTTTATGAAAAATATTATTTTGATGAAAATATATTTCATTATATATGGTCCTTAAGAAATCATGTAAAACCGAGCATGTTTCGGTTTAGAAATAAATGATTTTTAGGAGTATAGTTTTGAGCCTAAAATTTTTGTGTAGATTACTTAGATGATATAGAATAAATCTATGAATCCCGTTTTCAAAAATTAAATTTTGAAATTTTTAGATAATTTTTAGGCCTTAAAATGAGGTATAAAATGGGTAATTTAGGGTTAATTAAGTAATTAAATAGTTAATTATTGATTTAGTGAATGATTATATGTTTTAGGATGTTGAAATCTGATGAAGTATGATACTTGTAGCATTTAGGGTATTAGATGTAATTATTAGGCTAATTATGTAGTAAATTTTAAGTTAATTTTGTAAATTAGGGTAATTAGGTGTAAAATCTGATTTAGGATGAATTTAGACATTTTGAAATGATTATTGATGTTGGGAGGTAGTAATTAGATGGATAGAAATATTAGATGTGTATTATGTATATGATAAGTAATAATACATAATATGGAATTATTGAAAATATAATAAATAAAAGATATTAGGAAAAAAATTGATATTATATAAATAATAGGGATATATAATAAATCTGATAGAAAACCTAAATTTATGTAATTATATAAAAAATATAAAAATTTCTCACATCAGGAGTAAATTTGGTACACTAATAAGGATTTAAGTGTACCGGGTGGAATAAAATACTGATTAGGGGTAATGATGGTATTTAGGATATCTGAAAACAATGTGATTAATTTCACATTATGAGTTGAAACGAGTTTATAGGGTTTGGGTATAAAACAGTACTTAGAAATCGAACTAGAACCTAATTTAGAAAATTAATGCGGAAACTGAACCTGAACCTAGCTCTAAACCCAGAATAATTGTAAAAGATTTGAGAACCTAGGTAACTGGACATATTAAACCCTAAACAAAAGATAACAATAAGCGTTATAGGATAAAACCAACTTATAATAGTTATATGAAAAACTGAAACTATATTTATATTATAGGGATGATCGGCGATTGCTTGAACGAGTCGGACCTCGAGTGAGTGAGTAAGGAGTCGAGGTAAGTTGGGATTAATACGTTGCTATATTTTGGAGGCTTAAGATTATATTTAGTTGTGCTTGAGATTATACTTGGTTGTGCTTGTTAGATAGTTGGCTGTGTGCATGTGCTTAATTATGAGTGATGCTATGATTCTGTATGTTGTTTTAGTTTATATTGTATGAAATGATCGATCACCCTAAAATAACCTTAACAAAGATATGACTTGTAATCATAAATCGGACCTGCATAGCAACCCATTAGGGGAAACCTAGGATTCTCCGACTAAATATCGACCCCTTCGAAAGGGATAGCGCCAGATGGCATAATGGGTCCCTTCTTTATCCTTAGTCGAACTAAGTGATAAGTAAGAAGGTCGCAGCAAGGGTAAAGTCAATGGTTTAAAGGTAGTCGCGGGAGGAGCGGTGTCTCCATTGTACAAGCCTAGGTTTCGTCATGAGCTGTTGCATTAACGACAAATGCCTCAACCCGGATTAAAGTGGGCGAAATTTCTTTAATCTCATGACGGGCCGGATAACGTCGTGCGATGACATTTGCTTGAACATGCATTGTACCAAATGATTTGGTTGATAACCTTATTTGTGTTTGTGGTATAGTTTTAAGTCCTCCATTATAACTTACCGAGCTGTGGTTGCTTACATCCCTATAAATGTTGTGCAGGTACCAGTTAAGAAGCGGCTTACAACTACTCTGAAGTTAGCAACTACTGGATCCTAGGGAGTGAGGAAAAAAATTTGAAGAACAGACATATATTTTTAAGGTTTAAGTATTATCATAAAATTTTTCATTTTTGAATAATGTATTAATTAGGAAATAGATTACAGTAAAGCATTATAAACGTTAATTGTAATAACTAAATTTTAGTGTATATATATATATTTTCTTACTTTCTTAGGTAAATCATTTATTTAAATTACAAATTGTTTACTTCAAAGTGGGTTAGTCATGGACGCCTTGTGTAAATCAGGTATAGGATTGCAGTTGTAAGGCCAACTTTTATCTTAGAATGGTTTATACGGCGGAGTTGTTACGAGTCTACCGCTTTGAGGCATGACGGTATGTAAGGTTTAAGGCGATCGGTTAAATGATTCGATCAAATCTAAATTATAAATTAAAACTAAAAATATTAGCAAAAATGACCTTGCAAGTTTGAATTTAAGAAAATAAGTGATAAAATAAGAGAATATAAAATTTTTAAATTTTAAGTATATTATTCGTTATTTATTGGAAATGCGTAAAATATATTTTGATAACTAACGAATCGCTAAAAATAAATTATATATATGTTAAAAATCATAGAATGACCTAAATAATATATATGAGCATTTACGTATATTTTATATGTATTTACGTGTAGGTAGAAATAAGCGAAATTACTCAAATTGCCTGAAAATTGCTAAATAATTAAAGAAAATTATAAAAAAATCAAAGAAAAATTAGAAAAGAAAAATCAGGGAGATAAGGAATGATCCAGATCAAGTCATGGCAACTAGGGGAAAGAAAAGAAAATTTTGACTAATAAAAATCAAGCAACAAAAAAGGTAAAAAGATTAGAAGAAGATAGGCTTGTCTTATCTAATTAATTTATAGATTTTGCTTTATGCCTCTATAAATAATAAGAAAATTCTAGAAGCTAAGTTGTTTAGTTTGCAACTTTAGAAAGTTAGTAAGAGTCGAGAATAAGAAGAAAATTAATGTTTACAAAAAAATTTCCTAAATCTATGCAATTAGGGTAATTAGGTTGAACTCATGGATCACTATCACCTGGGACCGAATTACCACCACCACCATTACCACCCCACTCCAAACCAATCGCCTAGACCGGCCGACATACCTTGAACTAGTGTTGGTGGCCGAAAGCTCAAGAATCAGGTGAGTCCCAATATTCATTCGATTTTACAAAATTTATTAAAATGATTAATTTTACCTAGAAAATTATGAATTTTGTTATTTTAATGTTTTATTGTACGTAGATTTAGGGAAAATATTAATTAATTTTAATTACGTCTACAAATATAAGGTGTTTAAGAAATTAAGCAAAACCGAATATATTTAGAATTAGAAATAAATAGACTTAAAAGTGTAGTTTTGAGCTCAATTTTTTTATATAGACTAATTAAGTGATATAGAAAAGTGCTATGAAGCCATTTTTTAAATTAATTTTTAAAATTTTTAAGTAATTTTTTTAGCCCTAAAATGATGAGAAAAATGAATAATTTTGGACTAATAAAGTGATTAAATGACTAATTAATGATTTAGAAGGTAATTAGATATTTAGGGATATTAATCTTTGATACGATAACATAATCATAGCACTTAGAGTATTAAATGCAATTAACATGAGAATTATGTAATAAATATGGATTAATTGATAATATGTATAATTAGAATTATGATAATTATAAAATATTGGGTTAAATTGGAAAATATAATGATAATATTAATACTTATTAAATCCGATATAAAACTTAATTTTAGATAATTATACGAAAAATATAAAATTTTTTCACATCAAGAGTAAACTTGGTATACTAATCAAGATTAGAGTGTACCGAGTAAGTTAGAATATTTAATTAAGAGCTAGCATGATATTAGGATACTTGAGCTTAATGTGAATAATTTTACATTAGGGTTCAAAACGTATTTTAGGATTTACTAGTAGTTGGAACCGCTTTGAGCTTGAATCGGAATCAGATTCGGAAATTAGAAATTGAACCCTAAACTAATGTAGAACGAATCGTTAGTAAATAATAGGTATATAAGGAGAATTGAGTTAAATCATAACCTAGAATATGTATCATTAAAGTATAAATACTAAAAAGTGTATTTATATTGTAGGATACACGAAGATGATCTAACCTGCAACTGATTGACTAAGTGATTGAGGATTTTAGGTAAGTTGGGTTTAATGCTTCATCGTATTTTGGAGTATTATTTTAGAGTATTTAGAGACTTAGGTTTGTGTATAATTGTGATTGTAAATAGTCTTATGCATGTGTTTGTGTATTTGATTTCGTTGAAATTTGTGTTATGTTTGATGCTGTTATGATTAGAGTGGTGTGAAATTGTGTGGTCATCCTAAACTAAACTTAATCTTAATTGACCTAAATACCTTAAAAAGACATGCATTGCAACTCTTTAGGGGATCATTAGGATTCTCCAATCAAACATGGACACCTTCGAGAAAGATAACGTTGGATAGTAAATTGGTCTTTTCCTCATTCTTAGCTGAACAAAGTGACATGAGAGGAGGTCGCGGTGAGGATGGGAGTATTGGTTTAAAGGATAGTTTTAGGAGGAGCAGTGTCTCCATTGTACAATAGGTATTTTAAGAAATTTTAGGTATTTTTACCTACATATGAATACATATATGGTATAAATAAATACTTATAAATATTATTTAAGTTATTTTATGATTTTTAGGATGCATATAATTTATCTTTATCGATGTGTTAATTATCGAAACTTGTTTTACACGTTTTTAATAAATAAAAGATAACATACATATAACTTAATATTATAATATCGAATTATTTATTTTCTTAAATCTAAACTTATGAGATCACGTTTTCTAATATTTTTAACTTCTTCATAAAATTCAGGCTTGGTCGGATAATTTACACAATCGCCCTAAATTTTATAAACCATTTTCGAACTGACCGATCATGAGTTATTTACCAATTTTTGTAGGGCTTCACAAAGGGTATTGTCCATACTTAGTAAAATACAAGAAATGGCTAAGGATATAAAAGAAAATTGAAGAATATACAAATTTTGTTGCAAATTCCTTCATGTGGTTGGTTAGGACACATGGCTAACGTTTACTGGAAAAGCTTCTATAGAAGCAAACACAATCATACGTTTACGCTTTGATGATGCCGAGTTGACCTATGAATGCTCGACAGTGGTGTTAGCTTGGATATGCTTGGATCGACTTGATACTAGTATGGTTGAGCAAATAGGTGGCATAGATATGGCTGAGCAAATGAGTAAGTTGGCTAAGCTATCAACATAGTATAACTTAGGTTAGCATTTAATTACTGTCAGATGCGAAGTTGCTTGGCTCGGCAATCAAGATTAATTCGGCTTCTTCTATTGTAAGTTAGGACGGGAGGATGCGCTTTGTTAAGCCTTCAAGCTCTCAAGCTCGAGCTTAGGTCAGTGGTCTAGTTGCTCAATTCTTATTAGTCAACCTTGTTGCAACTTTATCTATTGTCACTTAATTCAACTAAGGATTAAGGAAAAATCATTTCACCTATTTTCATCGAAGGATTCGTGTTTGGTTCAAGAATTTTAGTCGTTAACCTTAGTGGGTTGTGGTGTACGTTTAGTTAGAGATTAAGATGGGTTTAAGTTAGATAATTTTTTTTGAGGTGATTAATCAATTTTAAACCATCCAATCGGATAGTAAGCATAGAATAAGCAATACATAGAGTTCAGTAATCTATAGCAGTAAAACAATATACAAAAACATACGTTGCACATGTGCAGTCAACTAAATAACAACCACAAACTAATACATACTAAGATCTTCAAGTATTCTAAAATAATATTTTGAAATTTGGTAAAGCATTGATGCCACTTACTTGCAATTCGATGGCTTACTAAGCTTGTTAGTCGAACTTGTTCTTGTGGGTGGTCCTTATATATTTAATTCAATTTAGTACTTTAGTTTCCATGTAAATTATGAAATATTGCTAATTCACTCGTTTTTATAAGAATTAAGTTGATTAGTCATTAGTTTATAGATCATATATACTTTTAGTGTCAAAAGTTTAGAATGGCGTTGTAAGCATATTCTACCTTTGATACCTTATGAGCTACATTTAGAAGATGTGCTTTTGGAGTTTTTAAATAGAAAAGCTTTTGAGCCACCATCTGAACCATATCTAGGTTAAGGTTGATAATAGTACTAACCTTTGAATCAACATCTGAATCCAAAAAATACTCAAAACTTCTTATGGAATATCCTTTGAAGCAGCTTCTAAGTGTTCACATTTACATATTTTCATTACAAATAGCCTTTGAATTACCTTTTAAGTCATTTACCGAGTCTACTCCATTTAAAGTTTTTGAACAAGATACCCTTTGAACTATCCTTTAAGTACAACCATCTTAATAGTTTTTAAGAATAAAACCTCTGATTTACTCTTTGAGATTCCCCTGTTCATAATTCTTATAAGAATTCCCTTTGACTTAACTTTTAAGTACAAATCTATCGAGATTTTTCCTTAATAAACCCTCTAAGTTATCCTTTGACAATAATGCTCAAACTCCTTATAACTATTAGATTTACTCACTCTTTTCCCCATTTCTATCAACACAAAAACACCAACAATATATACAACATCAGAATACTCCATTACTTCACTAGAATCTTATTTAACACATCATTCCTTGTCAATTCTCAACTCAACTTACTATTAAATTTCTTGATTTTTATGACTTCTTCCAACAAAACTCAATTCAACGACTCTAGTGTACTATAAATACTCTATTAAACAATTGAACTCATAATCCAAGTAAAGTCTTTAGGAAAAATTTATTAATTACCAAAAATACCTTTTAAACCATAATTTAAGGGCTAAAAAAAATCATAAAAATTTAGAAAATTGTTTTGTTGAAAAAATTTACATAACATTTTAATATAAGAATAGAAAAGCTTTAGAAAAATTTGGGGTTAAAATTACGTTATTAAGGTATTTTAAATCAATACCAAAATCAGCTCAGTTTTGTTGATTTCTTAGGGATGTAATATTTCTTTATTAAATTTATATAAAATAATATTTTTCTTGAAATCTACACATAAAATTACTTAAGAATAAATTTTTATAGAATTTTCTAGCTAAGATTAATATTTTTTTTATAATTTAATGAAATTTTGCCTAAATTAGAGTATTCATTGGAACTAGCTGCTTTGACCACCAGCATCGGCCACCTCCTTATTGTTAATTTAGGCATGGCTTACTTTTTGTGGTGGTTGGGCTGGTTCACTTCTAATTGATGCTTTAGTCTTTGAACACTCAATAACTCATATTTATACCTATTTTTCTTTAATTTTCTCAGAATCTCTCTCTTCTAAACTTACTCTCTTATATACCAAGTCCCCAATCTGTCAATATGCCATTTCCATGCATTTGCAATTGTCTCTAATTCCTTACAATTCCATATGAAGTTAATCCCAGTTGTGCATAACTTATTATTATTTTTCTTTACTTATTTTAGCTTAATTTATACTTAATTGGTATTTTAGATAATTATGGACATATATTAACACATAAAAATTACACGTGGTATATATATATATATTCTATATGTTATTTTATGTCATTTAATAATTTTATTACTCATAAAATTTATCTTTAGAAATTTATCAAATATCAATATCTATTTCATATGTTTTTGGTAATTGTAGGATAATAAGTAAAATATAGCTATTTTTAACTATATTTTTATTATTCTATTATATTTTCAAAAGACTAATAGTCCTTACCCCCTCACAAATTCCTAGCACAATGAGTTATTTTTATGAATACTCTAAATTTAACTGGTCAAAACCTCATGGCAAAAGCATATGTTTATATACTAATTATACAGGCATATATATATATGTGTGTGTGTGTCTTTCAAACATTATTTCATGCTATTTTTTAAATTTTGTTGTCTGTATTACTTATTACTATGTTTGCGTTATTTATTAGAACTTATTTTATGTGTTTTCATCAAATTATAAATGTTGTATTTATGAATAATCTTTTTAACTATTTTGTAATTTTATTATTATATTAACCAAATCCTAGCTTGCGGATAACAATTGTATATTGTATACCTACTTACATATTCATATATATGTATATATATATATTTTAACCAAGTCGCAAAATATCAAGCCTATTCATATCCTAAAACTAGATACTTACAATTTTTTTACTAGAGTACGATGCATATCAGTGGCTCCATAACTCCCATAATCATGCTACGTCGAAGTTCTAGATCCTAATAGTGAATTTTGCAGGATATCGCATATGGAGTCGGTGAGAATGCGGAATAAAAGGGTGTCTGAGGCGAAGGGTCCTCCAAGGACTGGCCATGGCGTTCTCTCAAGGAACATAATATGCATGAAGTTTTTGCCCCTCCACCAACAGTGGCATCATGGGATTGGTTCGCATTGTTAATTGAGTGCAATGTCTCAAATGACAGCAAAGCTCATCCAATGTCTACGGGTTGAATTGAAACTAGCGACTTGCGATAGGATTTGTGGCATTAAGAGGGGATTTGCCAACGAAGAATAGAGTTAAAAAGGTAGAGTCTCTTAAATTATTTCTTCCAAAACATTTTTAACATTGTCATCATGTATAATTAACCGATGAGAAAGGGGAAAAAAAAAATCACAATAATTTCAAAATTTTAGATAATTTTAATCATTATCTAAAACATTTTAGAAAATATATTTCTGAGGTAAACTAGTATCCCGGGAAGGAAAAATATAGGAAGGAAGGAGAAGAGGGAGCTTACCGTTATTTTCTTCTTACTCTTAGAATTTATAATACTCGAAACCCAAGAAGTCTCATTAATCTAATGAAAAACAAAAACCGTGTTTATGATGATGATTACAGAACATTAAACGAAGTCACTGCACATTGATGTCAAGTATGTTGCTAGTACTTGCAGCCTTAGGGATGGTTATATACAGAACCCCATCTCTCACTTCAGCTGTAATTCTCTCAAACTCCACATTCTCAGGCAATGCTATCCTACTACTATACCTTCCGTAACTCTTCGCGGACCATTCCTCTTCTTCCTCGCCACTGTTTCCTTCTCCACTAGTCTTCTCCTTGGCCACTTTCTCTGCTTTAACAACCCGCATCTTCTCCTCCACCCAAACCTTCACGTCTTCCTTAGTCATCCCGGGCATGTCGAATCGCATCCTGTACTCACCTTCACCTTCTTTGATCTCCCAAGGTGTTCTCTCTCTGCTATAACTGCTAGTCTCGCTAGGGAAACGTGACGGCCACCCATTGGAATACGCAAATGGATCCTCCATCAACCTTTCCATAGTTTCCATCATCTGCTGCACTGTCCTTGCAGTTGGAAACCTATCCCATAAACCTGTGCACAATCAAAAAATTTATCATAGCGATTCTGGTTTATGTGTGACATAGAATTCTCATTTCATGGACAATTTTGGCGAATTACGTAAGTATATAATGAGAGCATGACTCGGAAAATGAACTGGATGCTAAACCCTAACTAGGGTGGATACGTCGTAATAGAATTCATAATTACAGGAAACAGGACATGCGTATTGAAGCCGAGAAATTAATGGGTGGGTAGTTACCTACGGGAGGGAGAGGTGCGACAGTTCTCTTGGGTCGTTGCAGCTGAAGTCTGTTTACTCTCCGTAAGTGGTCAAGGTTGTCTCTACCGTTAGATGCCATGATGACCCTGACGCGGTTACTGGAGGAGTGTCTACGCGTACGTCCACGTCCACTCACTGCTCCGGCAGTAGCAGGTGAAAGTAGTGTAGAAGCAGCTTTAAAGTTGCTTAGGGTCTGAGAATACATCTTGTTCTTGCAGCGGCTTCAACTTTGACGATACGACCGTCTGGAGGATGACGATAGATGGGTACAGTAGAATCGGAGGCTAAGACGTGAATATAAAGAGGGGCTTGAGAGAGAGAGAGAAGCGTTGGGGACATTCTGGAAAGTGTCGAACTGGAAAACGACGCTCTCCCGATCTGGATTTCTCCAGAACGAACAAACATGTATTTATGTCCGGGCATATATGCTCGAAAACCCCCCCTCCCTTTTATTTAAAGTAAATCATGATGGTACTTAAAAATTGTTAAACTTGAAAGAATTTGTTGATTGCAATAATAGAAAGGCCTTTATTAAAAGTTGATTATCTAATCTTAAATGGTCGAAACATTTTGAATTATAGAAATACTTTAGTTCTAATAAAAATTGAGCATACAAATGAAGAGTTACTGAAACTCCTTTATCAAAAGGTGAATAATTGATAGTAATAATTTAAGTATTTTTAAATATAATATTGGACTCATTTTTTATATTAATATATAATTATATTGAGTCGCTAATTTATTTATGAAACTTCTTGACTCGTATATATATTTACTAAATTTTTAATAATTATATATTTTGGATTTTAAGTTGAAGTACGCAAAAAGCTTGAAAATATTGGAAGTAAACTAAAGTTGTAAAGGAAAACACTTTATGTGCCTCCAAGTATATACATTTTTATCCTAATTTAAAAATATTGTTTCAACAATATGTAAACACCTACACGCATATATAATAATAATAATAATAATAGTACATATCATTTCATATAATTAAATGTTAAAAACCAATTTCAATGCTGATACAAAAGATTGGTTTGAAAATGATAACAGGTTTCAAATACTTTTTAATGAAATATAAGTGGAGCGTTCTAGAAATCTAGAGTGTTGCTTTAATTTTCAAAGTTTTAGCCTCCTTGTAATTACTTAGTACTGTTACATTTGCTGCATATTCAACCTAAAAACTATATAGTGTCTTAATTACAACAATATGGACAAAAATCTTTATCTTTGAACTGTTTATTCATGGAATATTATAACATATGTAATATTTAAAAAATTAAACTCAAATATGAAAATCTTAAAAGTTAATATAATCTTTTCATAGATTTTCCTTTTTCAAATTTTTTGCTTCTTTAATTTTTGTTAAAGTATTTAAATAAATATATTAATTAATGTTATTAGATTCAAATATTACTTCTCGATAACAAATTGCAAATTTTGCTCGTTGGAGCAATTTTATTGTCCTAACATGATTATTTCACGAAGCACAATTGTGAATTTTGAATGTTTAGATATTCTTGTTGTTATTTTATTCCTTAATATTTAAGTATACTCGACAATAATTATTCAGTGTTATTCCTTGATATAAATAATCAATATTTGCGACTTTACTTAACATTTGATTTACAAGTAAATATTTTATATTATTTTTCGAAAAATTTCAAGCACGAGTTAATTCCTCTCGATTTTTATCAAAATTTGTGATGTGTTTTAAATGCTAAGAAACGCCATTTCATCATAATCAAATTTATCTTTATGATTTCCTTATTTTGTTGGCCAAATTTGTCATTATTGCTATATAGAATGTATTAAGGCCTATATATTGTTCAAGCTCAACTCACAATTTCTAATGTCCTGCCTCTATCTTTGGTAAGGCTAATAGGAACCTTAGCCCTCACTTTTCTCTCATGTTTTAGTGTAAATCTGTCAATTTTTCTATTGGTTAAATCCATAGAATTTTACTAATTCTTCATCTGTTTTTGCAACGTATTGCAATGGTGATTTCCGGCTCACTATACCCCAAAAGGCACCAAATTTGCAAAGGGTTGAGATGGTTTCACCCTTGCTCTTGCTCTTTCTCTTTCTCTTTCTCTTCCTTTTATAATTCTCATTTTCCTACTTATAAATATGTAATAAGTAGTTGTTCAATTATATTGTTACTTGATATATATGTTTACAATCTCTATGTATTGTTTATAAAATGTCATGCCAAGTGTATTTGTTGTAAAAATCTTTCATCCAGACTAACTTCCTTATCTATCTTTGTCTATGAGTTTTAACATTTTCCTTTCATCCTTGAAAAATGATCTTGCCCTCAAGGTCATAATCAACCTAAACTTATCGAAAAGAGTCATAGTCTACCTACGAATTATCTTCTAGTATAATACCCTGCCATTGCAGCAATACTCGAGGACCTATAGTCCCTATGCACAATAACACTAGTGGTTAACTCGTCAAGGGTTATAGGAGTGGATGATTAGCCACAACATCAAAGGGTAGATCAAGCGATGGTATAGTTTCAATAGGGAAACATGAAACACACTACATATTTTAGCATAGGGAGGAATTTGTAAGCATATGTTCCAACTTTCCTAACAATAGGAAATAAACCATAGAAACACTAAGACAACTTATTTTGTCCGTATTGGTTAAGAGAAACCTGTTTATAAGATTAAAGTTTCAAATACACCAAATCCCCAACATCAAAACTAACATTAGAATAATGTTGATATGTATAGAACTTCATTTGCTCCTTGCTCTCAACAACTTATCTTAGAGCACCTTTAAGACATCATCTCATGTTGGTAATTTATTACCTACTGCATCTAGCTTTGAAGTAACCTGAACACAAGTAGGTATGGAAAAAAGTTGGGGAAAGGGAAGGAGCGGTGTTTTACCATAAACCAACTTAAAATGGGTTGCTTTAGCTCCTTGATTGAAAGAGGTATTATAAGCAAACTCAACACAAGGTAGACACTTTACCCACTCACTTACTTCCTCCATAATATACCCTCTCAAGTGTTGTTGGATCACTTTATTTAAGACTTCTATTTAACCATTACTTTTGTGGATGGTATGTTATACTCATTAAGAGTTTAGTCCCACTAAGCTAAAATTACTCCCTCTAAAATTTACTTAAAAAAAATCATATCTCCATCAGAAACTTTGGAATGTGGAAATCTGTGCAACTTCACAATAGTGTTAAGAAATAAGGAAGCTATCGTAGTGGCTGTAAAATTAGTATCCAAAGCCCCCAAAGTGGCAATACTTGGAGAAGTTAGCAACAGCCACCAATATCATCGAAAATCCCTAGGACTTAGGCAAACATGTTACAAAATCCATAGGAACATCTTCTAATGCTCTTTCTAGTATTGGTAAAAGAGCAAGAAACTTTGAGGGCACTAAGTACTATACTTACTTTGTTGGCAAATAGTGTAAATCCTTACAAAGGTTTCTACATCATTTCCATTCCTTCTTAGTAAAATTCAAAAGCTAATCGTTTTCAAAGTCTTCAATGCACCAAAATGTTCTATTATGCGTACACTATGAAATTCCAACAAGAGCTTTGGAATGAGTTTAGAAGTAGGCACTAAAAACAACTTGTCCTTGAGAAAAAGAAGTCTATGTTTCTAAGACAATTCCCATTTTAATGGTTCTCATACTTGAAGTCTTCAATCAATTGTTTACAAGCAACTAAGTGATGATACTCTTATTAAACTTTGCTACTAGATGAAAGCATGGCATAAAGAATGCTAAGTAGGAAAACTCATATTATCTCGATAGTGAAGCGGCTATTGTACTCTCTTGGCCTAACTTATAAATAATTATATTATGAAAGCCAAGTAACGTAGCTAAATATTTATGTTGCTCTAAGGTTTGAATCACTTGTCTTTTAGGCTCCTATAATTAGTTTAAACTATGAAATAACTCCCTAATAAATATTGTTGCCATTTCCTTGTTGTCTCTACTATAGCATGCAACTATGACATAGACTAAGGTTTCAGTTAGATGAGAAGGTATTTTCTTACTATAATAAGCTATGGGATGGTTATTTTGAAGAAGAATGGCCCTTATATCCATAGCCAAAGCATCTGTCTCTACCATAAACTCCTAGTAAAGTGCGGTAAGGTTAAAATTGAAACTGTGACCAATGCCTTCTTAAGCTCTTCAAATGTAGATTTAGTCCATTGAAGTTGGTCTCTTTGTAACATGTCCTCTAATAAAGTTTTTACATATCTAGAGAAATCCTTGAGTTGCTTGATATTTTGAGGTTGTGACTATTGTTGAATTGCTTCTGCTTTTGATGGTTCTAGGCTAACTTCATTCGTAGACAGTATATGTCCTAAACACCTAATAAAAGATTACTTAAACATGCACTTGCTCCTTTTTTAAATATAAAGCATTATTAGGCAAAATCTATAATACTTTGGACAAGTGCTTAATATGCAATTCCAAGGTTGTACTATATACCAAGATATTTAGCCAAAAAAATGAAAATCATGAATTTTCTTAACTATGGCCTAAAGATTCTATCTATAATAGATTGAAATGTTACAGGTGCATTACTAAGGCTAAATTGCATGACGAGAATTCACAGTGACCCTTGTGCGTTCTAAAAGTTATTTTCTCAACATCATTTATGTGCATTTGTATCTGATGATATCTTGATCCCAAATCCAATTTAGAAAAGACGGAAGCACCTCTCATTTCATCTAATAGCTCATGAAAAGTAGGTTTGGGAAATTCACCTTTCTTTATAGCCAAATCTCTATAATCAATGTAAAATCTTCATATGCCATCCTTCTTTTTAACCAAAATAACCAAGGATAAGAATAAATTACGGCTATGATGCATAATTCCTTATTTCAACATTTGTTATTCAATTTCTTTCTTTTGGAAATGAGGATATAGATATGTTTTATATTGATGTGGTTATTAGATTTTAGATGGATACAATTTCAGACCTCTCTAAAATGAGGCAATGATGAGGGTACCTTGAAAACATTAGAAAAGTTGTCCAATACATCATCATTTAAGATGTTACTAATGGTATTCTCTAAAATATTCAATATCATCTGAGCCTTTAATTGAAAAGATGAAGCAATGGTGATGTGCCTCATAAGAGGTCTTACCTACGCATGGATAGGTCCTTTAGAGAGTAGTTATTAGAGAAAGGGTAGGTATGGGTTCAAATGGAAAAGTACAAAAGAAAAAGAAAGGATTAAGTCTCATAAGCTACTTGTGGATGTAACTCACTACTTAAGTGCTCAATAACCAATGCCTTGTTGGATGTGACACACCAATTCAAAATGTTGGGTTGCTTTCCAGTACATCCTTACTCAAGGGTTACTATGAGCCGGGATAGAGAAGGACTTCACATGGAAGTGCTTATAAGGTAAATTTTCATTAATGCGTCATAGAAAGTCTAATTTTAGCTATTACTCATAAATGGGTATTTATACCCGATGCTCCTAGGGTTATAAACATACTAAATTCACTAAAAAGGGTTAAAATTATATGTCATTGATATTATAAAAGGAAAATGACAGTTAGGTAATCCTTCTAAAAAGATAAACTTCATTTGCTAAGTTTATACACATGGGAAGTAGGACATGTGTCTTAACAGGAGAGGTTGGAGCACTTACTAATAACGTCTTCTAACATGTCTAGATAAGGTTAGCTTCAATGCACCACTTAGATAGCATGGAACAAGAGACTTGGAATAAGAGATGATATTCTAGGGCTCTTGATAGCTTAGCTTCGTCTGGACTTGTTAAGGTGACATACTAAATAGATAAAAAACTATAGTAGTCATACAAGTCGGTGTCTTCACTTTTCAAGTCGGAACTTGAAGGGCTAGTTCGGTAATGAAGCATTCGAGAGACTAAGTTAAGTAGACTCTTAGCTCTTGCTTAGGTAAAGGGTTTAGTTGGTGAATTTCTATAAGATGGAGTCCATTTTCAACATTTCCTTGAACTAACTTAGAGAAATTTGAGTATTCATTTCCAGAAATATAATGACAACTTTGAATAATTGATGATTATGGGCCCAAAACGTAGAAGCCATTATACCTGACTAAATCGGCTCCTGATATGGGTAATATATAAAAAGTTTCTATAACTCAATCCCTTATATGAACAAATGTAAATCAATACATATATCTTTACTTGCCATCTTTTAGCTATTCACTATCATCGGTTGGAATTTCGGAGTAGGCAAAATAGTAAGACCCAAGTATTTAACTAATCTCTTTTGCACAAAATTGTATACTTTTAGAGTATACTAAATCAATGACTAGTTGTTTACTTATGGTCCCCTTAAATTTCAATGTTTTAGGTACAGAATACCCTAATAATGCATGGCAATTAATAGAAAAAAATTCTTTTTCATTCGATTCATCATTATTGCCAGCTACTTCTATATTGTCATGCATACTTGCATCACCATCATCATCTCATTGTTTTGCACCAACAATAGAAACATGGTCTTATATTTGTGAATACTATGGTATTTCTCATTACAATTATAGCATATGCCTCGGTCTTTTTTGCTATCAATTCGGCTTAGGTTATTTTTTTAATTGGTAAAGCAGGTTTAGATGTTAGTAATAAGGATGTTGTGGTGTTATTAAGTGCACTAAATGTAGAAGACATAGGGTAGAAAGAAGTGGCTAAGGAGGGTTTAAAAAATAACAGTGTCGAAATGGTTCTATAAGTTGAAAATGATAACTTAGGAAAAGTATGCTAATAAGAAACTTTAGATTTATGCATCTTAGCAAGCCATACAACTTATTAAACACGTGGCTTAGCTATTTACACCTCCCTTTGTATAATGATTTTTAACCCTAATACAAAGCAACTAACTAAAAAACTCTCAAATAAGTTTACTACTCTGTTTGAAAGAGCTTTAAATTATGATTGATACTCTCTTACAAATCTTTTTGAGTAAGTTTTGCTAGCATATGTTGCACATCTTTGAATTTAGATGGACCAAATCGACCTTTTAATGTATTTATGAAGCTTCCTCGCAACTGAATTGTTAGTTGCAATGCATTCGTCGACACCAATTGAATACTTGATCTTCCATTGCAAAGGAGGCTATGGTAAATTGCTACTCATCTAGAATATTATGAAAATCAAAGATATGATTGGCCTTGAAGATTCAACCAATGGGATCATACCCATTGAACTTCGGTACCTCTAATTTGATACCCATGAAAGTGGAGTCCGATTGTGAAGTGTTTTGATGAGAAAATGATAAAGTACTCTTAGTAGCATCCTTAGTAACAAGAGTACTTTGATTCTTCCGTTTGTCCAGCAAGGCCATTTATCATACTCCCAACGATATTATGCATAATAATTGGTAAAAGAAAAAAGTATCCATCTTGGATTTTTTTTTTTTTCAAATCTCTGTCTTTTAACTTCTGTTTCATGATAGAAAGTAAAATAAAAAATCTAAAAAACATGTGAAAAGGGAAACAAAAGCTACATTTGTCTCAATATCTACAATTATTTTTGTGTCATGGGCTTTTTGTGATGCTTTATTTTTATTCAACGCTGGTGTAGTTATTTATGTGTCATAAAGAATATGTATATTTTTTTTCTAAGTGTTTTTTCGAAAAATAATGGCAATATAATTTCGTGATGTATCTGTCCATACGTAAACTTGATAATGCATGGCATTTGTCGATGATTTTTCCTTTCGATTCCCTCCTTAACTGTATTCCTATACATGGAAGGGAAAAGTATACGATTTAGAACCTTTTTGACCCCTATTTATTAGAAAAACCTTAGCCAATATAGTTAACTAGGTTAATCGTGTTACATTTTCATAATTTTATTTTAATTTTTATGACATAACCTAGGTCAGTATGTGTAATAAGGTTCTTAATACAATAAGAGAAAGTGGACATGCATAAATGATGTTTTCTCAAAAATATCAAAGTATATATGCATGAAAGCTGAGTAAATCACTAAATTCTGTGCTAATTTTTGTGTGATTCGTTTTGGCCATAAATTATTATTAAATTAATGTCTGCATAATTGATACCAATTTCAAGTACTCTCGAACTTATTAAATTTTTGTAGGTAAAATGAAGCGAAGCAATCATGTAATTTAAAAAAAAAAAAAAAAATCCTATCTTAGAGAGCGTTAGAGATGAGTTATTAAAATAGCATAGTATAAATTTCAAATTTCGGTCGATCTTTTTAGTATCCCATGCAAACATGGAGGCATATTTCTAAGACATAGAACCATTTCTCTTTCCACGCAGGCTTTGATCCCTAAATAAATACTATAATTATTGCATGTGCTATTTTGTATATTTCCCTTTCATTTCAATGTGTCAAAATTTATCATAAACGTTTGTTAATGGTTCAGAAGTAAGCATTAAAACTTAAACATGCAAATCCAGAATTTACGAGGTCAAATTGAAGGCAACTTCCATTTGCGCCACTTGGCCAAGTCGACATGGTCTAGATTTACGATTATTAAAATGGAGGTGGAAATAGATTCAAAACTAGATGAAAGTGATATATTTAAAGCTTTGTTAGTAATATTTTTAAATTATATTCAATACTACACGTAATTATTGGTAAACCATCATTCTACTTTTAATCATTTTGTAAGTCTAAGGGTTTAAATGTAAAAGTCACATATATGTTGTATGAGTATCGCGTTATCTGTAACTAAAGAAAATACCTTAAGTTACACATACGAGGTGATCGAGTAAGGAATAGTAAGAAGGAGTAGATAATCCTAATCAAGCTCTAACACAGAATGTAGCAACTGGCTAAGTTTAACCGTATCAAAACCTATTATTTGATCTTTTGAGTAAGGAATCAAGACAATGCTATAAGAATTCTCTTTTGTCCAAATAAGGGGATAGGGTATTTATATAAATTGGCCATTAGCCTCATCTGTTGGATTGTAATAATAATCGATGGCTAGAATGGAAATAGCCTCATTCGTCGAATAGCAATAATAATTAACGACTAGAATGGATCACTCCTTTTCATGGACCTCAACTGACCTTCTTCATGAGCTTAAATCCAATAAGGTCTTATTTGATATGTATACTATATTAAGAGAAGTTGGTATCAGATAAGTCAATCTAATCGATCCTACTTCAAGCCAGCCATACCAAAACTTTTTTAATCATTTTGAATATATATAAACTTGATTCTCTTAACCCCTTCACCTTAACTTAGAGAGTTAAATTCATTTCATTTTTTTGACTTAAGGTCCAAATTTGCATTTAGCCCTCTACTCATCTTTATCTCATCAAATTTGAAATGCGATTGCTCGTTTAGAAATCCTTATTTTCCAATAACGTTTTATTTTTATTTTGAGTTTTATGTACTACTTTTTCTTTCGATATTTACAAACTAAATCAATCAAAATTACTCTAAAATTACTGAGTTTTAAGATGAAGTTACTTTGAATAATATTTAAGGTGAACCTGAACTAATTTCCGAAAATGCTCTATATCGTATTCATGTACCAATTTCAAGCATTGGCAAACAAAACTTGCGATTTACAATGAATGAATCCGAAGGATAAGTGATTGCACCATTTGTGTTTTTATTTTTTTCTAAATAATTTTTACATGTAATCTATTTAGTAGTTATTTTTACGTGTAACTAACTTGTACATATTTCCCTTTTTTTTTTCTTCAAGTAACATTATGTGTTTGTATTAACCACTATCATAAGACTACTTTGTCATCGCATTTTCTTCTAATGAGTTAAATGGAGTATTGATGACAAAGTTTGAACTTGAGATTGTGCAGAGCATTCAGCGTGCAGAAAACAGCCCCATGAATCAGCCAAATGGAGGAGAAAGTAGAAACAATAGATGTATGATGACTGCAAAGGTAGAAGTGCCAAAAATGGTAAGAGGTGGCAGACCCTGCAAAAGCAGCATCATGCATCTGCCAACAACTCCATTAAGCAACTCTTCGTCCCTTTCCTCCAGACAGTTGAGCCCCAAACAACTCGCATTCATCACTCACAAGAGGCACTTTAAAAGAAACAACAGGCACGCATAATGCAGCGCAAAATACACATCCTGAAAGCAAGAGCATTCAAGAACATTAGTAACGATGGGATGCCTCAAGCCTCTTGTTCTCTTTCTCATGATTCCTGTCTTCTTCATTCTCCTCTCCTACTTCTTACATTCACAGAAACAGAAAGGCAAGAAGTCACATCCCAATACCAAAAGACCACCATCACCACCTAAACTTCCCATCATAGGACATCTACATCTCGTCACAGACATGCCTCACCACGCCTTTGCCAGGCTCGCCAACCAGCTTGGTCCCATTTTTTACCTCCAGCTAGGTCAGGTTCCCACTATTGTAATTTCATCAGCAGAACTAGCCAAGCAAGTCCTTAAAACTTATGATCATATTTTTGCCAGTAGGCCTCAACTCATTGCAGCTCAATACCTCTCCTTTGGCTGCTCTGATGTCACATTCTCCCCCTATGGACCATACTGGCGCCAAGTGCGGAGAATTTGTGTGACGGAGCTGCTCAGCACGAAAAGGGTCCGTTTGTTCCAGCTAGTTCGGGAAGAAGAGACATCTCAACTGATAGGCACGGTATTAGCTTCATGTCGATCCGAGGTGGACATGAGCAAGCTGTTTTTCTCTCTTGCGAATAATATATTGTGTCGAGTAGCATTTGGGAAGAGGTTCATGGAGAACTCAGGAGATGGGAAGAATAACCAGTTAGTAAGTGTCTTGACTGAAACCCAGGCTTTGCTTGCTGGTTTTAGCCTTGCAGATTTTTTTCCAGCCTGGGGATGGGTTAACACACTGACAGGGATAAAAAGAAGGCTGGAGAAGAATCTGAAGGATTTGAGAACAGTCTGTGATGAAATTATAGAGGAACATGCAAGGAAGAGTAATAATAGAAGCTCTTCAGCTGCCAGGGAAGATTTTATGGATGTACTGCTGCAAGTGCAGCGTAAAGAGGACTTGGAGGTGCCAATCACAGGCGACAATCTAAAGGCTCTAGTTCTGGTATATTCTTTTCCTATATGTTCAAATTTTCTGTACAAATCCTACTTGACCTATAAATATTTTTCCATTCTCTCTCAATATTATAAATGCTCGCAATTTTTATTTGTCCATCTTCCACACCACAAGCTCTACTAGAACACCTTATGTCTAGAGAGTTCAAGGTCTTTTCTTAATAAAAAGACATGATTCAAAACTCATAGACTAGACGGTTTGAAGACAAAAGAGGTAGCTTAAAAAATACCAGCAGATCAAGAGCTCTCTCACCACACATAACCAGAATGTATTTAATAAGAGTCTATCTAACCAGCATTTATTTAATAAGAATCTATCTCAATGGGTTACTAACAATCTATCTGCATCAAGACTCCAAGAAAAACTACACAGAAGTAATTACTTTTCACCGGTGTCGTCCCATGTTGTGCTAGCCCAATCAGGATTCCCAGTCTATGCCTTCTCTACTGTACAGTCCTCATTGGTTATCTAGGCTAGCCATTTTCACTCGCCGATCTGCTCTAAATAAGTTAAAGACAATTTTATAAAAAGGCACTTTCGGCAGGATGCTTAAAACCCCATGCAAGAGTAGGATCTAGGTCAACCTAACTAAATGCCTGAATTCATCAAACTTGTAACAGGACATGTTTGTAGCTGGAACTGATACAACTGCTGCAACTTTGGAATGGACAATGACAGAGCTTGCTAGACACCCAAGAGCGCTGAAGAAAGCACAAACAGAAGTTCATAAAACTGCATCAAGCAGAGGGACATTTACTGAAGACCAGCTCCAACACCTTCACTACCTGAAAGCAGTGATTAAGGAGACAATGCGACTGCATCCATCAGTCCCTCTGCTGGTTCCTCGCCAATCTATAGAGAGATGCATTCTCAGTGGCTACGAAATACCTGCAAGAACACGTGTTCTCATAAATACCTATGCCCTCGGCAGGGACGCACGGTTGTGGGAAAATCCTCTAGAGTTCATTCCAGAGAGGTTTGAGGATAGCAACCTTGACATTAAGGACCAGGATTTCAAATTATTACCTTTTGGCGGTGGAAGAAGAGGCTGCCCTGGTTACTCTTTTGGATTGGCGACCACAGAGATTGCACTAGCTAGACTCCTATTTCATTTTGATTGGTCATTACCGCAAGGAAAGAATGCTAGTGATGTGGATCTTGATGAAACTTTTGGGCTTGCCTCAAGGAAAAAATCAGCAGTTATTCTCGTCCCAACAGTAAAAGCTAGCACCTACTAGAAGGGATGTCAGCAGAATGCGCCTACTTGGAGATTTACATAGTGATTGAGTGTTTATCCCTTTCTTTTTCTCTGTTTCTGTCACTACTACTATGATCAGGATGTAAATAATCAATCCTCCTCGTTCCTTACTAATGACTGTAAGCTAACTCGAATAGTTTCCTTCAGAAGAAAATGATAATAAGAATATAGCTTCAGAAACAAAAAGAATAAAATCAAAAAGAGAGAGAGAGAGAGAATTAATCATAAATTCTACAAGATTATTTCTGTTAAATGCACAAGAAATTCCCAGAAATATACAAAAGTTAAGTCATATCGGTGTGCACATCTCACTCTTTGGCACATATATAAGAACTCTATCAAACCCTCTCGAAATGAAAGCAGTGGGAATTCATAACTTTTCTCTTCAATTTTCATCCTTTAACCCTGGAAGAGGAATGAAAAATCATTGTTTGAGTTATTAAATAAAAGCTGTATTCACCAGAAAAGGAAATTTTGAGAATCTACATTACCTTGCATGAAAGCAAGAAACAGTGTCAAATATTCTTAAATAGCAAACATCAAAACTAAACTCACTTGGCTTTTTCTTTTGTGGTTTCCTCTGAGTCCTCCGTTGATGATGAATTTAGGGCTGTTATCTTACCAAAAGATTCTTTGGCATCCCCAAAGAAGTCTTTTACCTTATCAAGCACAGTTTTTAGTTGGTCTGGTGTTGGAAGCTGAAAATAAAGTGAAAAGGTAAACATTAAGACATGGATAACTCTACACAACCAGATTTTGAACGTTCAGATCCTCTATAACATTCACTCTCCTGTAATAGAATCTCATGTCAAGATAAAACTATTGAACCGTGAAGCAGCTCATCAAGAAAAATTAGAACCTAACCTCAATAACATCTGTTGTTGAAAGTGCTGCTCTAATATTACCATTTTCCTGCATTTCAGAATTCAAGTTTCAGATAAAATGAATAAATCATTCAATGCACCAGTTTAACACGAACACGTTTGAAGATGTAACCAGGGACATCAGTAAAAGAAGCATCTGGAACAAAGAAGACGCTATGGAAACATTACCACAAGTTTGTAGCCATATCTGAATTCAGTAGCAGACCGCAATACTCGGAATTGCTTGAATGCAGTCTTTTGAATCTCCTTCTCATCCTGTTCAATTGAAGTTGAAACAAAAAGGCACAAAAATGATTATCACTATAATATTGGACATAAATTCAGCTGGAGACATCTGACACAACATATAGGTATATTACATAACTCTATAATTTTGGTAGCTGTGGAGGTGCAAGTACTCCATGGAATTGGATGATATATTCAGTAAGAAATCTTACAATATTATAAAAAGCTACCAGTTACATCACACAAAATACTGAAACTTTCATCATGGCAACTTGCTTCTAAGCAGTTGATGAAGATAATTTCTAGTGCTGATAAATTAGACGGATTCAAGCGCCCAGTTTGATAGGCAAATGGAGAGGAGAGAGGTGGGAAGCCATGGGTGGGGTGAGGTGGGAGGGAAATCTATACATTTACTAATTCCCAAGAAGGAATGGTACAGAATTTAAGTTGAGCTCACAAAGAGTTGCAGAGAAAATATATAACAACTATTAGATTGCATTTAATTCTCAGTAACTGCTTTCCTGACATTTTTCAATGGCTGATTAATCCAATCTTTTAGTGATAGAAAGCTAAAAGAATTGATATGAGATGGCAAAATTTGATTTTCTCGGTGGCACTTGCTGCTGGCCAACTAAAATCAAGAGGAGGAACTCACCATGATGCTGATGTATAAAATTCCATATAAAAAATTGATGATACCACATCCTCAAGAAGTGAAACCTTCTCAATCTCTAGGCTACAATGGAACTTTCAAACTTACAATGGCAACCAAAAGGATGACAGCAAATTTGAGAAAATACGGAGTAATATTTCATGTTTTGGAAGTTCAATGAGGATTAGCTGATTCTTCTTCCCACATTTTGTAGCTCAAAATCAAAATCTCCAACAACTAGCTTCATTTACTTACATGGGCAAAATCTTAGGTATCACATAAGTACCATAATTAATGCAGTAAAGGCCTGATAGAGACCACAGGACTAAAACTGATTTAATAGAAGAACGAGTAAATAAAAGACCTACCAGAACAATACAGACAGAGAGCAATGGTGCTCCTGCACAGAGCTAATAACTCCAACAATTCCTAGGCTAATTCATCTTATTACTATTATTACTAACAAAAAAGCTGTTGTTGCATGCCTACATCTTTGCTGGACCATCATTACAAGACTATAACTTGATTAACTATATTAGTACAACAACCTATGTATCAATACAACACCTCCCCAAACCAACCCACCCAAACCCCAAAAGCCACAACCACCACCAAAAACACCCATTCTGAAAAATCCCCTTGTCTGCTAGGCAATCAATTGACACTCAACTGAAAAACTCGGTGAAGCAGGTAGGTCCAAGTTAGAATCATCCCTTCGACCATTCTTCTCATGCCACCTCCTCACCTCTCCCCTGCATCTCATCATTTTCAATGCCTTCTTCCAATTTATTCATCACGACAACTACTTGCAACACTTTGATTAAACACTAGTGTACTGTGTTACAGTGATTAAGAATTGAGATAGCATTCCCCTCAAATTATTTAGATCTCATTTCTGCAACATCATAAAATCATAAACCTGTGCATTCCTCTTTCAATTCAACTAAGTAGATCTAATTCGTTGTATAAAGGTAAGTCAAACCCTTTTGCAGATGTTTGAACTTCCCCCACAAATGGATTCAAATTCAATATTGAAACACGATAACTTGTTGCAGTGGAATTTCCAGTAGCAATGTGCGATGCAACAGGAGTTTTAGTTCAACAATTGAAGTCAGACTGAATATTAGTAGTTAGATTTGCAAGTTGAATTGGTGGTGTGACTCATGAGTTTAAAGTTGCTTTTGAATGCACTCTCATGCCTTTGACTCATCTTAATCAAATTCACACAAAAACTTTTCTATCCTGAATTTCAACTCTTCTATTGTACCCAATTTTTGGTTGATTGATCCTGTCCTCATCTTAAACATCTTTTCTCACCACAGTCCACGTCTTCTCCACTGAAAGAGTCAGATTCATCATTAATTCTCCTTCATCGGCAGTCTTCATCAATCTGCTGTCATAAAGTACCCAAGATGCATTTGGATCTATATTATGCAAATTAGAGTTTGATTTCATTCAATACTTACACATGATTAGAGCTGTAATATGCAAAACAAATTCAAATGATGTTTGTTGCAAGCCAGAGGTCAAGTATATCTGAGTGTGCATCACTATCCACCAGCAGTCTGTCCTCTTGAAGAGTGTATGTCAACAAAATACATGCCTGAATCAAGAACGATTTCAGTAGTTTTTGCAACTTCTCATCAATACAGACCAGTTTCAAATTCTTCCCTTTCAACTCTCAGTAGTCAATACTCATTCATCATTATCTTGATTGTCAATCGCACTCATTCAATACTCCATCACACTGATCCATTCATTAATTATGCCATTAGAACTCTATGTTCAGCAATTTCACTGTGTAACTCTTTCATCACCATGGCTGGTTAGGTGATCACTTTCTCCATGAAATCAACATCAACTTCCCTTCAAGCCTAAAGGTCCACCCACTTTGATCCGACAGTTTCTCTTCTCCCTCCAAACATTACCAATGGAAACTTAAGAGTGTTGAAATCATAAATCGTTAAATGCTTGTATGAGAAAGGGCAGAAAAGAGACTTATGGTGTAAATCAGTTGGGGGGAGGAAATCCTTTCTGAGTTGGATTCACCGGTAACTAAAAAGTTTATCATGCCTAAATCTAATTGGGAATTGTTTGATGAGATAAAGACAATAGACTTGTGCATGGTTAGTGACAAAAATTACATAATAATTGATAAAACTCCAATATAATCTAAAAACGAAAAAACAAAAGAAAACTTTGGGTTAGCCAATCTGGTAAGGGAGTGGCATGCAGTCATCTCCAGGAGTTTTTCTGTTTGAAGGATCTGACAAGAAGGACCAATGGATAGAAACAAGAGGACTTTCAAACCGATTGTATTAAAGAACAAGTTGTTATGAACCCTAATTTGATGAATAAGAACAGAACTACAGATAAAGCAATAGTGCCCCTACATATAGCTAATAGCTCCAACACTGAAGACAAATGATTAAGAAATGTATCAAAGCTCCTTTAAAATTCATCATCGAAATGAATCCTGACAGATTTCATCACTCATATTCTCCAAGCATTAGGCTAAACACTGTCAAGTAGCACAAAAAATAAACTACTCCAAGCAAGATGTATATTAGAAATGAGAACTTACCCGGTAGATGACGGCTGCTAGATTTCTAGCCAGGGTGTCCTTGTAAATATATTTTCCCAAAAAATTGTCTTTAGCCGCTACCATGATTTTGGCTGTAGTTCCCCCAGTAATTAAACTAAGCGGGTACCATAAGTAAACCTGCAAAAATGAGGATAAAGAAGATATGGTTACGTAATTTCTAATTGATTACGATGATAAATGAGACCGAGTGATCGAATTTCAGAAATTTGCAGTCCATGGAATCATATTTTCTTCCTATTCTTACAACCAAATCCACACTAAACTCACTACTAAACACAATACAAGACGAACTCCTCGCAATCCTACTGGCATGATCAAAGCATAAGCAATGGAGAATGTCACTATAAAAGAATGCACGGAATGGAAATGACAAACAACACAAAGTTGTAAGCAAGTTGCTAAATTTAATAAATTTTGCGCAAGAACACCCACCGAGAACATCAGAAAACATTAGTAACAGCAATATGATCTGAACAAATAGAGAAAAAACTTTAAAGCAAGGAAGTAGCAACTAACGTTGGCCATTCGAATGAAGATGACAAATTTAGGATTCCCGTCGTCTTCAATCTTGGGCAAGACAGGAGCTGGCGATCTTTGAAACTGACGAGATTGCATGCCTCTCTTGCCTTTTGCTTCAACAACCAAAAGTGGTCTCTTCTGGCACTTTCTAGTCGAACTCGTACGCGAAGTGAAAAGCGAGTGCGTCACTAACCTATCATCTTGTCCTCTTGAATTGGATAAAGGAAGACGAACCAGTGCGTTTAGAGACATACCTACCTCCATTTTTTAGTTCAGAAAATGGAAAGTGTGTGTCTTTTGAGCGTCAGTAAATGGCTTTTTCTAGTGGGGTGTTTTCAGGTACATTCAAGGGGTGGAGGGAGACAACAGACCATGAGGATCTTAGTATGGAGCCTTATCTGGAGCCACAGGATTTTATATTTATAGTGAAAAAAAATAGAATGGGGGAGGTGAAAAGTGAGCCATACATGTGGCTGATGACGAACCCTGTGATTGTGAACGTTCAGTGCTTTGGTTCCGCCAGTAGAAGTGGTCTTTTGACATCGGAAGCATCGGCCACCATGCAAAAGAAGTAGCTAGGTCCCATCCGGGACAAAAATTTAGAAATACGATAACAATATAACCGTGATTATTGAATAGAGAAGTCATTTCTTCCATGGACGCAACTAGGTGGATCCTCACACGTTATCGGACCCTCCAATCCAATTTATAGAATTTAGGATGGAATTATAGGACATGAATTAAAATCTTATAAATTTAGGATCAAGTTTTAAGATTATAGAAAACCTGAACAGCAAACTTAATTAATAAAAAATAATATATTAATAAAAATATTTACTCTAAATATTGATATCATACACACTCTATAAAAATTTTACATTATGTAATGTATTTAATTTTTAAATTTTATTAAATATAATACTAATATTACTTAATTACTTTTTACTTTATTTTCTCGTAACCCGCTCTTTATAGAATCATTTAAATTATATAAAAACCCATTCTTATAAAAATTTTTAACCCTTAGAAATGGGTTTAGGTTTTCATAAAACCCATTCAAACCTATACTTCATTATAAATATTGCCAAATCATGAAATGAAAAAGAAAGGTAAAAATTATAGATCCTAAATTGGAAAAAGGGAACAAAAATGTTTCAAACCCCAAAAAGAAAAAGAAAAGGATATGAATAAAAAAGTATATAAACTTTAGATCCTTCTATTGCATTTGCCCTCTTGTTTAGTTTTATAAACCATCAAATATGAGAAATAAGATAAATTACATCAGGAAATTAAATTTAAAAAATGGGGATATAAAGTTTAGGACAAGGAGATAATTGTACTAAAGAATATGTATGTTTATCTTTTTGTGTAACAAAGGATGTACATTTTAAGTGGTACAAATTAATCATAAACAATATATGAGGAAGTTGTTTAACTCTTATTGTAATCATAATATATATTAATATGTGGTAGATATGCGTGCAATACATGTCTATTGACTTTTTTTTTAAAAATTACATAATTAAAATTTATAAATTATATAAAAAATATTATCAGAATACCAATACTATATCACGATACTATAAAAATAAGATGTGACATTATATACAAATACTAATGTTGCACTTTAAAGATGCGATATAGATTTAAATGTACTTTTAAAAATGTTGCATATTAAAGATGGAACATATATATAAATATTAATATTGTATCTTGAAAATAAGAGATAACATTGGTATTTTAGTAATATTTTTATACAATTTGTAATTATGTAATTTTTTTTTTAAAAAATTGACGATAAACATATAATTTTCTCTAATAAATATAGAAGATAAATACATTTGCCTAAGAGCTAGCAAGTTGGATAGATTCGTCAGATGCGGATATGGCATAATATGATTTAAACATGTTTAGATACGAAGAAAACTAACACGAGATACAAATGGATCAAACATGTTTTAGGCATAGTTTAAATTTGTGTTTAAGCATGGGTCATGATCGAAAATTTGTTTATTGAACAAGTCACGGGTTTGACCCACAAACCTATTACACATGAATTTATAATTTTTTTATTCCTTCCATTTCCAATAGAGAGCGAAGCAAAAATGTATATAAGTCCACTCTAGTTCATACTCTATATGACAATCAACACAATTAATTAATCAAACACAAATATTCTTTAATGAGTAGGCTTCTTTCTATCTTTAGCTTCTTTTTCTTTATCCTTTTTTCTAACTTCTAACCACAAGTCACAAATGTTCTAGTATGATATTTACAAGTTCTCAAGTTTGAATCTTTTTCTCATTTATCAAAGTAAGTTTGAAGTCTTAAGTCTTTTTCTCACATAGTGAGGTACTAATTCTTTTATTTTTCTTTTTGTTTTTTTGTTTGCACCTATTCTTTATCTTTCTAGTTTTTTCTTTTTCTGTTTTTATCATGCCGTAATAGTGAGGTATTAAATTATTAAACTTCATTTAAAAACTTTCTATTATAATTTCTTATAAGAAAATAGTGCGTTCTGTTATTTTTCTATTTTTTATAATGTGTCACTATTGAATTTTTTTTTCTTATAAGAAAAACAAATTGTGGATAATAAAATAGTATTATATCATAACTATCAGTTGAAGTAATCTTTAACATGAAGAAAATCGATTATAAAGATAATAGTTCTTTTTTATATATAAAAATTTAATTGTTCTTTGATTGCCAATGGAAAAAATTTTAAGGGAAACACTAAAACTATAATAATAAAATGCTAATAATTGGGATTTCAATACATTTTAAAATAGGTGAGGTGATTAAGGTGATATTATATAATTTAAAATTTTTGAATTTCTTCTAATTTTATTAGATTTTATTTCACTAAAACTTTTACTTAGATTGTAATTTTATGTTAAGTGCTAAATCTTTATGACATTTGTATTTGTAAAATTTAAATATGCTTATTATCCATTTACCTTTTACATATGCAAGTATGTTATAAATTTTTTTTAATAACTTTTGAATCGATGAACAAGTCAAATCTAGATATAAGATACGTTTATTAAATAAGTCGGATTATGGGTCTAGATTTTTAGATACGATTAATAAACTAATCGTATTATGAGTTGAGATATTAACCCATTTAAACGCAAATATAAAATATGACATAATAACATGAATCACTAACCTAGTTTGCCTTAAGCAAAAAAAGAAGGATGTCATATTGCAAACTTAACTCACTACTTCTTCTATGCACCAAATGTTGCAATATTTTTTTTTTTTTCAATTTCACACCTCTATTTGTACGTGGAAGCAAACATATGTCCTATCCATTGTAATAAGCAACAAAACCTTCAATTGACACAGCAAGAGAAAAGCAAATCTTTTGTTTATTAATCTAAACTAATAGGATCGTGAGAATTTAACATGGATGTAACAACCAAAATGATTAGAATTAGATGATAATAAAATTTAGGAATAAGAAATTATTAACCGTGATTATCAAGATAATTAGAGATTTAAGCTATAGGAAATTTAGGGCTACAAATGTACAAACCAATTTAGTGGCTTGATAGTCTATGAATGGTTGCAGATAAACGAAATAAAAGGTCCTTGGTTAACTAATTTAAAAGCGAGCCAAGTTAGATAATGATTAAAATATTCCTAACTTTAAAGAATTTTCTAAGGCAATTCAAAAAATAAAGAGAATACTTTTCACTTTTTAAAATATAAATCATTTTCCTCATTGATATTTTGCATGATAAATAACCATTATCACTAATCATTGGCTGCAATTTTGCCTCCTACCATTATTAGTTGTCTCTAAAAGTTATCCATACAACCTTTCTTTTTGTTAGTATTATTATTATTATTTTTTTCCACTATCATATAACCGATTGAGTTTAGTATATAGGTAATTTAACTGTCTTCATTGTAGCAAATATGGAAAAAGAGTTATAGTACAGCCTATTGTGATTAGCATATGTATAACAATTCCAGTCTTTTCTCATCATACAATTCAAATTTATCTAAAACTTCTGATAGGATTATTCCAGTTATCTCACCGGACAAATTGTTCCAGTAATTCTATATTTTACATTTACAGATGTTGGGAAAGGTTTACTATTTACCTATTATCTTGAAAATAATATGCATATATAAATATATTAAATGCAATCAAGCATTTCAATTTGATTAAAAGGAAAAAAAAAAAAAAAATGGACAGCATATTGCAACTTTCCATACTGAATCTTCTGATGAGGGAAAAAGTAAGCAAGACCTGATTATTTTCACTAGAAACATAAAAACTGATTACTCGGTTTCTTTTAATCAGAAACTGAGGAATATCAGACAAGTCTTATTTTGCTTGATGAATAAAATAATACTTCAGTATAAGCCTGTAGTTGGGCTCTAGCTATCTCTAGGAACATTTCCAACAGGAAGCTGCAATCATGGGCTTTGAGTTCCATCCAAGAATCAAGCATCCCTTCTCTTCTGTTACCGTGTACCCTTCGCAGAAATTACCCTTTCCCAACCATTGTTTAGCCTGTGCCAACATCTTAACAGGTGATGGTTGGAACCCAGCACGGCTCATCCTGCGCCGCCATTGGTCGAGCCTCTCATGCCTTTCTGTCCTAGCCGGTCCCTCACAGCTTACTATGTTCTTTATCTCTTCAGCATAGAAGAACTGCTCTATCTTGGCCCGCCTCGTGTCATACCTGGGTAGCATCGCATCCAAAGCATCAAAGATGGCAGAATAGTAATGCAATGCCTCCATGAACCTCCCTAAGAAGAAAGGTCCATTGTGGCTCGAGTCTTGCTCCACAACGACCAGAAACTTCGGGGAGAGCTTGTGGAGTTTCTGTAGGACCGAGTTTAGGGCTCCTCGGCTTTCCTTAACCACACAATGCAGATGCAGGATGCTATTGATTACCAAGGCTTCCCCTTCTCGTAGGCAAAGCTCCTCTACTTGCAAATTCTCTAAGCTGCTTTCAACCACCATAAACTCGAAATCCATCTCTAAGCCTTTTGCGTAATGCTCCAGCACGGAGCCGATTTCTTGGAGTCGTTCGCTGCAGTTTCCTACACCAGTGATTCTAAGACGAGGTGGCGGTGATTTCCCGGAGTACCGGTTAGCAAGGCTGTGCATCAGGTTGCGCCACTGATTACCATGGGCCAGTCCTAGGGTCATACCTAAGTCCACAACATGAACTGAACTCTCTCCCTCAAAAGCTTCCAAAATGGCGGCATTTGCAATGAAATGGCCAAATTGGAGATATGGGCAAATCTCATAAACAAGCTCTAAGGCCTCCCCTCTCTCAGATGTGAGAACCATTGTCTTTGCACCACTTTGACCAACAACTCCTACAGCTCCTAGAGGTTGGACTAACGCGAGGCGGTCGGACAGGCCTTGAACGAAACAGGAGGCAACTCGTTGGAACGATGTTCCAAACACCAGGGCTTTTGATCTGAGGTCAGAGAGTATTGTCGAGGCATGTGTTTTGTCGCGACAAGCCACGGCCTCCGCGCAAGAGATGAGCTGTTGGACTAATTTCATGGCGTCTCTACTCCCTTCTTCCTTGGCTTCATTCTCATCGTCATTCCCCATTATCGATGCAGCAGCCTCATCCATGGCTTCAACTGCCAAGTATCTTTGAGAATAAGCCCGCACGTGGTCCCGAAATTTAAGCCGTGGCGACCGGTTTAGTCCACCCGTGCTCGTGCTGCTCAGGTCGCTCACGCCACCGAAAAAGCAACCGCTGCTTCCTATGGATTCCTCGAGGTCATGTTCCAGTCTCTTTCTTTTGCAGCCTCTCATTTCGATCAACGGGACAGTCCAGGAAAAAGAATCAGGGATGCTCCCTAATTTCACCGAGTTCGATGAGTAAAGAAAGTTGGATGTGTTAGACATCCTGAGATCGAGATCGTTTAGTCTATCCTTGTCATCTTCTTCACAGTAATCAAACTGCATGGTTGGACATTTAACCATTATGTTCTTAAGAACACAGGCTAGGTCATGGCGCAGTTGTGGTTTTCGCTCTTGCATATTTATATATGCACTTCCGCGCATGATCGTGGTTTCTTCGATGTACTTTCAAAATTTCCTCGTTGCAAGATAGCATTGCATCGGGGATGACGACCTTAAATTTTGTTGATTAAAATAGTTCACACACTATGAAAAAAATTGTTAAAAAATCGCCTTGCTAGGGTTCATCAAGACACAGAACAAAGCCTCATAGAGCAATCGGAGCACATTCCCATATTTGTCAGCTAATTCCAAACACATGGGGGTGTTTTTTCTTAGTATATTTTTAGTTTCCCGAGCGTCGCAGGTCCGTCTTTTTGGACATTTGTAACTGTAGGGTGATGTTTATTTAGACAGCATTTTCTCTTCTTCTTGTTTTCACTAGCTTAGCTGGCGGCAAGTTGCTTCCTGTTCACAAAGTTCAGAATTAGTCTGGTAAACTACTGAATCAATTTTCAAAAAATTTAAATAAATAATCAATATTTAAATAAGCTATTATAGTAAAAGATGGTTATTATAATGCCGTTAACATTAATTGACATGGTAGTCATTTGCCATAAAAATTAGATATAATAAGTATAATTATAGATTTAATTAAATTAAAAAACCAGAATTAAAAAAAAAAAAAGAAAAATAGGGAAAAGAAACGTATAATATTAAGAAATCTTATTGTCATATTGACATGAAATTCTTCGGTTCCGTGACGAAACATCGTATTGTCATATTCACAGAATACAAAATCTAGACCGATGTTTCGATAAGCAGTAGAATAATTCATTTCCCCATATGAACTTTGCCTCGTTGGCTGATTAAACGGTCGACACGGTTCTACCTTTGCATGGCAGTGTCCTCGTAGATACTTGAAAAAGAACGAGAGTATGATAGAATATACCAAAAAGCAAAAAAGCAAGGATATTTTTATGTTGTACACGAAGTTTCTTAACTTCGAGAAAAAAAAAAAAAAAAACGTATTCCTAAGATAAGTATGCGATCCTATTTACCTTATATATTGCACTACATCTTTTAATGGAAGGTATTGTTGAGATTTTTAAATTAGATGGTTTTGTTAGATAGGAAAAAAGAACAATTAGGGTGACAAGTAAATGAACAAGGAAAAATTTAGCATTGTTTTAGCTAAGCATTGATGTGACCTTAAACAAGAAAGAACTTAGCATCTTAAATATTGAATGCTTCATGGCCTTTGATTTTTAGTTTTGGTTATTTTTGGCCCTATGTCGCTTCTGGATGAAAGATTCGATTTTGTACAAGACAAGAAGAATAGGTTAGGATACAAGAAGAAAAATAGACGCAGCCAAAATACTTAGCTCTCGTATTGTTTTATGGTCCTATGGAAGTATAACAAAGCACAGCAAACATTTTTCTTTTCTATTTGTTTTTTTTTTCCGGTAATTAGCATAGCAAACTGTTGAGTTAGAAAGCAAAAGAAACATTCTGAAAAGCATTCCCACATAAGGAGGCAGGCGGCTGGAAAGCTTTACTTCTAGAATGGCGATGTGCTTGCTTTGGAAAATTATAATGTTTTGGTCATGGATTTTTATCTTCTATTATTATTCAACTAGTAAGGTTTGATTCGGCTCGTATATTTTTAATATATAGTTTTCATATAATTTTGCAAATAACATCTGTTTTTCTTTTTCACTTCCACATTCTCACTCTTTGTATTTATTTATTCCATGTATTAATAGCTTTCCAAAATTATATTCTATATCATAATATATTATATTATTTTTCATATATATATATATATATATATTATTATTATAAGCCACTAAGACTTTATTCGATTTCAAATCTCTAACATATAGTTTTGATAATATTTTTCAAACTTATTTATCTTTCTCTCTCTCATTCTCCATATTATTGACTCCACTTTAGAAAATGTATTGTATATTGTATTATATCGTATTATCTATTATATTAAGCTTATAAGCTTTATTGGATTCCACATCTCTAATATATCTTCTCTTCTATTATTTTTAAACCATTAGTGCTTTATTTAACTCTACATCTCTAATATCTAAGTTTTGATATAATTTTTCAAACCCCATTTTTCCTTCTCTTTCACTTCCATGTTCTCTCTTTACATGATTATTTCATGTATTAATAGCTTCTAAAAATATATTATATATTATCTACTACCATTAAGTTACTAATTATTATTCATTTCCACTTTATAATATCAATAATTATCTTATGTTACTATTAAGCTTTCCACATTATAATATAATAATGTAATCATTATTTTATACTATTATTAAGCTACTAATTATTGTTCATATTGACATTATAATATTATTAATAACTTTTGTTTTAAGCCAATACTTTTTTACTTGCATCTACACCCACATTAAAAAAGGGGAAGGAAGAGGGGAGAGGAATTACATAAAAAACCCCCTAAACTTTGATCTAGGTATGATTTATCTCTCTAAACTTTCAAAGTTTAGTTTTTAGTTCTCAAATTTTCATAAATTAACAAAACAATCCCCTAAATTAAGAATAATCTCGTAAACTTTGATTTTGGTATATAACCATCCTCTTAAATTATGGGATATTTAGGAGATATTTATATATAAAAATCAAAGTTTAAAGGGGTTATTTATCAATTTATGAAAGTTTGGAACCAAAAACCACATTTTAAAAGTTTAGAAGGGTAAACCGCACCCAGGTAAAAATTTAAAAGAGTTTTTTACATTTTTCCCCTAAGAAAAAAAGAAAAAGAAAAGAGAAGAAAGAAAAACCATGGAATGTATATCCTTATCAACCTAAATAATCTAGTAATTATTATTGGTCTCTACATTATAATATAATTACTATTTTATATTCTAAGTTGATACCTTTTTCTTCATCTCCACACTCACATTTAAAAAAAGAAAAAGAAAAACCATCCAATAAAACCACTAATTATTATTTAACTCCACATTAAAATATAATTATTACATTCCATTACTATTAACCTACTAATTATTATACGTAATGACTATCTTATCTTATATTTTAAGCCAATACTTTTATTTTGGTCTTTTATTGAAATTTTAAATAAAAGAGGAGTTATGGTTTATATAGCTACATAGACCTAGGTTTAGAGTAGATAGATAAAACTATAATATAATCACCCTCTATGAAAATATGAAAAGTCATTTTAATTTAATTTAATTTTCTAAAAGTTATATACTTAAGAATATTATATTTTTTTGGTAAATATTAATATTATAGACTTATGTCAACAATTTTTTGAGGAAAAAGTATAAATACTGAAATGGATATTTCTACTTTAATAAAATAGATAAATTCAACTCACAAGTTATATTTTATATAATTTGATTTTTTTTCTCTCAATCATAATCAAAATATAAATAATATTTTAACAAATATACTAATCCAATCCGATCTGGAGATAACCTTCTCTTTAACCCTTAAACCTTTTATATGTTCAAATCAACCTTTGGTGGAACTTAACAGTATTAGATTAAATCCCCTAATTCAATTATTCAATGGATCATATGCCATAGGTACGATCCTAAAGTTGAACAATTTGGATTTAGGATAGGGGCCTTGTAGCCACACCATCTTGAAGATTTGGAGAATGATGTCACATATCCTAAAGTTCACAGTACGATTAGATTAGCCTAAATAAAATATAATCGGAGGGCTGTAATGTCTTGCTTTCTGTGTGAGGTATTGATTGAAACTACAAGTATTATTAATTGAACTCAGATTGATTCCTACAATTTAAACTAGTTCAATTTAATCTAATTATAAAATCGTTCTGATCCAATGCTAATTCAATTTTGGTTGAACCCGGTTTTATGACTTTAATCTTTAATCCTTTCATATATCCCATTAATCATCCCAATCAAGTTTAATAACATTAAAAACCATCTTCTATGCCATTTGCAGGAGAAATATAATCGTCCTTCCTTCTCAAGTCGAATCTGCAACGTATATAATATCCCTTAAAGTAATGGACACGGGAAATAATTAAACTGCATCTATTGAGTCACGGGTTACAACTTCTGGCCAGAAAACACCGCACGAGACCTCCATTATCAGCGTTTGGTAAATCCCTTCCCGTGACCGTGAGTTTAAGACAGTTTCCTTTGTGTCCTTTCTCGTCGCTAATTGGTAGAGGGTACTGAATTTAAGACAAACCAACGCATTATTAATTGATGTTTGCCCATGCATGCGTAACAGTTCTCTCTCTTCTTAGCATATTCACTACCCAAGACTATCCTTCTCTAGTGTTGATATGGATTTAGATTTTCTAAAGTTTTTATTTTTCTAAAGTTATAAATCAATTATTATTATTGTTCAGATTTTTTTTTTTTAAAATAACCTTACAATAATGTTACTGAATATTTTAAAAATCTAAATAATGATGAAGATTCATTTCCATGTTGATACAGATCACTAAGTAAACAAGTCAGTAAGTTTTCGGCCAAAAAAGAAAAAAAGAGTTAGTAGGTTTCAAATAATACAGAGGACTATGTCGGGAATGCAGCTGTGCTATTAGTCACGTAGTTATTATGTAAAAATTTTTATAATTTTATAGTTCTATTATTTTCATCCGTTACATTTGTTTATAATATTAATAAAATCACATATGTTTTCTATTGTAATAGATTTTTAAAATTTTTTACCTTTTTTTTATGTATCTCATTTTCGGTTATATTTGTTCTTCATTACATGTGCCAATCTATTCTCACTTATTTTCCAATATATTATAATAGATTTTTAATCAGTTCACCATTTTCGAATATATTATAATAGATTTATAATCAATTCACCATAATTCATTTCCTAAATATTATATAAGTTATACTGGAATTCTATAGTAGCTTGAGGTCGTTAAAAATTGATCGATCACGACCTCCTAAGAGGGAAAAAAAAAAAACAATTCATTTGATTTAAATCATTTCTTTTCCAATAATATTTAGATGAAATATTGACAACGAAACTTGTAAAGAAGTGGCCTTTTCTTTTGAAATTTCCATTTTACTCTTTTTCAGCTAAATTTTATTTATAATATTATTTCAAATATCTATTTTATGTTTTGCACATCAATCCGAGATTGAAAATGGGCATTACGAAGCAGATGATAAGATGGATTAGATGATATGGAACTACAAGGTTGAAAAAAGTCGACGTAGGGGAATTTCAGTGACGCATTAGTGTTTCCTTTCCTTTTAAATAATTGTTTGTATTGGATAAAACTGTAATATTTGCAAATTTGTTTCACAATTATAATCTAAATTATTATATATATGCACATTATATGGGTTCTTAGGTAGTTATATTTGAAATTCGATGTATGATGCAAGAAATTTGCAAGACACAAGCTTTTCGTTCAATCAAAGTGGACATCATCTGGACGAGGTATATTTTTCCGTGTCATGTGATCGAGTGATTTCAGTTTTCTATATCGTGTAGACCGGCGCTTTGTTCATATAAGATGCCTTCTAAAATAAATAAAAGATAAAAAATAAAAAACACAGCAACCACGATGAAAAACTTCCAAAACTATTATAACCTAATAGTATTATTGATATTTCATTGGAATGAATCAGGGTTCTAAAATAGTCTGTTAGGAAAAAAAGTAAACAACAACAAAGAGCCATGAATCTACAACTTACAATCATGAGTTTAGTAATATTTAACTTTAACATCACACTACAAAACCAATGGTGGAGCATAAAAAGTAAATTTTAGTGGAAACGAAAAATTCCTTAATTTGAAGGCTCTAATTTGCCTTTCAACATTTCGGAAGAAGCTTTATGAACATCATAATAAATTCTGGATAGAAATTTGTCTAAGACATTGAGCTTTGCGCCTTTTGAATAATGGAAGCAAAGAAAACCAAATTTGAGTTATGTGAAAATGTGGGATGTGCAACCTATTAGAAAGATATTTATCCTAAAGGAACCATGATTAGTGGTAAGGCTTAGGTTAAACTCATATTCAAATCCAATATTAGATATACATATGTATGTTATATAAGAATATACGGCAGGGTTGCATTTCAGTGGTCGTGGATGAGGTGAAATGTGTTAACTTTTATTAATTAAAAAAAAAAAAAGCATCTCTTAACGTATATTTGATTCAAGAGTCTTGATTGAAATTGTTAAGGTTCGTCTTAAAAAGTATATTCACTTATTAGAGTTTCAGTTTTCACTCACATCTCATAAGATATTTATTAATATCCAATTTTGGGTAAGCTCGCGGCCCAACCTCAGTACAAGTCCCTTTAAGTCGACCGATGACTAAAGGACTGAACAACTCCCTTCGTTTAGGTATCCTACTCTACCTAAGCACTAACCTTACACAAGAGTACACCAAGGACATAACCTCTAAGCACTCTACTCCCAAAGGCTCAACTAGTCACCTTAGTGAGCTCGAACTGTAAAGGTCCCATCCTTTTCTAAGCCCAAGCACACTTGATGAGTGTCACAGTTCATGTTTTAAAAGGGAGTGAGAGCATTCAACTTAGGGCTTGATATAAAATGAGTGGTATCGATAGACAATTTGTTCGTAGGGTCCAGTACTCTCTCTCGTGAGCAAACTGATTGGGAGTTAATGTCATTCTCCTAATGATGATCATAACGAGCCAAAATTAGTAGAGAAGTTGGGTTTCTCAATCATATGGAGGACAGTAACAATGCCAATTGGCACTTCTAAAGCTAGAAGGGCTTAGAAGAATTCCAGATAAACAAAAAGGAAAAAGGCTAGCTTACCATCCATATTCCAAGTAAATATATGAAGCAAAGGAGAATCAAGCGTTATACGGGCACATAAGGAGGAAGTAAACCTCTTATCCCGTAACAAGTGGTATTAGAGTGTAAAAGTTCCAACCAAACGAGCTACCTAAATACTCCTTGTTATACTTAATAAAAAGGGGTAGTTTTTGTTGACAACTAGGTTTATCTAGATAAAGCTTGAGGTAAGATCGACCACTTGATGGAAGACATCATTGCTAGAGAAGGCAACTATGTTGTAAGCTACATTATAGCTAGACTCTACCTTAATCTTAAGAAAATCAAATGTACTTCAATGACGAATCCTATAGTTAGGCCACTCGGCAAGAGGTAAACTTAGAGAACAAGAAAAGAGGGTAAGAGCATAAGGGAAGCTTATGGAAGCCTTGAGTCCTAGTAAGGATGATCTTGGGAGGAGTTAGATAACGAGTGAAGAAGGTTGGTGATCTTAAGAAAATGAATTGAACTTAAAGGGCAAACCTGACCGTTGAGTTACTCAACAAGAGGTGATCTTAGAGAACGTAAGGATAAGAGAGGTAATGCCTGTAAAAGCGTTAAAGTCTTAATGAAAATGATTTTGGCATGGAGTTGGGCAATGGAAGAATAGGATCGATGATTTTAAGGGTAAGGGTAGTAACAAAATGTTAACCCCACGACAAAAGCGTTATGGATTTAGGTAGAAGAGAATATTCGGTCCATATTTTCAAGAGGAATAAGGGTGTTCAACTTAAGGGTTAACTTGAAGTGAGTAACATTAACAGGTGGTTTATTCTTGAGGTTAGGTACTCTCTCAAGGCACAGTTGGCCTCATGTGAGCAAACTGTTCAAGAGCCAATGCCACTCTATTAATGATGGCCATAGCAAGTCGAAACTAGTAAAGAAGTTGGGCCTCTCAATCATATAGAAGACGGTAACAATACTGGTTGGCACTCTTAAAGTTAAAAGGGTCTAGAACAATCCTAGGTAAACAGGAAAGAAAAAGGCTGGCTTGCCATCCGTAATCTAAACAAATATATGAGGCAAAGAATGGTTGTATGCCATATGAATACATAAGGAGGGGGTGAACCTCCTATCCCATGACACGAGAATACCCTCGCTTTCGCAGACTCTCTTTTGGAGCTTGACTTATAACTTGGAATCCACCTAAGCCATCTCTTCCTCCTCTTCAAAAATATTTGTCTTTAATGCTTACTCTTCTCCTCAGCATATTAATTACAACTTAACATCCATAGTATAGCCAACACACCCGACATACTCTAAAGATGTCAGAGCTCCAGATCATAGATGTGGCTATCAACATGGTTGTAACTAACCAACTCCTAAAGCCACCTTATTAACCCCCCAATACATATACCTTGCCAATAGCTAGTACAAACAAACCCCACACTGACACTTGTTAAAGGTAGTTGTACTCCTTGCACTACATATATGTAGGCATTCAATTTTTGCCTCCTCATTTTTGTTTTTTAAAAAGTCCTAATTCAAAGAATGAAAAAAATAGAAAAAAATTGAAAGAATAATAAAAAAATTGAAAAATGATAAAAATACAACAAAAAAAAGAGAAAAATTATAAAGATTTTTTTTGGGAAAATAGATTTTTAGAAAGTAAAACGTTTTATGGTCGATGAATTTAGTTTTAACTTAGTTCAAATAGCCTTATTTTAGAGAATCACATAGTTTAAATACAATTTAATTATATTAAATATCAAGATACAAGCTAACAAATAATGGTTAAACGCTTGAACATGACATTCGGATTTGGTTTGAGATCAAGGGTTCAAATCTCATAAGACATATATGTGCTTTTTATTTTTTCTTTCATTTACGAAAATCAGTTGAGTATAGATGATTCAAATCTAATTTTAAATCTTATCAAATATTTTAAGTCTAATGAGATAAAGATTCATGATATTCAAATCTAATTTGTTTTTTATCAAATTGGATTCGAGTCGATATAAAATATTTGAATCTATTTTGGATAAAATATTTGTTTCCGAACTTTCTATATAATGATTGTGTAGTATGAAACGAAGTTCAATTACACATCGAAGAAAAAAAAGTCCACTTTCATTCGATTCCTTCTCCAATCACAACTACAACAATCCACTTCCACATTGTTAAACTCTAAATAGTAGAACCCCAAAACTGCGCGACTTAGCACACCACCCCCAACCAACTTATAACCATCTTACACCATAATTCAAATGGCCACCAATCACACACGGCCGTAGCTAAGCACACTAAAGTATCCTACGTATACGTCTCCCTCACACAATGACTGTACTTTATAGCATAATCAGTACAGCAGCCAAAAGCTCCTCAAGCCAACACCAGCAAACAGCAGAACACACATCAACAACTCGACTAAGCAATCACTAATCAACATTACATTAGTGTGCAACCCACAAACTAACACGCCTATACTGCTCCATCCATCTATGTGCAACAACAAATTCTAACCCCAATCTCTCTTCCCTACCACGCGCTCAACTCCTCAGTGACATCAACAGGATCCTATCCTTTTTCAAACATCATCTTCATCCCTAACTCATTCAATACACATCCATACAAATACATACAACAGCGCAAACACGACAACTCGAGAACCCATGCGACCCAAACACCAATGTCTAGCAACCCACAATCCCTATTTACAATCAACAGCATCTAACACCATTAGATAACTCATACATACTCCACCAACATTGCTCAGACAACACGCCCATGCCACGTATGATAGTGCTGCCTACGCACAATCACACATACACACACACCATACAATACAATCTAACAAGCCCTCCTTCACAACCCATTAGCAGCCACTCATAAAGTCACAAACCAAACGCAACAACCCCTGTCGCAGACTTGAACACATTATACGCCGCTGTCGATCAATGTCCATACAGCACACACCATCCTCTGCCACATATTGTAGAATACACAACCACACTCCACTGCACTTCCCACGCCATACAATACACAAGCTACTACCATTACATCCCAGCAGCAACCCAATGAACCAAGCCAAAGCAGCATGGCTAATGAACCAAACTACAATTTCACACCATCCACACTTCACTTATTAATGCTGCAATCCCCTATCCTTCGCACATTACTATAGCAACCAATATTGCGACGCAATCCTTGCCTAATCAACACACCCATGGCAACACAACGGTTCACAATTCACAACCAAACACTATACGATCAAACAACAATTCAAGGTTCGGTTCTAGATTTTTTTTTAATTATTATTATTATTATTATTTTATTTATTAGTTACTTATTTATTTATGTTGGTAACATAATATATAAATAGATATATATATATATATATATTAGCTTAGGAATTTTTTAGTCTTAAGTTTTTTTTAAGATTTCTCATTTAGAAAAATTTTTTTAGAAATAAAAATTAATAAAAAATCCTTTTAAAAAGATTAGGAAGTTTTAGAGATTTTTTAATACTTAAGAGTTAGGACTCTTTGGATTTTTTTTTTAGTAAATTAAATTAATAAATACTTGAAATCAGTTGATTTTTAAAAATTAAAACAAATTAACACACTAAAGTTTTCGAAAAAAATTACGTCATTGTATTCTGACTAGTGGGTACGTAAGTACCTCGAAGGCGACGTTACAATCTATAAAAATTTAGTTTTTTTTTATTTACTTTATTTTATTTTTATTTTCTTAAAAATATAAAAAAATTATAATTTAAAAGAATAAACCTAATTTCGAAAAATCTATAGTGGTACCCATTAGAATTTAATAGATAATCACCAAATTCGAAACCCTCTAGTTTTTATCAAATTGAAATCGAAAATCAATAGCTAAATCGCGATCAATCCATCCAATTGATTAGAACTTTTCTTTTTCCCCGACTCGAGTCAATTAGCAACTCTAGTCAAGTAACGACTCCAAAAGTTTTTTTTTTTAATTATTAAAAGAACTAGAATTTTCTAATTTCTTTAGACGAATATTAATATTAAATAAGTTAAAGTTTAGTGTTAATTGGAAAATGGGAAATAAAAATAATAAAAAATTCAAGCTCAACAATATAGTGTAAGGAGTTAACAAGTAAAAGGATTCAAATCTTTCACTCTTACACCACTTCGAACATACCAAAACCATATTCTAAGTATTTTCCTTGAGGATCGAGAGTGCTCGCATAATCCCTTATGCCCTTCTTTTTATCCTCTTGAGTATTAAAAGGCTCTTATAGATATACACACAAGGCAACTTTTTGCAAGTTGGCTCAAAGCAAGGAATCGAACCAAAATTAAAGCCTAAACTCTCCTTACTACTTTTAGTTGATTTATCCACAATCAATAATTTCAATTAACTTATTTTATATAAAACCATATAGCTTTCCTAGAAAACATCTATAAGCACTCTCCCCTACTCTTAATATGGTTTAAAAGATTTAAAATTACTAATCAATTCTTTTAGATTTAGTTGTATCCTAAGAAAGCACCACTTGCTCTCGCATTCACGTAGCAAAAACCTGACATACGAGATATAAATTTATCTAACAGTTGTCTGGTTGGTGCCATTAAATGATGTAGCAGTTGATTTCTTGATGTTTTATTCATTTGCTATCATTTGTGTGCACCAAAATTATAATATTTACTGTTATTGCTAACGTTGTTTCTTTCTTTTACAAAACGAGGTATAGTTAAATTAATTAAATACGAATAGATTGATCATGGTAAATGGTCCAACACTTATTAAGTTTAGCATTGCTACTGCAAATAATTCGAAATTATCAAGAATGGGATTTAGTTAATATAAAACATTTTACATTAATTAGTCCAAAAAAGAAGGTACTGAAACTCATGTATATATAAAGTCAAATCTATTTATAATTATATTGTTTTTGCTTTTCCTTTTACAATATCACCTTTTTATTATTATTTTTTTCCCTAAAGTAACCATTTGATTTAGCCGTTCATAATAATTTGTCACTTGAACTTTTTCACTTAGTGTCGTTTTCTTTTATTAAAGGACACATAATTTATGTAAAATAAAAAGATATGTATGAAATTGTGACTTTTAAATTGCAGATAGGTTACAGTTCTTGTAATTTTTATGACTTCATAATAAATAACACAATTTTCAACATATGACCTATTATTTTCGTAGAGTTACAATCATTTTTAAATGGCATAACATTTCAAATAAATAGACAAATGACCATTAATAATCATATAAAACCAACATGATATGTATTGACATAATTACATAATAATATCCATACCATATTTATAATTATCTGATGAACAATCTTATGAACATAGATAGTTAAAAAGGTTAATTGTGAGAAGGTTTTAAATAAATATATTATTTTGTTTAATATCTTACATGCACATAACAGGTTCGTTAACTAGTTAATCCTAATATTGAGAGAGCACAATTTTATCATTTCCCGTCAAAAACCAAATTAGCAACGGCATATCAGCTGTCTCTACAACTCCAACTTATACCTTAATTATTATCTGGGGATATATACCCGTGGAAAAACATTCATAATGAGACCATTTAATCTGGTATATGGATGAATTACTTATAAATATCAATTATATTATATAATATTTTAAAAATTATAATTTATATTAAATTTTAGTAATATCTAGTGTATTTGATGCCATTAAAACCTTTTCTGACGTGACATTTACTATAACTCTCTTATATAATATAAGACTCGCTGCAAAGACGTCCAACATCTCCATTATCACACCACAATAATCTCTCAAAAATACATTACAGAGAATTCGCCCGGTGCCTTTCGTATTTCTAAGACTAACGCTTCAGTCAATATGAAGATAGAAATCCAAGCAATTCACACAATCAAGCCATCTTCTCCTACTCCTGACCACCTTCGTCGCCACACACTCTCCTTCATCGACCAGTTGGCGCCTCCTATATACGGGCCCCTAGTCCTCTTTTACCCGAAAGATGATACTGACTATTCAACCAAACGCGATCATCTCATGCACTCATTAGCAATTGTCCTAACCCGTTTCTACCCGCTAGCTGGCCGGGCCAAGGACAATCATCTCTATATTGAATGCAACGATGAGGGGGCTCGCTTCACTGAAGCCCAAGTTATGTGTCCGCTTTCGAGTATCCTCGAGAATCCAATGCCTGGGGAACTCAACAAGCTGTGTCCATTCGAACTCACCGACCTCAACGAGATTCCTCTTGCAGTGCAGCTGAACGTCTTTGACTGCGGTGGGACTGCCGTTGGCCTATGCATTTCGCATAAGGTGGCGGATGGGCTGTCCTGTTTAAATTTTGTTAGCAGCTGGGCCGCGATTGCTCGTGGTGATCCCGAGGAAAATATGGCAACGCCGATATTCGAATCGGCAGATGTATTCCCGCCGAAACCGCTCTCGTATTTCCAACATATGGGCACGGGTATCGTCAAGGAAGGAATCGTCGCAAAAAGGTTCGTTTTCGACGCTAATGCAATAAACACACTGCGAACGATATACACCGAAAACGGCGCCGTTCATGGCGACAACCGCCGTCCAACACGTGTGGAGGCCCTGTCGGCCTTCCTGTGGAGCCGCTACATGGCCAGCACACAGCCGGATGGTGGGCACTCGGACAAGCTATACTCGATGCTCTACGCCGTGAATCTTCGCCCCAGGATGGATCCACCTCTATCGGACCGCCACTTCGGGAATATGAGCCGGATCGCGATATCCCTACCCGGTCCGAAAACCCGAGGATTTGAGATAGTAAAGGGAGTGCGAGACGCCATAAGACAAGTGAATGGGGATTATGTGAAGAAGCTTATAGATGCAAGCGAAGGACACGTGAGTTTTATGAAACAAAGGTCGGAGAGTATCGCGAGAGGAGAGGTGGTTCCGTTTAGCTTCACTAGTCTGTGCAGGTTTCCGACATACGGGTCGGATTTGGGTTGGGGAAAACCCGTGTGGGTCGGGGCAGGAGCCTTTCCATTTAGGAATTTCGTATTGTTTGTAGACACTAACTCGGGTGATGGAATGGAGGCTTACGTGCATTTGAAGGAGGAGGAGATGTTTATGTTTGAAAATGACAGGGCATTGCTCGGATACGTCGCAGACAACAACGTAAGGGGCAAAGTGAATGAGTCATGGGCTTAGTTTACTCGACTCTCGTCGATTTTGGTTTTATTATATATTATCATGTACAACCAATTATTAATATTATATAAAATAAAAAAGTAACATGATAAAACTTAAATTATTGATAGAAATTATATAAACTCGTTTAGTTATATTTTTATCGGGATTGTTCATCAAATTGAATCTAGAATAGAATTGAACCGTAAAATATGATTTTTTTTTTTTTATTTCGATTCAGTTTATGACTTAGTTCATGAAAATAACCAAACGGTTTACCATTCGGTTCGAAGAGCTAAGCCAAACCATTTTATAAAAAATATGCAATATTTTTTTAGTTTTAAATACTGTAAACATTTTAGTTTAATGTTATCTACATTTTTTTTTTTTTATAATTACTCATTTTACTCTTAGTCTTTACAATCCATTAATTTTCCTTTACCATCATCTCTCATTTTAGCTGATTCACATGACTTCACTTCATTTAAGATGCAACATTATTAAGAAATAATATCATGTGACTTTTATTTTTACATGATGTATCTTCATTTGAAATTAATGTTGATTGCAAACTTTAATAATTATTAATAATATTAAAAAGAAAAATACTGGTTTTAAGCCATTAAAAATGATTTGGTTTATTAAATGATTGAATTGAATTGTTTAAAATGTGGTTCGATTCAATTTAACCCCTAAACCGAATTGAATCAAACTACAAGCACTCCTAAATTTTATTGAGAAGAGTTTGGTTTGTTGTGTTTTGAAGAAGGAGAATTTGTAGAAAAAAATGAAAAAATTAATGCAAAAAAGAAGAAAAAAAATAAAGTTGCAATAGTCATTAATAATGTACATTTTGAATGTACACAAAGTTACATTGATTCAATGATCAAATTTCATCCTTTAAATTAGATAAAATTAGTTACAAATTGATCTAAATAATATATCACGAAGTGTTATGACTTTTGTGATCATAACTAATGAGAATTTGATCAAAGTTTACAACTTTATAAGCAATTGGTAAGTTAACGTTACTGCTATACAAAACACAAGCAAGATTCATGATCATGATCGTAGTTGTGAACCTCTCGTGTTTTTATTTTTTCTTCACCGTTGTAGGAATACGCCTTAGGTATACGATCGTATACCTCTCATGAATTTATTTCTCAATTCCTACTCTTATGAAAAGATCGCACCCAAGTTTACGGTTGTAAACCTTGACTATAATCCTCTTATAAATGTTTAAATTCTCCTTTTAATGAATGTAATTAACACAAGCACCATCTAAGTCAATTATCTAGCATTCCAAACACATAATTGAAACTTCAAACACATAATTGGAAATCTATTTCTATATTCCCTTACCAAATTGCCAATTATCTAAAGATTATCCAAATACAAACTCTTCACCGATTATTCATAAAGAATAGTATCATCAGATTTGAATTATTTTTTAGTATAAATTACCAAAGTTGTAATAGGGTGACAAGTAGCTTGTAGCCTTGAATTTTTATGCTATAGGTTATAACTAAAGAATTCATACACACAATTATTTTACATTCAATCAATGGATTTTCGTTATAGTACAATTATGGCCATGCACTCATCCTGGTTTCATTAAACATTTACAAAAGTAAATTTCTTCAAACTTTTGCTAAGAGCGGCACTACTCCCATGTTTAATTAGGTGGACTCCATCAAACTAATTTATTTAAATTTTTAAAATCTACCCATTAAAAGATATTTATATCATATCTCATCCTCTTTTGACTAATAATACTTATAGTACATACAGTTAGTAATGACTTATTTTTACCCTTTGAGAATAAGATAGGGTTCCCATCATCACTAACTGTAGAAGCTTAAGACTCATTTTAGCAGATGTACTTTTTACCAAATCTCTAAACAATCCCTTTATTAATGAATCTGCAAAGTTACTACTGGTCTTAACATAAGTAATAATTGTAACTCTATTATTTATCAATTCTCGTATATTTTCATGTCTTGGCCCTATATGTCTAAACTTCCTATTGTAAATTTTGTTATAGGCTTCAGACATTGTAGCTTTACTATTACAAAGTATAGAAATGACCAAAAAGGCTAAAATGACTTTTGGCCAAATTTCTATTTCAATCAATAAGTTTCTCTACCAACCATAGTCAATGCTATAAACTCATCCTTCATAGTTAAGTAAGTTATACATGTTTGTTCATGGATGCTCAACTTATTGCTCTACCACCCAAGGTGAATATCTATCCTGGAGTTAAATTTCTATCACTAGCACTTGTTATTTAACTTGCATCTAAATATCCTTCTAGTGTAGTAGGAAAGTCACCATAAAATAATCTATAATTCATTGTTTTCTTAAGTAACCAAATACTCTAGAGATTACTTTTCAATGCTCAGTATCAGGATTATTAGTATATCTTGACAATTTGCATACAGCATATGTAATATTAGATCAAGTATAGTGTAAAGCATACATCAGACTCCCTTTGGCACTAGTACATTCCAATTGTGCTATTACTCTTCCTATATTCTTTTCCAACTTCATATAAGAATCATAAGGAGTAGTGTATTCATTTTTTACTAAGTACTTAAATTTTTCAAGAATCTTTCCTATTAGTGTGATTGACTAAACACAATGCCCCCACTGTAGTTCATTGCTTTAATCCCTAACATTGTATTTACCTCATTCAAATCCTTCATCTTAAATCTAGAGACAAGATATTTCTTGGTTTCATTAATGACGATCATATATGTCCTAAATAACAATGAGTCATTAGCATATAGGCAAATTATAAAACCACGTTCACTAATGAATTTAGAATAAATACATTTATCGGCACTATTATGTTTGAAACCATTAGTTAAGTTTACATCATCAAATTTCTTGAGCCATTGTTTTGGGGCTTATTTGAGTCCATATAAAGATTTAATTAATTTTCCAACCTTCTTTTCATTTCCTGGTAGCACAAAGCCTTTAACCTGTTCCATATACACTTCTTCATTTAGACCACCATTCAAAAAGGCCGTTTAAACATTCATTTGATGCATATGAAGTTTGAAAATGAATGCGCAAGCTATCAATACTCTTATAGAAGTCATTCTTGCAACAAAAGCATAAGTATCAAAATAACATATCCCTTTTCGTTGCTTGAATCCTTTGTCTACTAAGCTTACTTTAAAAGATTGCAAAAAACCATCTAAATTGTATTTCCTCCTAAACACCCATTTACAGCCAATTTCCTTAGATCCTTAAAGCATATCAACTAGGATCCATGAGTTATTAGATAACAAGGATTCCATCTCATCATTCATTACCTCCTTCCAAATATGGCATCTCTAGAAGTCATGGCTTCCTTATAAGTTTTAGGATCACTTTCAAGTATTATGAGGATTTTACTTATTATTGAATCTCTACTTCCTTCCACCAAGAAACTAAGAGCCTATGAATCTATGAATTAAGGACTAGATCCTTACTCTTCCTTACCTTTTGACTTCTTCGTGGTTCAATAGCAAATTCTTTATTTATTTCTTTATTCATCTTTTCTCCTGAGTCCCTTTGTTCTATTTCTTGTTGTGTAGTAAGATTTGTGTCCTTTTCAACTAGATTACCGTAGAATTTGTTTTCCAAAAATTCTACATCTTTAGTTTTAATAATGACATTGGATTTTACATCTAATATTCTATATCCTTTAGAATTCTATGCATAACCCAAAAAAAATTGCTTTTAAAGCTCTAGTCCCAAGCTTTGTCCTTTTAGAATCAAATACTCTATAATAAGCTATGTACCCCCACACTTTAAAGTATTGTAAATTTGGTTTTCTCCCTCTCCATATTTCGTATGGAGTAAAACCTAGTGATCATGAATGATAGGAATCAAGCTACCGGACCTCTAACCCTCAACCAAACCCAAGGACTAAAGAGATTGGCAAGACAAATTCTCTTATTCCGACCAACTCATGCAAAGGTCGAGTATCTCCTTACCAATCCATTCTGCCCGTCGAGTCGAGTGACAACCTATTTCTCGCATGTTGAGTACCCATAAACTGAAGGTCGAAACAACAACTCATCTTTGTTTTTGCACATGCTTGGCTAATTGTTTACTCAACCTTACCCCTATCAAGATGCCGAGTGAGAGAGTTCAAACTAACCAAGCCACCTTTGCTCAAACAAGTAAGCTATCCATACTTTTTGTCCACATCCTCCAACAGCATCACTAATACAACATCATCACATGTATAGTATTATGTATAGAATTTGTTGCACTAATAGTTGCTTCTCTTGTATATTTATTTTTACCTATTTGTATCTTGTACATTACTTCCTTAAAAGATGGTATTTTTGTCTTTTCCTTTTTAGGAAAATTGTCCTAATTTATGGGTACAAATACCCTTATAATTGTAGCTATAAGGATATACAGAGATTATTCTTAATACACTTGAATATTTCCTTTTTTGCGTAAACACTACTTATTTACTCTCGGCATCACTCTTATCCTAACCTTTGAGCAAGTAACCTCACTAGACAAATTCATGCATCATATCCAATTGTATCGTAAGTCCTCAGAAGTTCTATTAGTGCGTCATATTCATTGGAGCTATTCATGGGTTTTTGCTTACCCTTCATTTACATTCGCCCTTTCTTACTGCAATCTCCATTATTCTTTTCAAGCTTTCTGCAAGCTTGGACCCACTCAGTGACCAGCCTTATCTGTTCTTGGTCACGGTTCACAAAATCTTAGTATCAAAGCAAAGGTTTTGTTTAAGATATAGTTGGTTTTTGAAGTTCTATTAGATACTATTCTGCATGTGTGAAATAAAGCAAGTTAGTGTGTTCATTTAAGTACTATGTTGTTAATTGTTAATTTCCTGAAGTGTTTGTGTGAACTTTGAATTTATAGAGAAAATGACAAACCCAAGCGTAAATGTTGGTATGGGAGATGACAATAGTGGAGTTATCCACCATGGACAACAGTCTCAAAGAACCCTAAAAAGCACTAACAAAAGACTTGATGAGGTGGCTAATCTCTTAGTAAATTTGACTCAAGCTATTCATGTGTTAGCTTGCCGACCTACTGAGGCTGCATAAAATACCCTACAAGTTGCTCAACCTATTAAAGGTCAAAACCCAACTTAACTAATTCGAGGTGGAAGAGTAGGCGGATGAGTAAGGCGAAAGATAAACCTAAGAGAGCTTAATGAAGAGGACAAGGAAGAGTATTTCGAAGAAGAGCACGTGCGAGTCCAAAAAATATCTAACCATATGAAGATTTGGATTCCGAGCTTCAATGAATCTAGAAATGCTGATGAATATTTAGAGTTGGAAGAGAAGGTAGAGTATGTTTTTTATTATTATCATTACGAAGATTACGAAAAAGTAAGGACCGCTATTATTGAGTTCTCTGAATGTGCCATCATGTGGTGAAAGAATTTTCAGGCCATGAGGAGGCGTAAAGGCTACCAAGAGATTAATACTTAGCCCGAGATGAAGAGAATACTTAGAAACGGATTCATGCTAGAAACTTATCTTCAAGATACTTTCACTTAGCTTCAGGAGTTGAGACAAGGAAGTCGGACTGTTGACAAGTATGTTTAAGAGCTCTAATGATTTGACACAATGGATTAAGCTATTAAGATTGTCCAGTAAGGAGAAAGGCAAAGGAGGAGCCGACTAACGGCCAGGATGCTAACTAGCCAACCTGGACAGACAAGTCACCGAGCTCAATCAAGTATGTATCGAGCTGAGCTGAAAGATTAATGTCCGAACCGAACAGAAAGGCCAACCTGATGGTAAAGTGCCGACCCGAACTTATGAGAAGGGGCAAAGGTCTAGCGAGCAGATCAAGTGCTTCGAGTGCTAAGGATTCGGACATATGGCTGCTCAATGCCTAAACCGTAGGACAATGGTCATCAAGAGAGATATCTTGAAGCTAGAAGTAGACAGTATAGATAAGGAACCCAAAGAGGAGGATGTCCCAACCGAAGAAGAGTTGATTAGGGCAGATGTGTTTGCTGAGGACTTGAATAAGTTGCTTATGGTTGTTCAACACACTATGAACATGGAACTCTCACAAAAGGAGAAGTAGAGAGAGAACTTGTTTCACATCACCTATAAAGTGAATGAAGAGGTGTGCGCCCTCATTGTGGACAATGAGAGCTACATCAATGTAGCATCGACCGATCTTGTTTCAAAACTGAAGATGACAACTATTACACATCTGAAGCCATACAAATTACACTGGTTGAGCAAGAAAGGAGCATTACATGTTACTCGGCAAATAATATTTTCGATCACTATATGGAATTACTCAGACCAGATTCTCTGTGACATACTACTCATGTATGCCTCCTCCTGCGTGTTACTAGGCAAACCGTGGCTATTTGATAAAAGAGTTATTCACGACAGTTACAAGAACATGTATATGTTCAAGAAGGATGACAGAAAGATTACGCTGAACATAATGCCGCTAAGAGAAGTTAACAAATTGCGAACAAAACTTGCTCACGGATCAAAGAAGGCTCTAGTAATAAGTAGAGCCGAGTTCCGAAAGGCCATCAATGCTAACCAACCAACCTTCGTATTGGTCAAGCACCTAATAGAAACAAAGGACCGGGGTGAATTACCCTAAGAAATCAAAGAGTTATTGGATGAATATGTCGATCTGTTCCCAGAACAGTTACTTGAGGAGTTACCCTCAACTTAAGGCATAAAGCACTACATTGACTTAATATACAACGTCGTACTGTCGAATAAGTCAACTTATCGAATGAATCCTGAACAGACTGCTAAGCTCCAATGACAAGTCAAAGAGTTGCTAAAGAGAGGATATATGAAGGAAAGCCTCGACCCTTACACTATACCAACTCTTCTAGTGCCGAAGAAGGATGGAACCTGACAAATATGTGTTGATAGCCGTGCCATGAATAAGATTATTATCAAGTACAAGTATCTTATCCCGAGGTTAGAAGATATGCTGAATGAATTGAGTAGAGCTAAGATTTTCAGCAAAATTGATCTTAAGTCTAACTACTATCAGATTCGTATGAGGCTGGGAGATAAATGGAAAACAGCATTCAAAACTCGACATGAATTATATGAATGAATAGTTATGCCTTTCGACTTATCGAATGCCCCGAGCACTTTCATGAAATTAATGAATCATGTATTGAGACATCTAATCAGGAAGTGTATCGTGGTGTACATTGATGACATCTCGATGTACAGTACCGACATGCCGAGTCACTGTGAACATCTCCAAGCCTTTCGAACACCCTCCGTACCGAGAGATTATTTGGCAATCTCAAGAAGTGTTACTTTTGCCAAGAGAAAATAGTATTCTTAGGTTATGTAATTAGTGGAAGAGGCTTATGAATGGATGAGGCTTACGAGTAGATGATGAGAAGATCCGAGTAATTGTAGAATAGCTAACTCTTACTACTTGTGCCGACATGAGAAGTTTCCATAGACTAGCTTCATTTTATAGACAATTCATTAAGAATTTCAACACCCTCGCCTCGCCTCACCACGCCACTTATTGAGCTAATAAGGAAAAACACCAAGTTTCGATGGAGAGAAAGGGAAGAGAAGAGCTTTGCCAAGATAAAAGTAAGGTTGACCTCCGCCCCCGTATTAGTTTCACCTGACTTCGAGAAAATATTTAAGTTGAAATGTGACGCATCAGGCATTGGAAGAAGTGCTGTCCTAATGCAAAAAGGCTGACCAATCATCTTCCACAGTAAGAAGCTCAAAGTGCCACAATTAAATTAATCTGTGTATGATAAGGAACTATTGGTGCTGATTCGAGTACTGTAAATATGGCAACATTAGCTACTACCGAGAGAGTTTATCATCTACACTAACTACAAATCTCTGAGGTACCTCCAAAGTCAAACAAAATTATCAAAGCAGCATGCAAGATAGATTGAATTCCTTAAGGGATTAAATTTCGTAATTAAATATAAACAGGGAAAGAGCAACGTAATTACAAATGCTCTTTCGAGGAGACATACGCTTTTAACCGAATTACAAACCAGGCTATTTAGATTTGCAAGTATCAAAGAACGGTATTATGGGGATCCGTACTTTGGACCCATAATCATGCGATGCGTTGATGGAAGAATAGTGGATGAATATCATGTGGATGATGGTTACTTGTTCTAAGGTAGAAAATTATGCATACCAACCTGTTCATTGCGGTAACTGTTGATCAAGGAAGTCCACAGTAGAGGACTCTTCAGACATTTTAGAGAAAGAAGGACCTGTGAACTATTGAATGGTCAATTCTTTTTATCAAGAATGAGGAGAGCTGTACCGTATGTAAGAGGGCTAAGTGCCAAGCCGAGCAAGAAAAAGTAATACCTTTCCTGGTCCCGAGAAAACCATGGACTGAATTGAGCTTGAACTTTGTTCTCGGACTAGCATGGACTTTGTTCTCGGACTACCATGGACTACTTGAGACAAAGATTCTATAATGGTCGTCGTAGATCGATTCAGCAAAATGACACACTTCGTGCCTTACTCCAAAACTAACGATACTTCGGCTATTGCTTCTCTTTTCTTGCAGGAAATTATACAAATATACAGCGTGTCGAAAAATGTAGTCTCTGACAAAGGTTCGAAGTTCTTGAGCCATTTTTTAAGGGCCTTGTGGTGTTGAATAGGGACCAAATTACTCTTTAGTACTTCCTGTCACCCCTAAACTGATGGCCAAATAGAAGTAGTCAATTGCACTTTGGGATCATTACTCCAAACTACAGTGGGTAAGAACTTAGCTGATTGGGACGTCTACTTACCGATAGTCGAGTTCGCTTACAACCAAACAATGCATGACACCACTATGGTTTCAATCCCAAGTTGCCCCTTGACTACACCCTTGTACCTGTATCCGTGCAAGAAGACCTTGACGCCTCAACTGGAGCACAATCCCTCCAACGCATCTATGATAAGGTCACTCGACACGTCGACCAAGCTACTAGAAGAATACAAGAGAAGACCAAGGGTAAGATAGCTAAACAATTCTAGCTAGGAGACTTGGTATGACTGCACTTCAATAAGGAACGGTTTCCAAACAAAAAGAGGAACAAATTATCTACATGCGCTAAAGAACCTTTCAAAATCCTCTAGAAGATCAATGACAATGCTTACAGATTGGAGTTGCCCGAGGATTATAGGGTTTCTGACACCTTCAATGTTGCCAACCTCATTCCGTATCACCCTGACCGATAGCTTATCGAAGATCATTCGGATTTGATCCCAAGTCCAAAATAACCTAGAAAGAATGATGGGAATCAGGCTACTGAACCTTTGACCCATAGGCAAGCCTGAGAACTAAAGGGAATGGCAAAACGAATCATCCCGTTCTAATCGACTCGTACGGAGGTCGAGTATTTCCTTACTGACCCATTCTACCTGCCGAGCCGAATGACTACCCATTTCTCGCGTGTTAAGTGCCAAAAAATTGAAAGCCGAGATAACAACCTATCTTCATTCTCGCACATGCCTGGCTAATTACTTACTCAGCCTCACCCCTACTGAGATGTCGAATGAGAGAGTTCAGAATGAACAAGCCACCCCTGTTCGGACAAACAAGCTATCCATATTTTTTATCCACATCCTCCAACGACATCACTAATACATCATCACCACATGTACAGTATCATGTGTAAAATCCGTTGCACCAATGTTTCACACTTATTTATAGTATTCACATTATTAACATTTACATATCCATTCTTGCACATAAACTTAATAGTGTTGAATTGAAGTGTCCTAATCTAACATGCCATAAATCATAAGAATCAACAATATAAACTAAACATTCATTTTATTCATGTCAATACCGAGTTTAAACATATAGTCAATAACATATCCTTTTTCTATATATAGATGTCCTTTTTATGAGTACAAAATTATCACACTCAATAGTAACTCTAAATCCTTTCTTATATAATAAACTTACAGATACTCAATTTTTCTTTATATCTAAGACACATAACACATTCAGTAGCCTCAACTTCTTTTGAGATGTAAAGTATAGATCAATATCACTAACTTCTTTCACACTAATCGAAGTACTATTTCCCATCAAGACTTCAGAATCAAGCTACCAATCATTATATTTAACCATTGTTGTTACAATTGGTTCAATGATCATACTCATGTGAAGAGAGTCATATTCGTCAATGACCATTGCCACAAATTCTTCATCTTTCACCAAATTTATAGAGTCATTTTTAGCCTTCTTTAGTAATCAACATCCCTTAGTATAATGTCCTTTCTTATTGCTATTGTAACATCTACAAATTCTTTTCTTAGCATCAAGTTCTTTAACTTTCCTCTTCTTATTGGATTTCTTGATTTCTCTTTTCACATAATTCATTTTAGAATTAATTGGTAGATTTACCATATTATGCTTTCGAGATTTTTCCTCTATGCCTAAGAATTTGTTCAACAAAGAAATTCTCGGCCATATGAAGAATTTTCTTCCTATAGTCATTCCAACTAAAGTATAATTTGGATAAAATTTCCCTTACTTGAAGTAACTCAAGAATTACCACACGCAAGTCACAAAAACAGTTGACAAGTACTTGTAGTTCACAAACTTGATATAATATGGGAATATTGATAGGAATCAGGCTACCAAATCTTTGACCCGCAGCCAAGCCCGAGGATTAAAGGAACTGGCAAAAGAAATCCTCCCATTCCAACTGATTCATGCAGAGGTCGAGTATCTCTTTGTCGACCCATTCTGCTTGTCAAGTCGAGTGACTACCTATTTTTCGCGTGTTAAGTGCTGAGAAATTGAAGGCTAAGATAACAGCCCATTTTCATTCTCGCACATGCCTGGCCAATTACTTACTTGGCGTCACCCTTACTCAAATACCAAGTGAAAGAGTCGAAACTAACTAAGTCATCCCTACTTGGACAAGTAAGCTATCCGTACTTTTTATCCACCTGCTCCAATGGCATCACCAATACAATATCACCACATGCACAGTATCATGTGTAGAATTTGTTGCACTAATTATTACTTTCCTTGTATATTTATTTTTATCCTTTTGTATCTTACACATTACTTCATTAAGAAATGCCCTTTTTTTTTTTTTCCTTTTTAGGTAAGTTACCTTAATTTATGGATATAAATGCCCTTATAATTGTAACTGTGAGGATATACAAAGATTATTCTTAATATACTTAAGTATTTCCTTTCTTGCGTAAACACTACTTGTTTACTCTCAATATCACTCTTATCCTAACTTTTGAGTAAGACTAGGTGGTGAGTAACCTCACCGAACCGATTCGTGCGTCATATCAAATTATGCCGTAAGTGCTCAAAAGTTCCATTAATGCGTCATATTCATTGGAGTTGTTCGTGGGTTTTTGTTTACCCTTCATTCACATTCACCCTTTCTCGCGGCAATCTCTATTATTTTTTTTTAAGTTTTCTACAAGCTTGGACTCACTTAGTGACCAGTCTTATCTGTTCTTGGTCATAATTTACAACAAATATTGTCAAGTATCTTATACTCAAAGTATTTCAGTATTAAAGACTTATCAATACATTGTCTTTTGTTGTTATACTTTTCTTCTAATACTTTCCATATCTCCATCAGAGACTTGATTGCCACGTAAAGATCATATAAGTTATCGGATAAGGTATTGAGAATATGACCTCTACAAGCAAATTCATCATCTGCTCTCTTTTTCTTTACTTCGTCATGCTTTGCCTTTTCTTCTAGACTTTTACCTTTTTTCAAATCTTCAATAGGTTGAGTTTTGGGATCTAATATATACACTATGTTGAGCACGAACAGTAGAAAAAGCATCTTGTCTCTTCTTGGTTGATAGCTCTTAACACAATATTTGTTTCACTTGCCATCATAAATTCTCTAAAATTATTAGGAAATGAGTATATGATTTAGGAAATGAATTGAACTTAAAGACACGATTGATATCGCTTTCCTTAAAGAATTCACACTCTTACACAATGTTTGCTATGAGAGTTGAGTATGGAATTCCCCCAAAATATAACTAAATCTTGGCATATGAATAGCAAAAATTCATACACCAAACTATACTTGGAATATAAATGAGAAGAGTTTGGTTTGTTATGTTTTAAAGAAGGAGAATTTGCAAGGAAAATGAGAAAATTCATGTAAACAAGAAGAAAAAAAATAAAGTTGCAAATATTCATTTATAATGTACATTTTGAATGTACATAACCTTTCATTAAAAGTTGCATTGATTCAATGATCAAGTTTCATCCATTAGATTGGATAAAATTAGTTACAAATTAATCTAAATAATATATTGCGAAGTGTAATGACTTTTGTAATCATAACTTATAAGAATTTGATTAAATGTTGCAACCTTATCAAATAGCACGTAAGTTAACTTTATTGTTGTATAGAACACAAGCATGGTTCATGGCCATGGTTGTAGTTGTGAACCTCTAGTGTTTTTATTTTTTCTTCACCGTTGCAGGAACATGCCCTTGGTATATAGTCATAATCTTGATCATGCACCTCTAGTGAATTTATTTCTCAATTCCTACTCTTGTGGAAAGATCACGCCTAGGTTTACAGCCATGAACAGCTAAGTTTCCTCTCTTTCAATGTTTAAGTATCCTTAATGAGCTAGACTTAAGCTTGGAGGCCTATGGTGAAATGGACGAATAGAACTTGCCCACAATTCTCGTTGGCGCTGGTGGACGAAGAGAGCCTGCACTTGTTGGGCCTCTAAGTATCTAAGGGAGAACCGTACCTGGAATCGTGGTCTAGATATACAACCAAAGAGATAAGAGCCAACCAGATGTCTAATTTGCTCGCAGCTTGGTACTCGAGGTATTTCACGACATCCAAAGGCATACTGCAGCACTTTATTGGTCTGATTCTGAGCAAGAGTCATGAAGCATTTGGGAAGGATTAACCGAGCAACAAGTTTGATCGAGTAAGTACGATCTTGCTTGCCCCCGTGACTACGTGAGTCGTATTATATACACTTTTCTGTGTCAATCATACTTCTGCTAGCAACTACCACCCATCGAGATTAAAATTCGAATTCTCTTACATGTTTAATGAAGCATAATTTGATTTGTCTTAGCGAGTGGTAAGTAGCACGATTAATATCGAGCGCACGCATCAATTAGCAGGATGATGGGACTATACAAACATTTGTTTTAGTCTAATTGAGCTTGTTCGTCCGTGTATGCGCTAAGGCAATGTAGACGGAACATCAATGTGAGTAAGGCATAGGGATCCGTCACGTGTAGGCTACGTTCTTTCACATCGCTGCCCATTTTCTGGGAATTCTTTCATATTAAAAAGGAGTGGGCAACTTTATTAACATTACTTTTGCCAAAATTCTCTCATACAAACAAAAAATCTCGGAGACCTGTTTCAAAATTTTTCATCTTTATCATCTTCCACAGTCTTCAAAAACAAACTTATCCATTGGTAAGCATGGATTCTTCTTCTTCTTCTTCTTCTTCTTCTTCTTCTTCTTCTTGATTAGGTCGGCTAGGAGAAATAGCCATAAGCAAAGTATCTTACAACCTCCATAGTCTCCAACCCCTCTTAGAAGTAGTGAGCTGCGATACCTATATAAGGTCTATTCCTTCAACGTCACTGAAAACGACAATGCAGGTGGAAGAGGAGGACAGGACATTGACATTGGCATTGTTGGAAGAGGGTGGTTCATCGGCGATAGGTGCCAACGTTGTTGAGTGCCTAGATGATAGGGAGCGTCAAAACTACTTTACTCCCTTTGTTTAGGGAATCGGCTTCGTTTCCTACGACTATTGATGGAGCAGCAAGCCTATCTAAGAACGTAGTTGAGGGTTTTCAAAATCATTTATCTCCTCTGCTTGAAGGTTGGAGCATTAGGCAAGCAACCTAGAATGAAAGCGTCGTGCTAATGGAGGGTAATGCCTTTTGCAAATATCCTCACTATTTTCTGATCAGGTTACAGTTGACCTTTTCTCATTTGTAAAAGAACATCTTCAATCATCACTAGGTTAACCCTTGTCAGCTGGAGCCAAACACAGAGGGGATCCTAATCGTATTCGAGTCTGTTTGCGAATCCTTTAGCATAATGCCAATGATGCAGCTATTCCTCTCCTTCTATGGAATTAAAGAGACTTCGAACTTTGACGGCTGGTATTACCATCTAAACATGGAAGGTGAAACTCAAGTTAGAGTCATCCAATTAGGGCTAGAAGCTGCCAAGGAAGTGTTAGATGTTATAAAAATGCAAGGTCTCTCTCCTTAAAACTTATCAAAGAGAAAAATGCAACAAAGAACACATAAGCTAACTTTAGATATAGTTTCCACGGTACCAATTGTTGTTTGTGGATTTTACCAAATGTTGGAATTTCATGACTAATCCCGTTATTTCAATACCTAAGTCTATAAATGTCTTAAGAGGGTGAAAACCCTAAATTAGAGAACTAGAAAGTATAAGAGGGTCATTTTACTTAAGGATCCTATTTCTCATTTACAGGTGCTGAGGTTGAGATATTTTAGGAAATGTATATTAAGTTGAATCTCTTTAAATTAGGCAAGTGTATCTATTTAATTAGATAAGTATCTTTTTAAAGATAGGAGCATATCTTTATTAAAGACTTACCGGGCCATATACCAAAAATGCCTATGAACAAGTTAGTTTTTTTACTTTTTCAATTTGCGTTTATTGTCTACCTCTCAATAAATGGTTTTCAAAATTTCATAAATAAAAAAAAATGATAGTTTAATTTAAATGAATTATCATTAGACTCTATTTTTTCATTAATAGTCCTACCATATATAATAATTACATTGTCAATGCAACAAGTGTTTTTGTAAGGTCATTATAAAGAAATTATAGAATATTGTTAATATTATGTTGTTATTTTCATTATACATGCAATTTTTGTTTCAATATTTATTGCAATTTATTTTTGTTAATACTATAACTTACATGAGATTTATTATTGATTTCGTTTTTTATAAAATGACAAATGAATTTTAATTGATATATATATATATATATGCCCCAATGAAAAGTTAAAATATTTATTCATTTAACCATTTATAAAAGTGCAATGAGTAACTATAACTGTTTCATAAAAGGAGTTTAAGTTTCCTTTTCTATTCAATATAGGATGACGTTGCAGAAGCACTTACCAATAAAATCCTTTATTTAAATACCATAAATTCGGCTCCTGCTATCCCACGGTTTTGCATCCGTTGCTGGTAGCAAGTTGTTGATACGATGAAACTACTTTAACACAAGCAGACATCTAAAAAAGATGCTAAGAATGGGTTAAACTGGTGATATGTGATACAATTATTATTGGTGATAGTCAATGGCTAATACGAATGATAAATATACTATAAGACACTTGTTTAGGAATTCATGTGTAATGTCATATGTATGCATGTTACCCAATTTTATCACTAGTGGGCTTCATAACTCACCTATGATTGGACACTAAATTTTAGGTATAGATGACTTAAAAGAAATCAACATTTATGATTATCTTTGATATAGCCTTTGATTGGCGAGAGAGAGCCATGCTAGTGCACGAAATGACAACAAACCGCTAGTGGAATTAGTTTTGATTTATGTGAATTATTAACTTTCTAGATTTGTCATACTTTTAAACACTATGATTTATATAAATGTCCTTTTAGATTATATTTGTAGAGTTTTAAGTCTTATCATGTATTGAAATATGCTATGAAGTAGATCATCCAGAGATGCATCCGTTGGAAAAATATTTTGGATAAAAAATGATCCAAAGATGCCAAGACAATGAATTAATTTAAAAAAATTCAAAGCAATCTCGATAAATGAGAGTTTTATTTATAGGACGTTACGTACGTCGGATGCAGAAAACAAATTCAAGAGTACATAATTGATTCCCATATGCTCCACCCAAAAAGAAAAAGGAAGAGCTCTGTGTGTACTGTGTGCACAACTCGATCTCGACAACTAAAGGATGTAAAACGGATTTACAAGACGCTAGGGTTACAAACAGCAAATTCAAGCAATTCCTGGTCCTTTTCAAACAAAGCCATGTCTTGTTCACTTAGAGTCAACCATACTTCGATCCCACCACCATCCCTAGTGTTTAGTAGAACCATAGCATTCCTTATCTCCACAATCACCGTGCTCACCCACGTAGGACTTCCCCACCCAAAATCAACCTCGTACAAAGGGAACCTGCACCAACTCGAACAATTATAGTGACTGATTTGATCGTTCATTAGTAACTCACCAAACTCTTTAGCTGCTCCAAACAACACCGATATCCCATTTTCTCCTGCAAGCTGTTTCACATAATTTCTACAGCATCCATCAAGTCCTTTCTTCATGCTAGCAACCGAGTTTTTTAGACTAAACTCCTCTCCTTCTGCTTCTGCAGCGAAAAACCCCACAAGGTTTCCCGCCAAATTGTTGAGTAGTGGCGGTTCGAATCTCTTACGCAAGTTCACTGACTGCGTAAGCACCGTACGTCCTTTTCCAGATGCTTTCATCGCGCATTTCCAAATGAGACTCGCCACGACTTGCACTGAGGTGGGACGAGGAATGGTCTCGCTGGCGGCTCGATCTTTTAGGGCGGATATGGCAGAAGGCCCTATAACGTACCTCCTCATGATGCACTTTCTTATCTGCAGCTCGACCGTGGGCAAGGGAAGCGCAAGTATGTCAAGCGGGGGAAACATGGAAGCCGTAGAAAAATTCGGAAGCACGATTTCAAGGGATCCCTGCGCAACTCCGGCCCAGACTTTCAGGAAGTTACTTAAGGTGGAAGCGTCACTAAACTTGTGGGATATGCAAACACCAATGACTAGACCCCCATTTTGGAAGAAATTCGCTTGAACCAGGAACAAACACCCGGTCACAGCTTCCGGGGATTCCATTTCTATTGGAAGGAACTTCTTGGGCGCCACAATATCAGGATTTCTAAGAACATCGTCGAGAGAGGCATGGACTATCGTTTCAATGTAATCCACTCCTTGATCGTTGCATTGGATATACGCGTTATCCTTAATTCTCCCGGCAAGCGGATAATAATGTTTGAGCGTTTCGCTTAGGGATTTCTTCAGGTTCATGGACTTGGTGTGTCGATCGCCACCGTCATCGCCAGAGTAAAACAAAAGGAGAGGAACGTAGACACTTGGGTTGAGCTGATCAAAGCGAGAGAGCTTGAAATGCCTTAGCTCAGGAGGAGTTGGAGAGCATGGCTTAATGGCCTCTCTCTGCACTATCTCCACTTGCATCTCTATGTTATTGCTTTATGATTTTTCTCAAGATGTGTTTCAGCTCTTATATAGTTAAAAGAATGTTTTGTATATATGTCAAAGTGGAAGGAAATAGATGGAAAGGTGTAATGCTCTAAAACCTAGAATCTAAGGAAACTATAACTCACTACGTATCCCTAAAATCTAATAACACATTAAGACTCTAAAACATCATTATCGTCTCCAAATCTCCTATAAAAACTATCAACAACATAATCAATTCTCCAAATAATACAATCGAATGACTCACAGATAAATCGTTCCAAACCTGTCATTTGTCAATAAATCTAATTCACATCCTTCGTTTCAACTCCATAGACCTTCCACAATTCACCAAATAGAGTTACTAACGTCTCTTACCCCTAACCTAATAGCAATAGCCTCAAACATGTCTTAAACAACAAACTCATCCAATCAACCTGCAACTGCAAAAATAAAAAATGAATCCTAGTACATAATATGCAAGCACACAAGAATACCACACTAATCACTTACATGGATTTAATGTAAGAAATAACAAACAATATATTCTTTATCTTGAATTAAAACCCACGTATAGTAAATAAGTACTCATTGCCACACTATAATCTCTTATACACACACACACATATATATAAATATATAAGTATATAAGCTTTCCTTTAAAGCCCTTTAAGCCAAAAGTCTAAAGTCCTTAAACCAAGTTTTAGCTATATTGTCTCATTAAAAAATCTTCACATGTGATCAGCATTTGCCTTCTAAGAATCTTCCATTGAGAGCCCATAAACGAGCTAAACAAGTACAAATAGCAATCAACACCTTTTAGGTCGAATATAAATTAATCCAAATTAATCCAGTACTATTTTAATAAGCACAAATATCATATATTTGGAATGACTTCTCAACGGTTAACTAAAACTTCATAGCTTTAAATCTCATATGGTCTAACTCTAACCACCTATCCAAGGAGGAGCTCACAATCCAATATAACTCTATTCGAGATAAGAATAAATATGTAGTATCATTTGGTTCCAATTAGTTTGATAAGTCATTTTGACTCCTCTGTTACTAGTCCCTTATTAAGGTCAAGTCAAATAAACAGGTCTTGGATAATCGATAACCGGTTTTGTATCAACTGAATTCGGTTTAATCTCGAGGAATACCATCTAAAACTATTGAATTAAAGTTATTTTAGTTTAAGTAATTAGTCGTTGCCTTCCTTCCATTTAATTGGTTACTTATTATTATCAATACTGAACATTAATGTACTAGTAAATTAAGCAGAAAAAGCAAAATGGTTCCTTCTTTCTCGTAGCCAAAAGAAAACTAACAAGAGGTCATCTTGTGTGAACAAAATTTAATTACGACATACTTTTACAAATCCATAAAGTTAGTTTAAGTCAAACCATAGTTACTATTATTGACTTTCTATTAATGTACATGGTACTAAACGTTTTAATAATTAGAAATGTCATACTATTAAAACTTTAACACGCAAAATTGGAAACTGGTTGTTGGGAAAGGAAGCTGTACCTACTGCTTGGTCAATTAAATACTATACATTTGTTATGCAAAAATAGACCTACGGATATTATATATTGTTCTTTGATATGTCAGATTATTGCTTGTTTTATCATTTAACAAGATAAGATACTACAACTAATATTGTTAAATCTTATAAATAAATTAGTGGGCTCCGTTTTACGTGTTGCAAAGAATCACCATCGTCATCTTCTTCAATAAGGGATTAAAAACGTATCACTATGTATCCTCCATCCAATCAATAAATAAATTATTAGAAAGCCTACTAATTTGGACCACCATACTTAATATGTCAATGATGCTTATATTATTAAATGACAATCAACATAGCTTTCATAATGAAAGTTTAATACTATGATGTAACATGGTATTATACTATCTTTAAAGGCGGTATATATTCAAAAAAAAAAATTTAACGGTATTAACATATTATATCAATCGATAAATAAATAGTGTTTAAATACTAATAAAATTTTATAATATAAAAATATAATTAGTATTTAAAAAAAAAATACATCTAGTCATTAACATATGTACATAGATTTTTTTTTTTGCACATGTTCGAATGGGATTTCCGTTCCGTGAGGGAGAAAAGAAGAAGTCGAAGAGACTCACCGGAGAACCGGATAAGGATGCGGAATCGGAGGAGGAACCACCGAAGAGATTCCCATCAATGGCTTACTACAAGCAAGGATTGAATGAAGTCCAACAAAAGTTTCAGTTTACAATCCAAAATTTTCAACTGAAACTTTGAGGAGGGGGAAAAGATGTCTCACCAAAATTTTCTCCAGTCTGGAAAACAATGAAGCAACGTTGCCCTTCTTGCTTGCTCACGACACACAAGCTTCCCTCTTCGTCAATCTCCGATATGATAGACTGTTCCTTCACCACTTTGTCGGTCGGAAAAAAAAAACAAGAAAGACGGTAAGTTACGAGTGAAATCGAAAACAGAAAGTTAAAAAGATATATAGCTAGCTAGGACTAGGAGGATGACAAAAAGAAAAGAAAAGAAAAAAAGACGGAAGTCGAAGACATGTACAAACTTCCTTGTTACGTCCGTCCTCTATAAATTATTTATTCTGCGATTAATTATTTCTTAATAACATTAATAATCGTTTCAGTGCTATTGGTATAATTTTTTTTTCCCGCAAGTCAACGTAATCACAGCTGTATTCTAGTGTGTTGAGTATCTCCTTAGTATTCAATCAAGGCTTCCTTCCGTTTTGTCTCTCCCTTGTGTTTTTTAATTCTTTCTTGTGCGGGTGTTTTGCCCCCACTTCCTCGTCATGTCCGTCGTATATAAATTATTTATTCGATCTTTATTCAATCATTTCTTATAATATTAATAATCGTCTCAGGCCTGTTGGTATAACATTCCGTAAAATTTAATTTAGCGAATTGTCAAAGGAACACGGGGTATGGTGTGGTCGGTTAATCATGTGAAGGATGCTGCAAGTGATATTTGGTATTAAATGGTTCTAAAAGATTAAATATTGAAATAGCTATCTATATAAGATAAGATTTTTTCTTTTTTTATGGTTATTACGATAAAATTGTAATAATCTCACCTTATAAATTATTTTAAGATAAAAATTAACTGTATAAGTGCTATCTTAGACCCGATTTACGAAAGACTTTTACGACTAACTTGCTTTAAAGGAAACGGTTTACAAATTTAAAATATTAATCACCCGCGAAAGTATGAAGAAGATAAACTAAAATTCAAATATCACAAGTAACGTTTGCATGATTTTGTAGTCTAAACTTACTTAAGTAATACATAATTTAATATTAGAAGATTCAAAAATAGAAACCAAAACATCAAAAATATAACTGATTGTCAATTTTATATCCTCACTCTCTATGATCCAACAATAGCTAACTTCAAGATAGTTATAATACCATTTCTTAGCTAACACTTATAATAATATCTATAAAGATATGAACAGCCAATTAGTCAGTAAGTTGAGATATAAACATAAAACTATACATCAAACATAAGCAAAGTTATTAGTTGATTATTTAAATACAATGCAACGAATAAATATCATCGCACAATGTTATCCAGTCCATCGTAACATTAGAAAAATTACTCCCGCTCTAATTCGAATTGAAAAGTTTAGCGCACATTTCAATAACTCATGACCAAATCTATACTTGTGCAATAAAAACATCTCTCCTTTCGCGATTACCTTCAAACCACTGCCATCATCATTACCACAACCTCCTCTTTTATCGCTTAGTTCGACTAAAAATAAAGAAGGAACTATTATGCTCCAACACCATCCCTTTCGAAAGCATCAGTATTTGTCGAAGAATCCTAATCGTTTCTCCTAATGAGTTGCAATGCATGATCAATTAAGTTTATAGGTCGTATAACATTAAGTCTAACTTAAAGCGATTAGTCATATCAAGTAATTCAACCAGTTGCAAACCAAAACAGCAAGCCAGTAGTATACAATTAAGTTCAAAAACACACATATGCAAGCATACGTACAAACAAATTACCTAGAAGCACAACCAAATATAATCTTATACCTCCGAGTACTCTGAAACAGTATTTCGAACTATAATCTTATCAAGCACAACCAAATATAATCTTATCAAACTAATCTTAATCTAGTTTTTTATTCAATTTCTAAATTAGGTTCTAAATCAACTTCAGGTTACAGTTTTTTTATAAGTAAACCCTAGGAATTCTCCCTAATTTATTATGTGAAGTTCATCTAACTATATTTTAGGTACACTAAGTGATGCATCTCCGGGGTAGAACACACGAAGAAGCACCATAATGAAACGAACCAAAAGCAAACAAAGAAAATGCTAGCAAAGCTTGAGCAGCTACTAAATGGATATAACATACTACTCAATCTTACTCGGCTTACAATTCACCAAATATAACTCACTGGTGCAAATTAAAGGGTCGCTCGCTATTACTTCTTACTAAAGTAAATAGATAAGAGTTGAAAAATAATAAGAACACTAGGGTTGCTCAAAGGAAACTTCAATGATAATCTGATATTAATGATTGATTGTCTACATACAAGCAAGTGGGGGTTTATATACTCGTCCACTAAAGCTACTTTACATTTATGAAAAGATAAAAGGGTATTTTTACAATTAAGTTACATACAATATACCAATAAGGGGTAAAAGAGACAAAGAATAGCTAGCACAGGAAAAAAAAAAAAAAGAATCATTCCGAAATGTTGTGTTAAAAGACATGTGTTGCTTGATAGTTGGACGTTAGAAATATGATATAAAGTAGGCGAAAGCAAAAAAAACATTACAATGAGAGGCCAACTTAATCTAGATTAGGTCGGAAGCCAATCGATCATGTAAAGAAGTTAGCTGAATTGGAGTCAAATGTCTGTAGTTGGTTTGGGAGCTCGGCTTAGTTAGTCTTAAACTGTCTTCTAGAATAAAGCATCACTACTGGATAGGAGCAAATCTAACATACATGAGGATCTGGTAGCTAAGTCGATAGGAGATCAGTTTGGAATAGGGATCCTCATCTTAGATATAGCTTCAAGTTAGCCAGGTTGGCAGGAGATCAATTCAGAGTAGGGATCCTCATTTCAGATATGGCTTTGAGTTAATATTCTCTACATAAGTCCTTAGAGTTCTCTAACTCAACTACATGCGATTAGTCCAGGGGTTGATTCCCATTATCTGCCTAAGGGTCGAAGAGATTTGCCCTCAAATCTAGAGTGGTTTCTACTTCTCCTTCTCCTTCTCCTTCTAGGGTACTCTCAGGATCTTCTTCTACTAGTTGGTGAGAGATCAGATCAGACACATTAAAAGTAGAGGAAACACTATAGTCATCAAGTAACTCAATCTAGTAGATGTTACGGTTAATCTTATTTAGGACCTTGAATGGACTATCAGCTTAAGGAGATAGTTTGTTACGTTTCAAGTGCAAGAATCGTTCTCAGTTGAGGTGAATCCATACTAAGTCTCCTGGCTGGAAAATGACAGTTCGACGACCTCAGCTACCAATCTCATGTTGTTTCTTATTAAACTTAACGATCTTCCTGGTTATAGATTGGTGTAGCACTTGCAATTCTTAGGTTCGATTAACTCCAAATTAACTCTCTTCAACAGCTGTTGGGGTACTTATCATGTTTAAGGAAATTGTCGGGTTAAGGCCATAGACGACCTCAAATGAAGTCTTTCCAATGGTGTTATGGACAGTTCGATTGTATGCAAACTCTCCAACTGATAGGTACATATCCCAATCCCTCAAGTTTTTTCCCACAGCAGCTTTGAGTAGATTATCGAGCATCACGTTCACCACTTCAGTTTAAGAGTAACTACTAAAGCTAAACACAAGTTTAGTTCCAAGTCTTTTCCAAAGAGTCTTCCAAAAATAGCTCAAAAAATTTATGTCCCGATTGAGATAATAGTCTTCGGTACTCCACGTAATCAAACAACTTTTTTTAAAAACAAATCAGCAATATATAAAGCATTGTTAGTCCGATGGTACGAAATAAAGTGCACCATCTTACTGAAGTAGTCCACTACAACAAATATAGAATTTTTTCTTCTGGATGTTCAAGGCAACCTTAGGATAATGTCCATATTGAGGTCGACCCAATGTAAGGTTGGCATCGGCTGAGATAGAGGCATGTATTTTCCATGGGGTTCTCTCTTCCCCTTAACATGCTTACACACTTTACAACTACAAACTACCTTATGAACATCTTTAACTAAACCTGACTAGTAAAAGTTCTCCTTCAATAAATTAGCTGTCTTGGTCTCCCTAAAGTGACCTAATAATCTACTACTATGAGCTCCCCTGACCAACAATTTACGTATAAAACAGCTTGGTATATATAGCCTTCGATCCTTAAACAGGTAACCATCCTTAAGATAATACCCTTTAATGGCAATTCCATCCCTGCACCGTTCTATAATAGGGTCGAAATAAGGACTATGAGCATATTGCTCAGTGATGAGTAAGAATCCCAATAATTTTGTTTATAAAATTGTCGGCAAAGTTTGTCATCATGATAGAGCATCGACGGCTATATTTGCACTTCCCTTCTTGTGCTGAATAACATATGAGAATCCTTCCATAAACTCTCCTAACTCTAGTCTTCATCTACTAGTGTCTGCTACTCCTTCGATTCGCTGCAATCGAACTAGGCAATTGGTTCAATTACCTTAGCCATAGTGTCTCTTAAGGGCATTTTCTTGTGGGTTATGGTGCTGTATACTTTGGGATTATTGTCTATTAACTTATATTGTTGTGACTAGACTCTCAACAAGGTTTGTGAGTCTGTCAAGTTTGTCATCAACCGACCTTAAGGTGTAACAACCATTATGACTACGACCAAGTTAAGCATCACTGCTCTGGTCACTAATAACACACTGAACACTTGAATCTGACATGGTACAATACTTCTCAAATAAATTATCAACTCACTAACAACTTTAATACCCAATAATCACTTAAACAAAACAGAAGCAAACTTGCTTTATTTTCGTAATGAAAAACAAAGTAAAAACAGAGTAATAATGAAACTACAATTACTTACACACAAACTCCAGCCACTACGGAAGGAACACAGCAACCACTAATCAGCAAAGCGAACCAGAACTTCATTTCAACTTTATATACTCCCTCATGGAACCATACTCTAATACCAGAGAAGCTAATGCGACTCCGAAATAGAACATACAGAGAAGCACCACACCGAAGCGAACTAAAAACAAACAAAGAAAATGCTAGCAAAGCCTAAGTAGCTACCAAATGGATATGATGCATCATTCGATCCTATCGAACTTACAATTCACCGAATATAACTCACTAGTCCAAACTGAAGGGTCATTCACCACTACTCATTGCTAAAGGGAATAAATAAAAGTTAAAAGATAATGAGAGCATTAGAATTGCTCAAAGGAAACTTCAATGATAATCCAATATTAATGATTGATTGATTGTTTGCATACAAGTTAATAAGGGTTTATATATCTGTCCACTAGAGATACTTTATATATATGAAAAAAAAGGGTATTCTTACAATTAAGTTATATAGAATATACCAAAAAGAGGTAAAAAAGATAAAGAATATTTAGTACAAAAAAAAAGAAAGAATCATTCTAGAATATTATGTTAAAAGACACATGTCGCAAGATACGTGTTACTTGGTGGCTAAACATTATAAATATGATACAGAGTAGGTGAAAGAAGAAAAGTGTTTTAGTTAAGGGCCAACTTGATCTGGATCAAGTCAGGAGCTAATCAGTCAAGTAAAGAAGTCAGCTGAATTAGAGTCAGATGTCTATGATTGGTTTGGAAGCTTAGCTCGGCTAATCTTAGGCTGTCTTCAAGAATAAAGCATCACTATTGAGCAGGAGCAGATTTGACACACATGAGAATCTGATAGCTAGATCAGCATGAGATCAGTTTGGAACAGGGATCATTGTCTTGAACATGGCTTCAAGTTAGTACTCTCCGCACAAGTCCTTGAAGTTCTTTAGCACGACTACGTGTGATTAGTCTAAGGGACCGATTCCTATCACTAAGTCTCCTATTTAACTCTTAATCAGTATTTTAATCCATCCTATACACCTTATCCCTAATTTAACTTTCAAATTTGCTTTCGATGTAAGAATACTCTACATTTTTAACATAATTTCCTAAATTTATATCCAAATCAAATTTATATTATTTTTCTAATATTATAATATTATCAACTTAACCTAATTCATTCCATCCATTTAACTTCTCACCTTCACATATTCCTTCATATCACATAACTTACACACAATATACATATCTAATATCCTAAACACTACAAATACCATCTCTCATCGTCAATTAATATTTCAAAATGATTGAATACAACTTAAATTAGGATTTTCATCAATTTAACATTAAATCACAAAATAAGCCTAAAAATTGCCTTTTATTTATGATTTTAAGGCTCAAAAATTAAGTTAAAATTTGAAAAATTAGTTTCAAGAAAAAATCTTCATAGCAATGTAATATATACCCTAAATAGTATACACAAAATTTTGGGCTCAAAACTACATTATTAAGGTTATTTAAAACAAAAGCGAAAATCAGTTCAGATTTAGGATCACATATTTGGAGAGTCAATTTAAACAATACAATATTTTTCATAAAAATCACATATAAAAATATGTCCAAAATAAATTTTTCCATAATTCTTGGCTAAGAATTACTATTTTTATCAAATTAAATAAAATCGAGTAAATTTTTGGACTCATCGGCATTACCATCTCCGACCACCTCTAACCACCAACTGTTTTTCGACAGTGTTAGGCAATGCTTCCCCCTATCCAGTCGTGGTGGCCGTTTACTCCCAAATTTTGTTTTGGTGTTCATTCCTTTATCCAAACCTAAATGCACTCTATTTTGTATATTTTTCTAAAAATATTAAGTGAGCTCTCCCTAACCTCTCAATATTTTTCCTTAACTCTCAACTATCCAAAATAAATTTTGATGAGGGTTTGCTAAAGTTATAGGATGGTTTAGGGGGTTTCTTATAATTTCTTTTGGAAAAGTGTTCTTTTTCTTTTCCTTTTTCACTTTATAAGTGGCTAATTCCTATTTGTTAATTTTCTATCTTTAATTCCCAACTTGCCACACCTTTTCTACAATCTTCACATATTTTTCTTGGTTTTTATTAATTTTTCTTAATTATTTCAGTATTTTTTAACATATATTAAGTATTTTAAGTAATTTTAAGTATTTTTACTTACATATAAATACATTGTACTATAAATAAATACTCATAAATATTATTTATGTTATTTTATAATTTTTAGTATACATATAATTTATCTCTATCGATCATTAATTATCGAAACTCATTTTACGTAATTCCGATAAATAACGAATAGTATATGTATAACTTAATATTATAATATTTACCTATTTATTATTTATTTTCCTAAATCCAAACTCACAAGATCACTTTTACTAATATTTCTAATTTTATCATAAAATTTGAGCTCGATCGAACAATTTATGCAATCACCCTAAATTTTTACATATTGATTCCAAACATCCAATTGTAGGGCTTACAATAGTTCTGTTTGTATTTTCTACAAGATCGATGCAACTCTTAATCCTACATTTGATATAATATCCATTAAATTTAAACTATTGAACCAATTGTGTTTTCAACAGTTTATATTTAATTAATATTAAATCAAATGTGGGCTAAAAGATTAAACCAATCATGTCAAAATAAAGAACGGAACCATAGAAAGTCCCTATAAGATAATGATAAAAATCCATTATTAAATCACAAAAAGACATAAAGGAAAGTAATCAAGTTCGAGAAGTATAAACAAGAATCATAAGCTTATTTTATGGAAAATTGTGAAAACAAGACGTCTATTTTAGTGATTTTGTAAACTTAGTACATATATTTTGGCTTTTAATAAATTAATTACTTAGTGTTTTCAATTAGTTAGGAAACATGTATTAGCTTCTAATTGCTTAATAATAATTAATTTAATAAAATAANCTAAGTTCCTTGGTGTAAAATCACACCAATGCCAATGCTTAAAACATCAGTCTACATAATCAAAGTGGCTTCAAATTTTGGCAAAGCCAATAGTAAAGTGTTCATCAAAGCCTCCTTCAATTCATCTAAAGACTTTTGAGCCTCATTATTCCACTAAAAAGTATCTTTTTTTAATAAATTTCTAAGTGGAGCTACTATGTATGCATATCTACAAACAAATTTTCTATGATATCCAATAAGGCCAAGAAATCCTCTAAGCTACTTTGCACCACTTTTTGATAGCACCTACCTTCTCCATGCCAAGTCGAGCCCCATCCTTAAATGTAAAATGGCCCAAAAAGTTTATAGAGCTCTTAAAAAGCTAACATTTTGGTGGTCTCTACATAGAATCGTTGCTCCTTTAATATTTGTAATATTTTTATTGATTAAGTTAATATTAGAGTTAATCATTGAAAAATGTTCTTTTCTTATTGTAATTGTACTGTATCTTGTATATGTAAAAAGATTTCTTTAACAATTACACTCACAACATTCTCCAAAATTTTATAAGATAGAAAAGTTCTTTTATAAGACAATTAGCTGTGCTTAATGCAAAATAAACCTTTCAATGACATATGTATTGATTGAAATCTTGCTATTGATTTATAAAAAAAAATAAAACAAAATTAATGTACAAAACTCATGCGAGTTTTATTTTAAAAAATAAATCATAAAAGATATTTGGAACAGAAAATTGCAAATAGACCAAAAAGAGCAATTTGATATAATTCATGGCAACCCGTGTTCTTTTTTTTTTAACCATAAATTTTTTTTCAACCTAACAAGGCAAGGGTCTAACCATTCTACTATAGTTCATGGCAACAAGAGGAAATTAAAGGCCATTCAACTTTTTGCATTTCGCCAGAAGTCCATTGCCTTGAGCTATGTGGATAAGGTACTTACCGAGGAGCATAATGATTGGCTTACCTAACTAGTTGAAATTGAAGTTTAAAAAATAAAAAAGCAATCTTGAGTTGGGGTTCCTTATACATGGAGTAATGGACTCTTCTACCAATAGCATTGAACTGTTTTTTCTGTTTTTTTTTTTTTTTTTTTTTTCTGTTGTTGTTGTTGTGGAGTGTGTGTGTTGGGTCACCAAAGTAATAAGAGGCTTCTTTGCATCAGGTTCATTACCTCAAAACTATAGTAATACTGATCTTAATCTTATATGAAATTAAGTTTTCATTATTAAACCAATCGATTTATATAATTCTTCTTATAAGATTATCTCCAAAATCTTAGCTAATAGACTCTAATCTATTCTTAATTCCAATAGAACTCCTTTTGGTAAGTCAACTCATACAACATAATGCAATCAATTGTAGCCCACGAAGTATACCATGCACTCAAATAGAAAACCAATAGGAAAATCACATTTGTGTAATGAAATTGGTATGACCGAAGCTTGCCACAGGGTATAACGAGCCTCTCAGAATAATTAATGAAAAAAATTGCTTTCTATTTGAAATGGACTAGAAGGATTATGGGTGTATTTCTTCAATCTCCTATAGCAATATGATAAATGGAAAACAAACAGGAAATTTCACTTTTACTATGGGGATAAGGTAAGGAGACCTAATGTTTCCTTGTTTTTTACTCCCAGTAGTCGACACGTTATCTATAATGATCCATAAAGAAAGCTACTAAGAAACTACAAGAAGCATTAAAATTGAGAGAATAGTCATGATCTTACACATCTTGTTATTTATAGATGACTCTCTTCTTTTTGCAGAAACATCAAAAGCAAACATTAGTAATTTCCAGACTTGTGGATGCTTATTATAATGTCTCTAGGTTACTTGTAAACTATCAAAGGAAGTACTTCGAAGACTAAGGATTTATGTTGTAAAATGTTGTAGATTGTTAACTCTTACTCTTCAAGAAAGATTTGTGACCATCTACAAAGTGGGAAAAGATCAAAGAGTGATGAAGGAAAGAATTACAAAAAGACTGCAAGGTTGGAAAAGCTTGTTATTAGCACCTAAGGGGAGGACAAGCACGATCAAATCAGTAGCTTTTGCAATCTCAAACCATGCCATGAGCGTTTTTAAATTCCTAGGAAGTGGTTTAAAGAAGTTTCAACTTAGATAGCTAGGTTTTAATGGGAAGGCTCAAGAAATTGGAAGATATAGCATGCCCTAAAAGTGAATGGAGCGGCATTTAGCTAGCTAGAGTTGTTCAAAGGAAAATCTCTTGGAGAGTTCTTAAAAATCCAATAGTTCTTTGGGTGTAAGTCCTTAAGATTATTGTGCTTTTCCAACTGTGCTTTCGTAGACGCAATAATTGCCAGGAGGGCTTCTTGTTACCGGCAAAGTACACATTCAGGGAAGTGAGTTATCGAATCAAATAGTTTATGGCAACTGGGAAATAGAGAAAGAATTCAGTGTGAAGGTAATAATTTATGGGAGATCTCAAAAATTGAAAATGAAAGTATACCTAATGAAGCACGCAACCATTCGATCAAGGACTTAAGAGATCTATAGTGAAGTTAATGAGTTGATTTGGCCTTCATATGGAAACATAGGAATGAATGCATTCTCGAAACTTCGTTCCTGACACTATCAACTTCAGGATTAACACACTTATCGCTACAGAACTCTCACGCAAGATTCTCAACAGATCATTTTGAAGTGCAGGCACTGCTATTGAAGAACTAGTCTTGCCCACAATGGAGTAATCAAGCTGAAACGTGAGGGAGCAATTTCTCTACAAAGTGAAAAAGCTGGGTTCCTAGCTGCTATGTCCCTTTCATCCAAGACTGTTGACATTGGACTTGTTGAAGTTACTACTCTTTGTAAGGCTCTCTCCTTTGCTCTATAGGAAAAAGGGGAGAAAGTTCAAGATGAAGTTGACAATATTTTGTTGCTGTCTAAGTCTATTGACTCCCTCCAAAGCTTCTTGGACCACAAAGTCAGTTGTGAAGGAGATTTTAGTGTTACAATCTCACTTTTCTTCTTGCTGTTTTAATTTGGAAAGTCACAAAGATAAAAGGGGAATATGCAGAGTTTTTAAAGATTCCAAATCTTCCATTCCCTTCTCTCTTTTGTTTGTTGATGCTGGTCCTAAACCTGCTAATATGTAGGAAGTCTTTTTGTATTTGACTTCCTATGTTTGATGAAGTTTTATCTTTCTTTAGTCAAAAAACTTTTATACCATAAACATTGGAAAAAGAATATGCAACATACTTCAAGCGACTCAAAGAGAATTATGAACTTGGTTTTCACTTCATTATGCTTTTTTCTTTTTTTTCCTTTGGATAATTTACTCCATTGAGAATGTTCCCACCACTATCATGAACGTTTTATCCTTTTTATGTGCAAGCAAACAAAGCTCATGCCAGTGTTTCTTTCTCAAAAAGAATGGTCCATTCATCATTATAAGAAGCATAACACAAAAATAACTTCACGCTTACAGGAAATTTAACCGCCATCAGGTTCCTACATTGCATTGTTCCAAGCTTAACTCAATAAATGGCTGGAATCTGTAGAATCACCACTTGGCTGATTAACATCTCTGCATCACTAGTTAGCCAACCAAGAGTGACATGTGACAAGAACAGTAGCAACCACTGAACAAGGCACGACCAAGTTCAAACTTCCATCTTCCATGAAGAGCAACACAAAGTCATGGACATTACGCATCATGGTTGAGGGTGCAGCATCATGGAGTGGCTGATGTGTTTTGTCCCACCAGCATTTTAAATCATTTATCATAGCACAACAGCTTATAGCAGCATATTCCTCGGAATTGGATATGAGAGTAGCATAGCATCAAATTAATACTACCAAGAATGTTCTGCTATTTTGTTGCAGTCTAGGTATGGTTGATATGCACCATCTTGATAAATATAAAAGAGCATCTATGTCGTGTTCTGAACTTAATGGCATGTAACTTGGGAAACTGCAGATCAATTATAGAAAACATGTTTGTGGCCTTCCATTGCGGGGCCTAGTATTGTCCTTAACCATACAGCTTTAGATCCTCTACATGAGATACATTCTAATGTTTCCCCTTTCCCCACTTCCCCTGTGGGAACCATGATATGTATACATAATGAATCCACCCAACCAAAAAAAAATCAATTTAAGGCCACAGGAAGTAGCAACAACAATGTCGTTATAGCTAACCTGAAGATGTCCTGGAGGATACTTTAGCTGGAATGAGAACGGCTTCATTACTTGCTGCCTTCTTTGCAGCAAGTTCTTCCAAACGTTTCCACGTTCTCTCCCGTCTTGCATGAATCTCAATTTCTTTGGCTTCATCTTCATCAAATTTGAGTAGACATTCTTTGTAGAGCTCAGGATCAAGATCATAAAAGATTTTGCGGATATTTAGCGTCAGACTATGTACTGCCTGATTCCAATGATTCCTAGCATTTTTCTCCAGGTGAGGAAAGATGATTGGCAGTATAACTTTACGATTTTGCTTTATTAAGTTTGCAATATGGTCGTTGTTCCAGAAAAATAGAGCTCTCTCTGCCACCTGTAAATCAACAGTACAAACTGGGTTTATTTATACCATCAAGCCAAAATTTGCCTATTCAACTACGCAATATAATATATATAACTTTCAAGGGCGGAAAAGCTTTTAAAAAATAAAAGGATACAGGAAGCATGGGTGTATTAGTGGATTGTCGCAGTAGTCTCTTATGATTGCACCTTTCCATGAAACAAATACATGAAAACAATTATTACTTGCAAGCAAAGAGAATAAAGAAGTCAAAATTATAAATTTATTTTGTGTATATCTTGTTCTGAGGCACACACATCACTCATGTGCGTTCTTCTAGTTATCTTAAAGAGAATAAAGTACCATCTAAAGAGTGCAGTTGGATGTAAAACGGGAAGGGGAAAGAAAAAGGAACATTCTAGTAAATGGAGGGTCGTGAAGACAAAAGATATTACGAGAAAATTGTTTTCCATAAGTTGGAATTAGAATCTGCACCTATTACCTGCAACTACAAGTATAAAGTTCTAACAATGGGCCACATATTAACAGATATCCAGCAAATAGTTATAGGATTGAAGGAAATTTCTAGTTATTAGACTATTAACGGAGAAATCTAAATCTAATTTGTGCTTATTGTTTTTTCTTCCTTATGTCTCCATTATGGCAATTAAGTTTAGGGCTCATTCAAGAAAACCCTATGATCGCTTAAGAATTGGGTTTTTTTCTGGAAAATAGCACTTGTTCCTCTTCATTAGCTTTCTTCTAGAGGAACACAATAGTTGCATAAGGAAAATGCTTCCTATTTTCCAGACACAAAACCATATAAAACTGACATAACCGCTACTAAACATGCACATATGACTGAATCAATCCAAATATTCACGGAAAAGACATTTATAGTTAGTACGCATCTAAAACAGCAACACCAAACATGCAAGACATAAACACAACACCACACGGCAAAGCTCACGAAAAAACATATTACCGGAGATCCTTTTTCTTGAGAGTGAATACATGCTTGACATGGACATACTAATGTTCATTTGATCTGGCTTTAGCTGCTGGACTACTCATAACACAAATTACTTCATTAATGTCAGTAACTGATCACTTGCAAAGAACACTTATAATCGCCAAACAGAAATTTTCAGATAAGACGATACAAAAAAGCAACAGGAACATTATCATATATGTTAGGGCCCAGGTTTAGGGACTAAGTCAAGGAGCAATTAATGGCAAAACGTAGATGATAATGGACTTCCTAGAACCAACAACGGAATTAAGGTTTTTCAATTTAGGAATTTAGGGTTTTGAGGGCCCACTATGAAAGAACCCTCCAATCTCATAAATCATTAAAAGAAAAGATAACAAGTACCTCAAGTATAAATGGTTTTTCAATTTCATAACATAACTGGAATGAAATTTTATTTGTTAATGATACTATAACCGTTAGCTTTCCTCACTTTTTCCGTCCCACATGTACATTTTCAGCAATACATTGTGAGACATTGAAAAGAAAAGACATGTATGGCATCCACATAAGTTGTCAACTAGGAAAAAGAAAACAATGTCAAAGTTTGAATGAGTATTGCCACTTAGCAGTGTTAAAATTAAATTGAATATTTCAACAATGTCAAAGTTCAGGCAGTAACTAACTAATAAAAGTTCAATTAAGAGTGACAGTTTCTTGGGGTAAGACAATTAAGAGTAACGGTTTCCAACACTAAAGTTTACACTAAATTTGACAAAACACTTAGGCCTTGTTTGGTTACTAGGTATAGGATTCCAATTCCCTGGAATACAATTCCACCATTTGGTAATGAAAATAATTCAGGGAATCAACTCCACAAGAAATTGTAATCCTTAGATCTATGGAATCCAATCTCATTTTTTAATCCTATCATTAAGATTCCAATTCTTCAAATACACCTTTAAGCCAACCAAACAATATAATAGCATTTCACATCCACTCTTTTATGAATATTCAGCAGTAAACAGTTGATCAAATTCTAAGGAATTAATATTTAGGAATTAGATTTGGAGACCGTAATCCAAACAACAACTTATAGTTCAAGTAGTGCTTATAACATTATCCCTTTCATTCACCATCTAGAAATATAAGAACAATTACAAATTGAGCTGCAACAATTCCAAGAGAAATTCAAGTCAAGCGCAAGCCTTGGTGCAACCATTAAGCTGGGTTCAAAGCATGGAACCTCTTTGAAAAACACTAAGGATAGGGCTGCGTGCAAATGCCTTTCTTCCTAAAGAGATCCCCCTGCATCAACACCTCTACCTTTATCCTCATACTAGCAGAAGAGCACTTTGTGCACTGGGCAAGCCATTTAGGAGAATGCAAGTCTATTGGCTTTGAGCATAAACAACCTTTTGTTACTGGTTTTAAGTTAATTTTTCTCGATTGCTGGATGTTTATCTTTCTTCATTTGCAAGTTACATGATCTTGCTCATGTGAATTTGCTTCGACACAATTCTTTTGTCATTTATTTTTTAAGAATTGGAGTCTGCAGTTGCACAAAATTGTAAGTTCAAGAACAATATTATGTTTCTGATTTATTAGAAGCAAAATCACAAAAGAACCAAAGCTCAAGGCTTAAGTTGCATTTGAAAATGCATTTAAATTTCATCAATGTGTTTGAAGCCAACTGAATTTATTTCATCATCAAGAGGGGCAGATCACTGCTTGAACAGTATGAGCACAGGGAATGTTTGGTTCAAAAACAAAAACCAAAGGTGATAACAGAAAACACAAATCATAAAGGCAGCAGATCTCACCCACCAATAGACCAATTAATCATGTCGTGCATTATCAAATTACTGAGATAAAGCCTAGGAATAATAGCCGGTTTGTCTTGTCTAGTTAAATTGAAGATCTCTACAGGTGCACTGCCCTATCTGTCCTAAAATGTAAGCCCTGAACTCTAAAGGTAGCTGAACAGAAAAACCATGGTATTCCAGCAACTACTAGAGCTAAAACCTCTAGGGGATTACTACTATTACAGTCAGCCACCCAGTCTTCACTAAAAAACTGTCAGCATCCTCCATCATAATGAAGCCCAGTGCTAGGACTAATCCACCTAGTTCTGATAAGTTGCTAACTGAAAAACCTGAAACCTTGCTGTGAAACCTTGAAACTTCTCAAGAACCTGTCCTAAGAGACTCATTTGGGTCAATTGAATAAACTCGAAATTGGAAATGTAGGCCAGGGCAGTGTGAAATTTTTTATTAAATAAAACATTCGAAATTAATATTAATGAACAATAAAAAATTCAAGGAATATTGATTAGACATAACTTACCAAATGTTAAGAGATAAAGCCACTAGGTTAAACAATGAGTGAAAGCTTAGCCCTTAAGAGTGCAATTAGAAGCGAAATTTTAACAAAGCTTAAAATTAATTTATCTTAAAATGAAAACTCTATTAATTTTTATTAAAAACTTCAAAGTTTACAAGCACTAGTAATGTAGGTAGTGCATTTTCACGTGCCATAAGATAAAGATGACCCTAAAATATCTTCTAAGGGCTTCTATTAAAATGGACTCCTTTACCTTTCACTTTCCGCATCAGCAACTAATAAACAGTTATAATCACTTTTTCCCCTTCCACTTCCCATATCAGCAATTACTAAGCAATAATAATCACCTTACCCTTTCCCCTTCCACTTGCCACATCACCTTCCACTTTGCAACATCAGCAACTAAGATTAAATACTTTAGGATCATATCAGAAATATAGTTTCTTGAAAAGTCTATCCAAGTAACTTGGAATATAGTTGGATCACGATATATTAGGAATCTTCTCAGTTCACTAAACCATGTTTAAAAGCGTGTATAATATGGAAAATAGCTTTAAAAAAGTGATTATAACATGGCTTTTGACATATATAAGGTTAGAGGGAAACGTGTTAACATAGTTAGCAATTTTACCAAGAAAGGACGCATAAAATCGACATTTTTACAAGATAAACAACGTTGCTAGAATTTATGTAGTGGGGTTTGCATGTGCTACATTTGGACTCAAAAATTGGATGATATAAAAATGCTTGAAAACAAACATAAAGGAAGCATCGTATGAGGGAGTGATCTTGAAATGAAATTTTGATAAATTTTCCTTAGAAAACTAAAGTGGGCAAATCCTATAAGTGAGTTTTAAGCTTGTACATGATCTAATGTTAAGTAAAAATATGACAATATGAACAAGTAACTAAATCTAGATATCAAGGCTAGGTGATTATGCAAATATGTGTATTTCAAGATAGATAATAATAAAACTTGTAAAATATAAGTATACTTGTCATAGACATTACTGATGAATGACTTAACTAAAATGAGTCTTAAATGTCTTGAATACAACATTAAGCTCAGATTACCTAAAACATGAAGAACAGAACAGATTTGATTAAAACCCAAGAAGCAACTAATTTTGATCTGAAATTTTACATACCCAAGTAAAAATAGACATCCTCAGCATTGGCTGGACACCAAGACTGCGAAAATCCAACTTAAAATGGATAAGCTATCTATTTTGAAGTTGAGCATCAAAACCTAAAAAATAGAAATGGAAATGAATTAAGTCTAACTAAACTATATCCTAGTGATTATGAAATCTATTAAACTTGTGGTTGTGTTTTAGGAGACTCGTTTCATCCAGAGGAAGTGCCGAAGATTATTTTGACTGAGCTTTAGCAATGCGCACCGGGGGGCCCTGGGGGCAGGGGTGGGGTTGGGGGCGGGGGTGGGGGGTTTGGGGAGGGAGTGGCTATTGATGACCGACCACTTTGGTTGTTATAGTTAGGATAAATCAACTGATTGAAATGATATCAGTATAATGCTTTGCTTGATAAATATGCTGAAATGTTTGAATGATACGGTTGCTTAGGTTTAAACTCGACAATGTATTAAAAGGCGAATTGCACTTTAGTTGTATTTGATAAAAGTCTATAAATTATCTGAATATTGATTAGTCTTCCACAATTGAATTAACCTTATACTTGGCTTGATAATTAAAACCAGTCAAGCATTGCACCACTCACATTCTTTGAAGGTCATCAGCATTATGTGGAGTGACCAAGAGGTAATGGGACTGTGTTGTTGGTCTATGCTTGCCCTGTGCTCTACAAACTACTTGGTACTTAGGAATGCCGTGCACTGCAGGGACACATCAGGACTATACTTTAGGCAAATGGTTACTTGAATTGATGGGGGTGGAGGACTCTTGAGTTACTCAGGTGTGATGTAACACCAAGAACCCCCTTATCTTGCAAAAATCCAAGGATGCATGTTAGGTACCAGAGATGCTTCAATAAGGAAACATTTCACTTTGGGCTGTTTAGGGCTGATGATTTGACAATATTCCTTAATTGGTTAAGAAGGGGTTATTTTTCTGAGCTTTATGTCGGAACTAGCAAACCAGAATATGGATGTTACTCATATGTTTGTTTGTAATGCATGAAATTGATTGATAACTTGTTTGACTTACCTTGTGTGGGTGGTTGTGTAGAAAAGTAACATATTAGGGATTCATCGTTTTGCTCACACCCCCATAATTGGTCTTGTGCCTTGCAAGTAGATTCATGGTATGATTTGGATAGGAAGCTTCCTCCATTAAAACTTGAAGGGAACCCATTGCACACCCAGGAATAATGGGCTATACAAGACTTGAAGAGATTTTTTTCTTTTCTTGGCCGGAATATGTTTTCTATTGATATTTGTGAAAATTGATATAGTCTACAATTAAAAGAACTATGTGTTGTATAGGCCATTACTCTATCTTTTGCTAGTTTCATGCTACTAAGGCACCCATGTCTATCCTGACTTAATATAAGTGTCTTTTAGAAGAAGTGAACTTCTAGCCATTATTGATAGACAGAGATGGTTTAATTATTGTCATAATCAAGCGATTTATTACTTTGAGACAGTTATAAGCTTTTTCTGTTGGCTACCGTTGGCTAAGTGTCATTAGGAGATACATTGTATGCTCATAAGAGTTTCCCATTGTACTAATGCTTTTATGTATGTCCGAAGAATTACAATAACCTACAGGCCGCTTACATTCCCAAAGCATGCATGGTAGGCTGTTGCAATAAGGCTACCCATTGGAGTGTGACAAATGCTATACATGAAAGAAGACTAGAACGAGGACAATGAGAAGATTTCCATAGACTTATTTCTAGCAAAAAAAAACCCAGCAATACTTATCTAGACCAAAAGGAAGGAGATGGTGTTTTGGGATGTGGAAGCTGCAGAAAAATTGTATGCAAAGAAGTGCTACATTGAAAACTCCAAGCAAATATGCAATTAATCCTGAAAAATAGGACAAACAGTACCAGTGACTACTAACTTGGCCATGCAAAGCAAAGCCACTTGACCTCTATCTGGCAAGAGATGCTTCTTGAAACAATTGTTGTCAAATCTCTCCAATTAAATTCACAAAGCATACATACATCCAATTTGCCTAACTGTATATCCATGATGTTACAATAGCTGAAGCCTTTTTCTCCAACTGCTGCATTTATAACCATGTATGTGCAAAATATCAAACATAGCACCTGAAGGCCCCACACATCAGCATCCTCTTATTTGCCCATACCTTGAAAACTAATACCACTAGCTAAATACCAAACTGGACAATCACCTAATTCTGTCCACATAAACCCAAAATGGCAAAATAGATATCTTCTAGGGAGAACATGGCAAGCCTTTACTTCCCTTTAAACAAATAGATAAACAACAAGTCAGACAGACATCTTAGGAAGCTTGAGTTCACAGAAGAGGGAAAAGGGATATTGCCAATCTTGCATTTATAGTCTAAGAAGCATGTATTATTGAAAGATTATAGTCCACAAGTAAGACAATGACTAGAAACAAGCACCGCTTTCAGAAAACTGCCTAACAAGATTCCAAAAAGAAAGCTCCTGTTCTTAATATTAAAAGAATACCCAATCTAATTACACATTAAAAATATACAAGGCTTGCCTCCAAGGAGATGACAAGAAGAAATTAACACATAACCACATAAGTCATATCTTTTCTATCCCAAAGAAAACTACACTACTGAAAATAAATATGTTCTTCGGCACACATGAAATATAAAGGGCTGGCCTTCGCATAATATTCTTATCAAGAAATTACCTTGAATTAAAATGGGGATCTGAAAGTGTGTCACATATGTAATAAATGGTTGCACAAATAAATATAGAAAACTATCAGGTTATAGATATCTAAATTCAGTCTTATTTTGTTGATTTGGAGCCACATTGATGAATTTTCCCAATTGACAGTCTCAATGTGAGAAAGTACCTTTAACTGCATCAACATATTTCTTTTAGGCTAATTATGAAGTGTTTAGACAGAACCTTATACAGGATACTAAGTTGATCTCACTTGAGAAAAAACTATAGAGCTATATGATCTTAATTAAAGAGGAATTCCTCATCATGAAGTTAACCTCATACTAACCAAAAAAACTAGGGCATTAATCTTTTAAAACAGTAAAAGATATGAGCATCACAAGATCGCTAAGGTTTTCAGCAATATGAAGAAATATTATATAGTTCACCAGCTGAAGAGTCAAATGAAGTGTACCAAAAGAAAACTATCAAGGTAAATGAAACAAAGGCAGCAAGTCATAATTAAGAAAAAAGCTTTTTCACCATTGCAGACTTGGTGATACATTTTCTAGCAGTGCCAAAAAAGTGAGAGTCATTTGATGCTGAATATTCCCAACACATACTTGGCAACTATTAAACATTACATTTGAGTCTTATTGTGTATACTTCAAAGATATATGGGTGGGATCCTAACTAGTTGCATACAATTTCTAAGAATAAAATTAGCTAGTTCCTACTTGGCAACTAAGGGCAATTATCTACATTTGACCAGGCTGTCCAGCATCCATGTGAACCTCCATTCCTCCCGCCCACAAAATATACATACATACATACATAATATATGTATATCAGAAATTGAAAACTTTTCATCAACACCAAGCCCCAAAATCAATGCAAATGCATGCAGGGAAATCTACACTGCTAGCATATCATTTCATCTCTGCTGACAGAAAAAAGGCTGTAAGGAGCTTGCTATCCAACCCAAACTTGATGTGAGCATATCTATAGTATATCCTGGTCTTTCATGCTCATTTTGCCTGAATTTCAAATATAGACATCAGAGATGTAACCGAAATCACCAGGACCATCGGCTAAGCTCAGAATTCATGCTCAGTGAATAGCAGATTCTGAGTAGTCAAATAACTTACTCAATACATCATGCTTGAAGCAGTTATTTCTTGTATGTGTGTGTGTGTGTGTGCGCGCGCGTGTACAATTGTCAGCAACAAGGGTCAACGAACTGGCATAGTTATGTTACTATTAATAAGATTATCCGTTAAGCCACACAAACAGAAAACAATGAACAAAGATAGTAGTCTGAAGACATCTCAACCACTAAATCTCTCAGACAAAGCATTTCATAAAGAAAGAGAAAGGCCCACAATAAGGGGAAGACTTAAGCAAACAAGAAGAGTGGTAATGGTTGCTGAATTTAGTCTAGGCAAAACGACAATGATGACATAAGCAATTCCTATATACACAAAGACATCCCTTTCAAAGTGTGGGATAAATCCCTGGAATGGGAACTCCATACTGAGCATGTTTTATATTTAGTATTCAATCCCTCCAGGCACTAATCGATATCCATAATGACTAAAACACAGCTTAGAGAAGTTCAGAGCAAATAGCAGGAAGCATCAAGAAGCTAGGATTTTTAACATATTTTAAAAGCTTCAAGGCTTGAGAGTAGTTGTAAAAGTTATCAGTCTGTTGTGCAAGTAATGCTGCAAAACACAAGAACGTCCAAAAGATACCGGTAGTACTAACAAAAAAAGGTAAAGGATACAATTAACCAGAGAAATTTAAAAATTGCAGAAAAATCAGTTTGCGAAGGATCTCATACCTGAAAGTGAGAACTGCTAAGGCAGCGTGCAATTTGACGAAAAAGGGGCACCATACACCGCTGAAATTCTGGTGGCTGAGTTGCTTCCAAAATCTCCTCCAACTCACCTAGGAACATCACTTCCTTTGAACTATTTGTGACTGGCCAGTACTTAAGTAAACCTCTTATGACTGTATCAGCCAGCTTGCAATCTTTCTCCACAAATTGTGTAATGCAGTAGGACAGCTGCTGATGATACATAGCCAAGCACTTCGGCTTGTGCAGAGGGATTAATGCTCGGACGAGGAACAACTTGTGCTCTTCTTTCAATGGTAAAGCAAAACCATTGATAATACTGCCCAAAATTTCTAGTAGTTCAGCAATACCATTGTGCTTCTCAGTTTCAAAAATAAATCTGTAAAATATGTTGTTAATAGCCTTCCTAATAAATGGACGATGGACCATAAACTTCCCATAGATTCGATGCAAGATTGTTTTCAAGTAGTCCCTTTCTCTAGGATCTTCAGAGTCAAACAGATCCAATAGCTTAAGTATGAAGGAGTGATCAATAAATCTTTTAGCCAGCTTTGCATCAGTTTCAGGTGACACAATGAATCTCGTGAAGAATTCATACACAAGTTGCAAATGGGGCCATGAAGGATCCATCGATGGCTCCTCTTCTTCCAAATCAAAGGCCTCAACAACCTTATTTTCACGTGGTTGCGGAGTGAGTGTCCTAAATATATTGGCAGACACCATCTTCAGAACTCCATGCATAACTACTTCAGTAAATTTCCCATTAGCCGAAGCCACATGTTCCACCAACTCTACCAAGGTCTGCCTTTTGATCTCCTTCTCTTTGAGGTTCTTCGTCGGATCGGTAAAGTCAAACACCACACAGCACAGATGTAGCTTCCTTATAAATAGGTTTTGCTTCTCAGAACTCGGAACTTCCTTGAATGCAGGCAATGCTTCATAAGCAGAAGACACCAAGCTTCCATTAAACTTTGAGTTTCCACCTCTTGTATTATTGCTACCATTATTCACTCCCTTATCCAACCCGTGACCAGAAACAGCATTTGAGCTAGAGTTTGAGCTCCCATACTTCCCATTACCCGATTCCCCACTCCTCGAATTAATGGACGCACTGAAGTAAGGATTAGAGCTCCCACCATGATCACGATGCTCAACAGACTTTGATGATTTACGGGGAAGGTTAAATATCTTTTTTATCATAATTCATACAAAGGACTGATATTTCACCTCCCAAAAAATGGACAAAACCCCCAACAATGCTAATCAGTTCCCACGGCACCAAATTTAAATAGCATTTTCTCCCATTTAACATAAGGAACCTACCATCAAAATATGCACCAATCCAAAAAAAAGATACTAAAGTGCTAACTCATCTATTCAAAAACTCAAATGGGGTTGACACTTTTGTAAGGAGAAAGAAAAATCACAGAAATACCTGACAATATCCAATTCCCATTATCATCTGAAGAAAAAGTGAAAAACCCTTGCTTGGGTATACCCACTTCCGAGAAATAGCATCAATTTTCCTTCACTTACTAATCAATCCAAGCACAAAGTTTTCAACTTTTGACCCAACTGCAAAACACCCAGATGAGTAAAAGCCAATATAATCAACGGAAACCATAAATTTCCAACATTTAATCAAAAGACAAAAACATTTCTTTTACTAATTCATCACATTATCATCGTATTGACAAATCCATGTATGCATAAGCCAACAGAAGGAGATTCAAATACACGACGTAGTGCGAATTGGTGGTAAAAAACGGAAAGAGAGAGGGCAAATGCGATGCTATGGAGAGTTGTGATAAAAAAAGGAAAAGAGAAACCCAGAGCCAGATGAGAAATGGGAGACAGAAAGAGGTGATGGGTTGTACTTGGAATCAACAGCAACTAGAATTTTCCTTGCTTTTTGGTTTTCTTTAAATTTCTTTCCACTTTCTTAAATTTTTTTCGCTTTCAAAAAAACGTTCTTTTTTTTTTTTAATTCTCTTGATTTTGTTTTGACTTTTGCATCCCACTAAAAAAAAAACACTAAAAATATATTAATTCTTCAAGTCTATATTTTTAAGAATCGATCTAACATTTCGTCTATCTAACTTTTAATTTAATATCCATCAAAATAAACTATTGAACCAATTTTATTTTTAATCTTATAAATCTAATAGATATTAAATTAACGACATAATAAAAAATTAGATTGATACAATCAAAATAGTAGACACAGGATCTTAAAAACTCCTAAAATTTTCGCACGAAACAATAAAATTATCAAATTAATCACTTCCCAAAAAAAAAAAATAAAGCTAATAACCAACTACTTATACACAAATTATAATTGATTTTTCAAACTTCCTATATATTTGAAAAAGGATAACATTGTTTTTATATACTAAAAAATATATATTTAAATATCAATTATGTAATTATTTCATGTTTTTTAGATAAGCTATATATATATATCCTCTTATATTTACTTCATACGTACTTCGATCTCCTTTCTTAGAATTATGTATTTTGGTCTTCATCTCTTTAATAAAAGTGCATTTAGACTATTTTATTATTTTATTCTTAAATAAAATAATTAAAAGATACTAAAGTTAACAAATCTATTTATATATATTAAGCCCTTATTTTTACATTTCTATTAACTACCTCTAAAATAATTATTAAAATATAAGTTAAATGATCTAATTTAATAGTATCAATGGTAAATAGATAATTTTACATAATCATTCTCTCTCTATTTCCCACTTATACTATATTTATTATCTTCAATCTTTTATTTTAATTTATCCTTCTTTACTTAGTTATGGGTAACCACTATTAAATCAATTATTAAGCCCTAGTCTCCTAACTCAAGAGTCAAGTTAAATTTTTTTCTCTTCATAATTATTGTAATAATATTTGGAAGAAAAAAAAAACTACTTATGTATCTGAATAAAGAATGACATCATGTTATGTAAGATAAAGTAAATTTTACTGTATACTTTTTATGTATTCTGCTTTCAAATACTTTCCATCTAAGTACGGAATAGGCACATAATTTAGCGTTTGTGAGCATCCATCTAGCTATTTTTCCCCTTAAATATAAGTAATGTCACATTGATGATGTACTAGTACGTGCATGTTTTACACGTTTAATCTATATTATTATATAAAATTATAAATTTACTTCTTATACGTATGTTTTAGCAAAATGAAGATTGAATTTGAGATCAAACTCCATTGAATAAATGGATATTTTGCCTATTTTGGTGATTGGGATGGCGCATGATGATCAAAGTCAGAACGGAGCAAGGCCACAGAAATCCATTCGCTGCTTAAAGCCATCAAACGAGAGAGCATACGGATTTTGACTTAAACTTTTCAGCACTCAATAATAATAAATACGTGTAACCAATCAGCTGTGTCTGAGTGGATAAGGTACTTGTGAAATTTTTTTTTTTTTCTTTTTTAAGGTCGGGAGTTCTATAGTTTTCGGTTTTTATTACAGCAATTCTATCTTACACGAAACTGAGAAAAGAAGGATTTTTTTGTTTTTTCTTAAAGTTTTTAAGATGAGCATTGACTCGTTCTTTCACTTATCTAAATAGCTTTTCGTATAAAGGGAAAAAAAAAAAAAAACAAAGTTTGTTGGTAAAAAAAAAAACGTATAACATATCTCGTGCATATATCTTTTATTAGACTTGAGAAAAAGAAAAAAAGGGAAAAAATGAAATTAAAAACACTTGATCGAGAGAACTTTCTAGGAATATTTTTTGGACTTCATACTTCCTTATGCTTTTTTAACACCAACTAATATTCATTTCAATTGTTATGAGAGAAAAGGATCAAACCGGATCTATCCATGGATATATTAATACAATTAGATCTTAAAGAGAAATTTATTTATAGATGTTTGAATTCTATTGAGTTTTTGTGTTGTTGATTTACTAAATGCGGAAATTTAAAGGATGTGGGCAATAAATTCAACTAATAAGTCAATGACGTCATAGTCAAATTAATTGAAGTTGAGTTTTCTTTTGTTACTTCTAATTGAAAAGTTGCTATGAAGTCACAATTAGGATAAACAAAAAGTTGGTTTAATTTCCACTTAATAAGTCTAATGATGCCATGAATTGAAAATGAGCAGAATTGGTTTGAAAACCATAACTTGGAGAATTGATAAGTTCTTTAAAAAAAAACACAAAGGCTTTATTAAAGGGGTTTGTAACATCAATCAACTTAATAATGTTTATAGAGAAATATTCATAGCTAATCCTAACCAAGGCTATAGATTTAGACTCTTGTCGGTATCGAAAATAATATCAACTGCCTTTTAACTGCCAATCTGCCTATAATTAGTAATACTGATATATAAAATATTAACAATTGAATATATCTAATTGATGAAAGAAATTAATAAAACAAAATAAAATAATAATGCTCTATACCAAGGACTTTACATGAACCCAATCCATATTAGAAAATTTTATTGGATATAAGAAATTAAGGACACTTGCAAGCATGTGGAAAACGTTGCCCATAAGTCTTATGCATCCTATACTAAATTTGCTAAGGATAAACGTAAACTCTCATAGAATACAACCAAGTAAATATTAAGAACAAGATAGCAATCATTGTTCTATCTTGTTCTTGATGGCTACACAAATTTAAAGAACATTAGAAGAAGATTTGTAATTGTTTAGTGAAGTACTTTTGATGGCAAATTTTGCAAAAATAATGAACATTTGTGCAAAAAATGCTTGTAAAATATCAATATACACATAAACATCTAATAATTTAATTCTAAACATTACAACTCTTCATAAGAATACATCCATTGAGATTACTTAGATTTTAATTATTAGATTACCTTTAGAGCAGTTAAAAACCAATAATGATTGTCCATTATGAAGTGATGTAACTTTTAGAATATGATATATTGCATCTATTAAGTAATAACATCATTAAATATGAAGAGTTGCACCAATTGAGTGGACATGATCAAGCAACGTAGTCATATTTGTAGGTTTAGTCATTTTCTAGTCATAAGCTAAATCATGTCACTTAATTGTATCACTTTCTGTTCATGCACCTCGATGACAAGACAATTGACATTGTCGCCGGTTGTACAGCTTTCTGCTTACCCATATTCTTAGATATCATGAAGAAGAACTTAAATATGACCATATAACGGTCTTATACATTACTTTTATCCATATATAAATATTTCTTCACATTTAAATGACATAAAAACCTTTACCTCAACATCTTATACAATCGAAAATTTATATAACAATCTACGTGGCTTATGCAAAATGAAATTAGTTAGTTCACATACATTGATAATAAATTGATACGTCTTATTGGAAACTATTGAATTGCAAGAATGAGAATCTAGATTCCCATCATCACCCTTTGAGTTGGTGAAAATTCGCTCTCTAATCTTTGGCAACAATATCATCAAGCTCCTAAGGATGTAACATTAGCATAGACCAGAAAAATAAAAACTTATAAAATGGTAAATAACAATGATTAGCCCTCCTAGCTCAAGCATCATCTTCAATGACTCCCATAACACTTACTCATCAAACCTTTATAAGATCGACAACTCCTAAGGCCGCTCAACTCTGACTCTAAGAAATCTCATATTAAAAGCTCCACGCTCTAAGCTTATAGTACCACCATTAACTTACTACTCGAATCACACATCTCCTTGCCTTAATAGCAAACTCTTATCTTTTCCAATACTCAATTTTCTTTAGGTGTTTCTAGCTTGATAAGAATCAGACCACCGAACCTTTAACCTGAGTTAGAGCCCGAAGGCTGGAAAATATAGCCAAGCAAATTCTTTCCTTACGACCTACCATAAGGAGTCCAAGTTGCTGCAATCTGCCAACCTTATGCCTTAGCCAAGCCGACCCCTTTCATACTCATTGACTCTCTCCAGCTGCCAACCAAAGCAACACTCGAGCAACAGCTCAGCAGATCTGACCACCCACCCTACCTACTTGAATCCAAGCCATATTAAATGTGTCCGAAGTGAGCTCACCTCGAAAGAATTAACTGCTCAACTCAGCATAACCGACCTACCACCTTTACTTGGCACCTCAACTTAGTAAATACCAAACTAATCGTACAGAATTGTCTTTTCTGCCAGAAAGCCATCCATCCATAAGGATCATCATGCCAAAGTAACCATATGACAAAATCCTTCGTACAAGATACTCATTTTTGTTGTATTTTCGATTGTACCATTTATTATTCTTGTTCATTACTTCTTTTAAATACTACATCTTTTAGTCTTTTCCATTTTGGATAGGATGCCCTAATGTTTTAGGTATAAATAACCCATTGTAATGTAACCACACAACAACAATCTTACATCTGATATTAAATATTCTTCCTTTCATGAACTTACTCGCAACTTGTTTACTTATTAAATATTCTTCCTTTTGTAAACTTGCTCACAGCCTATTTACTTACTTCACTCTCGTCCTAACTCTTAAGCAAAGTACTGATGCCCTCACTGGGCCATCTTGTACGTCATATCGAGTTATACCGTGAGTCTTCAGAAGTTCCCTAATGTGTTATATCCTTAGAGCTATTCATCAATTTGCTTGTCTTACTTTCCCTATTTCTGTATGCTTCTTACTTCATCCTTCAAGCTTTCTATAAGTTTAGACCCACCCTACAACCATTCTTGTCAATCATTGGCTCTAGTTCACATCATCTTGGTATCAGAGAGGAGGTTTTGTTTAGGTAAGGTGTATTTGAGTTTTTGTGAAGTACTATTTGCAATGGTAGTTAGCTCTCGTATATACTCCGTTTTGCCCTATTTTGAACACCCGAAAACAAAGCAAGTTCCAGTTGAGTTTATTATTCTTTAAAGCAATTAGTGTATTTATAAACTAGTTGAACCTTTGTGAGGGAAAGTATATGTTTGTGCTATTTAGCATGAAAGATTGTATATGTTATTTCTTAAAATCTAAGTTTGTTACTAATCCTTATCGAAGAAAATGATAGATCCAAGGGTTAATGCTCGTATTGGGGATAATAATAGTAATGTTATTGACCGTGGCCAATAGCCCCAAGGCACCCCTAAGAGTATAGACGAAAAACTTGATGAGGTAGCCAACCTCATATATGATTTAACAAGAGTGTTCATGCCATGACCCATTAACTTGCTGAGACTGTGCACAACACTCTACGAGCTGCTCAACCCATTAGAGGATAGATCTTAGCTCGACAAGTTCAAGGTAAAGGAGTAGGGAGACGAGTGCAACAAAGGATTGATTTAGATAATATGGATGATGATGAAGAAGAAGAGTATAATGAGGAAGAAGAGTAAGCTCGAGCACCTCAAGTTGCCGACCATACGAAGCTTTAAATTCCAAACTTCAATGGTTCTAGGAGTGTAGATGATTATCTAGATTGGGAAGAGAAGGTTGAGCATATTTTGTATTATTACCAATATGAGGATCGAAAGAAGATGAAGACTGCTACTATTGAATTCTCAAGATATGCCATAATGTGGTGGAAGAACTTCAAAGTCATGAGAGGACAAGAAGGATACAGAGAGGTAAATACTTGCCTGAAATGAAGAGGATACTCATAAACAAATTTGTACCAGATACCTATTTGGAAGATACTTTTGTTCAGCTTTAAGAGTTGAGATAAGGAGGCCGAACTGTTGATGAATATGTTCAAGAATTTCAGATACTCATGATTTGCTGTGAAGTGGGTGAGCCATCAACCCTAACAGTATCTACATTTCTTATTGGATTAAGAGGCGACATCCAAGATATTATAGAGCTTCAACAATTGACCACATTGGACGAGTCTATAAGAATAGCTCAGTAAATAGAAGGCAAAGGAGGAATAAGCTGAGCTAACCTCTAATGAGTCTACCTATGCAATCAAATCGACTTACTTAAGGAAGTTTCTAAGTACAACACAATACCAACCCAACTAGAAGGATAGATATCTGAAATCATATAAGTTACATTGGTTGAATGAGAAGGGAGTACTACATGTCACTCAATAAGTGCTCCTACCGATCTTAATTGGGAACTATTTCGATGAAATTCTTTGTTATGTGTTACCCATGTTTATTTCTTACGTACTACTAAGCTGACCTTGGTTTTTCGATCGAAGGTTTATTCATGAAGATTATAAGAATACTCATGTGTTCAAGAAGGATGGAATGAAGATTACGTTGAATCCTATACCATTGAGTCAAGTTAGCAAGCTGCAAGCTAAACTTGCCCGCAAATCAATGAAGGCTTTGATATTGACTAGAGCCGAACTTCGAGAAGCTATTAAAGCTAATGTACCAACTTTTCTATTAATCAGGTAATTACTAGAGTTGAAGGAGCAAGGTGAACTACCTTATGTGAATTGAAGCCAAGGACTAACAAAGATGGTTGTAGAGATGGGTTTAAGCTTGTAAAAAGCTCAAAAAGGTGATAGAAATGCACAAAAACAATAAGAAAAGTAAATAAGCAAACCTATGAACAACTTTAAAGATATGATGCACCTGGGAACTTCTAAAGACTCGTAGTATGTCTTAATATGACATACAAGATGGTCCGATGAGAATACTTGCCACCTAACTTAGCTTAGGGGTTAAGATAGGAGTGAAGTAAATAAATAAGCTAACGAGAGTAATGTTCACAAAGAGTACATTCAATATTCTAAGATAAGGTGTTTCGCGGCTACTTATACAATGGGTATTTATATTTGAAAAACTAGGGCAACCTGCCCTAAATAGAAAATATTGAAAGGGTAATGTCCAAAAGAAATAATGTATAAGGAATAATGAAAAGTACAATTGAAAATACAACAAAAGGGGTATCTTATACAAAGGATTCAGTCACATGGTTGTTTGAGCATGTGGCTTCTTATAGATGGATAGCTTTCTGGTAGAAAAGACAATTCTATATAATTATTTTGGCATTCACAAAGCTGAGGTACCAAGTAAAGTGGCAAGTCAGTTGTGCTAAGCCTAGCAGGTAATTCTTTCTAGGTGAATTCACCTTGAACACATTTGATATGATTTGAATTTAGGTTAGTTAGGTAAGTGGTCGGATCTGTCAAGTTATTGGTCAACTGTAACTCTAGTTGGCAGCTGGAGACAATTGATGAGTATGAGAGGGTTCAGCTCGGCTAAGGCATCAAGTTGATGGATTACAGCAACTCGGACTCCTCAATGGTAGGTCGTAAAGAAAGAATTTGTTTGGCCATACTTTCCAGGCCTCGAACTCAAGCTTGGGTTAAGGGTTCGATAGTCTGATTCTCATCATCCCCGCCAAACTGATTGGAATTTAGGATCAAATCTAGTTGGTTCTCATCCAAGTTCTCCTTAGGTCAATAAGGGCTAAGGTCGGCAACATTAAACACTTCTAACACTCCAAAGTTTTCTAGAAGCTCAAGTTAGTATGCATTGTCATTAATCTTCTAAAGCATCCTAAACGGTCCCTTAGCTCTGGCAGATAGCTTGTTCTTCCTCTTATTGGGGAATCTTTCCTTATTGAGGTATAACCACACTTGGTCTCCGGGCTGAAACTGCTTGGTCTTCTTTCATTTACCTTTCTCCTTTAACTATTCAACGGCTCCATTAATCCACTGGGTGATTCATTAATAGATCTACTAGATGGACTGGGCTTTAGTTCCTGGCTCAGGATCTTCTTAGTCAATGGACGGCATAAGGTGTGATCGAAGGGTAATTCGAGGTTAAAACCATAGATGACCTCTAATGGGACATGCATAGTAGTGGCATATACTATCCTGTTGTAAGCAAATTCTATCATAGGCAGGCAGACGTCCCAATCGGCTAAGTTCTTCCCCACTGTAGCTCGGAGCAGTGATCATAAGATAATGTTGACCACTTTTGTCAGTCCATCGGTTTGGAGATGGCAAGAAGTGCTAAACAGTAGTTTGGTTCCCATTCGGTGCTAGAAGGTTCTCTAGAAATGGCTTAGAAATTTTAGGTCTTTATCGGACACCAAACTCTTTCATACTCCATGCAAGCAAACTATTTTCTACAAAAACAAAGAAGTAATAGCCAAAGTTAGTTTTGGTGCAGGGCACAAAATGTGCCATTTTTCTAAACCTATCCATGATAATCATTACAAAATCCTTACCTCAAGTAGTTTGAGGTAGTCCGAAAACAAAATCCATACTCAAGTCGACCCATGGTTTAGTCGAAACAAGTAAAGGCATTGCTTTCCTTTACTCTACTCAGCTTTTTACTTTCTTACAGGTAGCACATCCTTCAATCACACGATGTATATCACGCTTCATTCTAAGCTAAAAGAATCTATCATTCAATAGCTCATATGTTCTCCATTCTCCGAAGTGTCCAAAGAGTCTTCTTCCGTAAGCTTCTCTCACCAGCAATTTTCTCATCGAACAAGTCGGTACACGTAACTTGCCACCTTTGAACAGAAAATCGTCCTCTACATGGTATTCATCTACTACTTTTCCTTGTCCATAGTGGTTGTATATAGGACCAAAACGAGGATCATTCTGATATTGTTCTTTTATGCTTACAAACCTTAATAATCTAATCCGCAACTTAGAGAACAAAATATGTCTCCTCGATAAAGCGTTGCAAACTACATTATTCTTACCTTGCTTGTATTTGATGACAAAGTTAAATCCTTCCAAGAACCCAATCCTTCGGGCTTGGCATTTAGAAAGCTTTAATTAACTCCACAAGTATCTTAAGGACTAGTGATTCATGTATATGACAAACTCTTTGGCAGAAGATAATGTTGACACACATGAAGAGCTCAAATCAAGGCCAAAAGCTCTTTATCATATACAAAATATTTCAATTGCGTCCCTTTGAGCTTTTCGCTATGATAAGCGACAAGTCAGCCTTCTTACATCAATACAACTTCGATGCTGACACTTGATGCATCACATTTAAGTTCAAACACTTTGTTAAAGTTTGGTTGAGTCAAGACCAGGGACAAGGTCAACGTCGCTTTTACCTTTGTAAAACTCTTACTCCTCTATCTCTCTCCACTTGAATTTTATGTTCTTCCTTATCAGCTCAATTAGAGGCATTACGATTGTACTGAATCCTTGGATAAAGCATCAGTAGAATGATGTCAATCCATGAAAACTTCTCACCTAGATATAGGTGGTTGGGGTTAGCCACTTAACAATAGCTCGTACCTTTTCTTCATCCACTCTCAATCTTCTTTCTCTAACTACATACCCCAGGAAGATCACTTCTTCCCAGCAGAAGCAACATTTCTTTAGGTTCCCTAATAACCTTTCTACTTAGAGGACATAAAAAACGACTCGGAGGTAATTAGTATGCTTTGTTGGGTCGACACTATAGATAAGGATGTTGTCAAAGTAGACAACAATAAATTTTCCAATCAGATCTCTTAAAACATGATTCATTGGTCTCATGAAAGTGCTTGGGGTGTTTAATAGCCTAAAAGGCATGACCATCCACTCGTACAGGTCATATCAAGTCTTAAAAGCAGTTTTCTATTCATCCCCTTATCTCATTCATTCGAATCTGGTGATATCCCGACTTCATATCTATCTTGATGAGTACTCTTATACCACTTAGTTCGTCCAAAATATCGTCTAGCCTTGGGATGGAGGATCTGTACTTGATTGTAATCTTATTAACAGTTTTGCTATCTACACACATATACCAAGTTCCATCCTTTTTCAATACGTAGAACACCGGCACAACATAGGAGCTAAGGCTTTCCCTCACATATTTGTCAATTCTTGAAGCAGTAGAGTTATAATAGTTATATTATTCAAACCATTATAGGATAGAAGCTAATATTACAACCACTATCTTATACCCGACTTACATAAAGCAACCACGACTAACTCATTTTGAAGTAAATAGTTTCTAAATTAAATGTGTTAATTATCTATAAAAATATGAGAAATGCGTACTTAAATCTAAATATCTTATGTAATGCTTACAAGATTTAGTATCATAATCTTATTTCACTTAAGTAATATGTATATCGATATTAAGAGATTTAAATATAAGACTCAAACTTCGAGAGTGCAACTGATCCTTCAGTTTTATATCCTCACTCCCCTAAAATCCAACAATTGGCAACTTCAAGGTAATTATAAGCTACTTTCTAATTAACTCCTATAATAACATCTATGAGGATAGAAGCAACTTAATCGCTTAGTAAGTTGAGATGGAGACTTAAAACTATAAATCAAACATAAACAAGGTTATCAACTAAATTAGTTAGATGTAATGCATATACAAGCAAATGTCATCGTACGACATTATTCGATCCATTGTAAGAATAAAGAAATTACACCCGCTCTAATCTAGGTTAAGGAGTTTAGCACATATTTCAACAGCTAATGACTAAACTTAGGCTTGTGTAATGGAGATACTACTCCTCTCGTGACTACCTTCGAACCATTGACTTCACCCTTGCCATAACTTTTTCTCTATCACTTAGTTTGACTAAGAATGAAGAAGAGATTAATTATACTATTTAACGTTATTCCTTTTGAAAGGGTTGGTATTTGGTTGAAAAACCCTAAACATTTCCCTTATTAGATTGTTATATAGGTCTATTTTAGACTTACAAGTCGTATATTTAGTTAAATCTAGTATAATGTGTTCTTACATTTCATATAAATCACACAAATTTCAATTCGAAACATCAAATCAGAATCATATAATCACATCTAGAAACACATACACACAGGCATGCGCATAGTCAACTATTTAACAAATACAATTAGATATAATCCCAAGCCTCCAAATATTATAAAAAAGTACTCCAAAATATAGTGACATAGTGATCCCAACCTACTTAGACTTTCCGCTTGCTCACTCAAGGTACAACTTACACAAGCCATCGCCAATAATTCATATAATATAAATATTGTTTTAGTACTCATATAATTATCTTATATAAACTTTATTATGTAATTCTTCATGTTATCTTTAGTTTAGGGTTTTATTATACCTAATTATTCAGGTTTTAAAATCTTTTACAATTATTCTTAATTTAAGCTAGGTTCTATTTTAGTTTCTGAATTGGTTTCTAAATTAAGTTCTAATTCAGTTTCCAATTATGGGTTTTATATACGAATCCTATGAACTCATTGTAAGCCCCAAAGCTAAGCCAATTGACCGTAGGATTGAACTTAGAACATAAGTTTTGAACGATCGGTTAAGGAATCCGATTAAACCCCAAATTATAAACTATTGAGAGAAATATTAGTAAAAATGACCCCGTAAACTTGAATTTAAGAAAATAAGTAATAAAATAGGAGATTATAAAATTTTCAAATTTTAAGCATAATAATTGCTAATTACCGAAAAGGTAAAAAGTGTAATTTAATAACTAATAAATTATTAGAGATAGATTATATGTATACTAAAAATAATAGAATAACTTAAATAATATTTAAGAATATTTATTTGTACTATATATGAATTTACATGTAAGTATAAATACGCGTAATTACTTAAAATACGCAAAATGTGCTAAAATAATACTAAATACTTAAAGAAAATTCATAATTAATTAAGGAAAAATCAAGAAAAATCAGGAAAAATCATGAATGATCCAGAATTGAGTCGTGGCAGCTGAGAAAAATAAGAAAAAATTCGACCAATTAAATTAGCCAAAAATTAAGGGATAAGGCAATTGTCTTGTCCCATTTAATGCACAATAAATCCCCTAAAGCCTATAAATAGCAGGAAAAATCTAGGAACTCATTTGGACAGTTAGAAATCAGAGAAAATCAGGGAGAGGTGAAAATTGAGAGAAAAATTCGAGTTAGAAAAAAAATAAGAAAAACTATGCAATTAGGGCTTTTAAAGAGAACCCACACCAGACGAGCAGCTGGGAGTGGACGGCCACCACCACCACACGGTGGTGGCAGCGCCCATGCCAGCCAACAAGGCCACGGCGGCCCGCGGTGGCCGGAGCCACCCAAATCGGTGAGTTCGATTTCCAGCCCGATTCTTGTGTAATTTTGTAAAAATAGTAAATATTATTATAAAATTATGAATTTTTTTATTCTAAAATATTTTTGTATGTAGTTTGTAGGAAAAATATTATTTTGATGAAAATATGCCCCGTAATATATGGTCCTTAAGAAATCATACAAAACCGAGCATGTTTCAGTTTAGAAATAAATGACCTTAGGAGTGTAGTTTTGAGCCCAAAATTTTTGTGTAGATTACTTAGATGATATAGAACAATGATATGAAGCCTGTTTTCAAAAATTAATTTTTAAAATTTTTAGATAATTTTTAGGCCCTAAAATGAGGCATAAAATGGGTAATTTAAGGTTAATTAAGTAATTAAATTATTAATTACTGACTTAGTGAATAAGTAGATGTTTTAGGATGTGGAAATCTGATGGAGTATGATACTTGTAGCATTTAAGGTGTTAGATGCAATTATTAGGTTAATTATGTAATAAATTATTAATAGGGAAAAATAGGTAACTTTAAGTTAATTTTGTAAATTAGGGAAATTAGGAGTAAAATCTGATTTAGAATGAATTTAGACATTTTGAAATGATAATTGATGTTTAAGGATGGTAATTAAATGATAGAAATGTTAGAAATGCATTATGTACATAATAGGCAATAATGCATAATATGAAATTTTTGGAAATATACTAAATAGAAAATATTAGAATAAAAATTGATATTATGATAATAATAAAAATATACAATAAATGTGATGGGAAACTTGAATTTATGTAATTATATGAAAAATGTAAAAATTTCTCACATTAGGAGTAAATTCGGTACACAAATAAGGATTTAAGTGTACCGGGTGAAATAAAATACTAATTAGAGGTAATGATGGTATTTAGGAGATCGGGAAGTAATGTGATTAATTTCACATTATGAGTTAAAACGAATTTCTAGGATTCGAGTATAAAACCATACTTAAAAATCGAACTAGAACCTAATTTAGAAATCGATGCGGAACCCGAACTCGAACCTAATCCTAAACCTAGAATAATTGTAAAAGACTTAATACCTAGATAATTAGGCATATTAAACCTTAAACAAAACCTAACAATAAGCGTTATAAGATAAAACGAACCTATAATAGTTATATGAAAAGCTGAAACCATGTTTGTGTTATAGGAATGATCGGCGATGGCCTGAGCAAATCAGACCTCAAGTGAGTGAGCGAGGAGTCGAGGTAAGTTGGGATTAATACGATACTGTATTTTGGAGGCTTAAGATTATGCTTGGTTATGCTTGTTAGATAGTTGAATGTGTGCATGTGCTTGATTATGGGTGACGCTATGATTCTATTTGTTGTTCTGGCATATATTGTATGATTTGTATGTAATGATTGATCACCCTAAACTGGACTTAATCAAATATATGACCAGTAATCATAATCGGACATGCATGGCAACCCGTTAGGAGAACTTAGGACTCTCCGGCCAAATACCGACCCCTTCGGAAGGGATAGTGTAGGATTGCAAAATGGTCCCTTCTTCATCCTCAGTCGAACTAAGTGACAGGAGAGGAGGTCGCGGTGAGGGTGAAGACAGTGGTTTGAAGGTAGTTGCGGGAAGAGTAAGGTCTCCATTACACAAGTCTGGGTTTGGTCGTGAGCTGTTGCATTAACGGCAACCCCTCAACCCGGATTAGAGTAGGCGCAATTTCTCTAATCTCACGATGGGCCGGACAACGTCGTGCGATGGCATTTGCTTGCACATACATTGCACCTAATAAGTGATTAAAAACCTTGTTGTGTTTTTGGTATGGTTTTAAGTCCTCCGTCCTAACTTACTGAGCTGTGGTTGCTCACATCCCTATAGACGTCGTGCAGGTGCTGGCTAAGAAGCGGCAACAATTACTTTGAAGCTAGCAACTGCTGGATCCTAGGGAGTGAGGAAAAACATGTGAAGAATAAACATATATTTTTAAGGTTTAAGCTTTTACTTTAGAATTTTTCATTTCCGAATACTGTAATAACTAGGAAATATATTATAGAGAAATATTATAAACTTTAATTACAATAGCTGAATTATAGCATATATATATATATATATTTCCTCACTTTCTTAGATAAACAATTTATTTAAATTACAAACTGTTTACTTCAAAACAGGTTAGTCATGAACGCCTTGTGTAGATCAGGTCTAAGATAGCGGTTGTAAGGCCAACTTCTATCCTAGGATGGTTTACACGGCGGGACTGTTACGACTCTGCCGCTTCGGGGCGTGATACTCATTATGAACCATTATGTGAAACTAGTCACATTACACTTAGGTATTCGAAACCTCGTACTTAGCCCCTAATTAATATTTTCATCTATATGGTATATTATATTTCTAATTTAACTACCGAATTAGCTGTCGATGTGAAAATAACCTACATTTTTCATATAATTTCATAAATTCACCTTCCAAATCAAATTTATATCATATTCCTAATATTATAATATCATTAATTTTTACCTAATATTTTGTACTCATTTAATTCATATATACACATATTATATATTATTACATATTATATACTTATATCACCTATCTAACACTTCCAACACTACATATATCATCCTTCATCATTTGATAACATATTAAAATATCTAATTATATCCTAAATCAGAATTTATATCCAATTAACCCTAAATCACAAAATTAACTTAAAATATACCATTTTACCTATTATATATTTTACTACATAATACTTACATCTAACATCTCAAATATTACAAATATCATCCTATATCAGCAATTAACATCCTAAGATACTTAATTACCTACTAAATCAGAATTTTCACCAAATTAACATTAAATTACAAAATTAAGCCTAAATATTGTCTTTTATGCATGATTTTAAGGCCTAAAAATTAAGTACAATTTTAAAAAATTAAATTTAAGAAAAAATCTTCATAGTACTGTACTATATACCCTAAATAGTCTATACAAAAATTTGAAGTCAAAACTATATCACTAAGGTCATTTAAATTTAAACAAAAAACTAGCTTAGGTTTGGTAGTTTCTTAAAAGCAGTATATCTCGAGACCTAAATTTATCAAATTGAAAATTTTCCCTAAATATACATACCAAAATATTCTATAATACCAAATTTCAAACTTTTTAAACTTAATTTAACGTTTTCAATAATTTATTAAAAATTAGAACAAACTATAAAACTCATTGAAAATTAACCTTGTCATCACACCTCAGAGCGATGATGGCAAGGTCATAATAGTCTCGTCATGCAAACCATTATAAGATAAAAATTGACTTTACAACTGCTATTTTAGACCTGATTTACATAATGTTTCTACAACTAACCCACTTCGAAGTAAACAGTTCATAAATAAACATGTTTTTTACATATAAAATTATGAAGAGTACATAGTTACACTAAAATAATCTAAGTATATTACAAAATTTAGTAACTTAATCATAATCTACTTGAGAAATACATAAATTATTACTAAATACTTTAAAGATAAAATCTAAACTTTTGAGTGTATCAAATCCTCGGTTTGTATATCCTCACTCTCTAGAATCCAGTAGTTGCTAGCTTTAGAGTAGTTATATGGCCGCTTTTTAACTAATACCTATAATAACATCTATATGAATATGAGCAACTAAACGTTTAGTAAGTTAGGATGAAAAATTAAAACTATACACCAAATATAAACATAGTTATCAACTAAATTAGTTAAATGCAATGCATGTATAAGGAAATGCCATCGCATGACGTTATTCAGTCCGTTGTAAGAGTAAAGAAATTACACCTGCTCTAACCTGGGTTAAGTAGTTTCCATGCTTATGCAACAGCTTACGATTAAACTCAGGTTTGTGCAATAGAGACACCACTTCTCTCGCGACTACCTTCGAACTATTGATTTTACCCTAATCGCGACCTCCTCATTTATTACTTAATTTAACTAAGGATGAAGAAGGGACCCATTATACTATCAAACATTATTCCTTTTGAAGAAGTCTGTATTTAGCCAGAGAACCCTAATGTTTTCTTTAATGGGTTGCTATGCAAGTCCGATTTAAAATTTCAAGTCATATATTCAATTAGATCTGGTTTAAAGCGTTTAATCATTTCAACAAATCATACAAATACAAGTTAGAGCAGTAAACCAAAATCATACCATCAAACTCAAAAACAAGCACATATAGGCATGTGTACAATCAACTATCTAGCAAACACAATTAAGTACAATTTCAAGCCTTTAAGTATTACAGATTAATACTTTGAATTATAGTAACATATTTATCTCAACTTACCTGAATTTCCCGCTTGCTTACTCAAGGTGCAACTCGCATAAGCCATCATTAATAATTCTTATAATACAAATGTTGTTTTAATTTCCATATAACTATTATAGATATGTTTTGTTATGTAATTTAGATTATTGCTAAGCTTGTTTTTTTTTCTTGATTTTTATAAATTAGTCTTCTTTAAATCGATCAATATTAAACTATATCTGTTTAATATTGATCCTCAACTAAGGTTTAAAGAAAACTGGTTTTTTTAACTTTGAAAATGATTTAAAGCCATCACCTAATCGGAGTCAGAAAAAAGAGTTAAGTTATAATCAATTGGGTGAATTAATTATAACTTAACTACCGATCTTTTGATAAAACTGATTTTTATTAAAACAATTTTTTGGAAACCAAATATTTGGATCCGGGAACTAAACTTTTAAACCCTAAACGAGTGTTACTTTTAATCTTTCCTAATTTAAATTTACCTTTTAATATACCCTTATCATGACATTTATTTACAAGCTATATTTAAAATTATGCCTATTTACAAAAAATAAAGATTTAAAAAATTAACTACTAAAGGGAGAAAATAATTTTTTTCATTTTTTAAGTCACTCCGTATATACGGGTGCCTACGTATCTTCTATTTGAAATTAAACTTTTGTAGTTTGTTCCGAAAATATTAGTGCGTTAGTTGATTTTAAATTTAGAAAATAGCAAAGTTTATGTCTCTTAACCATTCCATTTTATTTAAGAAAAAACCTAAGAGAAAGTGGTCATAATTTGGTGATTTTATTTTTTGGGAAAATTCTAAAATATTCTAATTTTTGAAAAAAGGTTAATTTATTTTTTATTAATTTGAAAAAAACTTATAAGTGATAAAACTTTTTAGAGACGTAAAAAAATACCTAAATACAACTTTTCATGAAATAGGTAATTACTATAGCGAACATACTTAACTATAGAAAAAATACCTAAACCATGGAAAAGATGCCTAATTATAGAAAGGAAGCCTAAAGTATGAAAATAATGTCTAATCATAAAAAAGAAACCTAAATTATTGAAAAGATGTTTAAATCATAAAAAATATGTTTAAATTATGGAAAACATATCTAAAGAGTTTATTTATTTTATTGAAAAAAGGATTTTTCTAAGTGAGAAGACATCTTTATTTTTCATTTTTTTTTACTTTTATTTTATTTATTTTATTTTTATTGTATATTTCTGACTAAAACATAAAAATAAGTAAATCAAACAAACTAGGCCTTGTCCTTTTTTTTTTCTTTTTACAATTGTAAATAAAATACAATCATAGCAACAAAAAGAAAAAGAAAAAGAAAAAGAAAAAGTGCGATATACAAAAATAAATAAAAACCAAGAAAATAAAATACGAATAATAAAACATAAATCAAAACCAAAGCAAAACCAAATCAAAGGGGTCGTGTAAAGAGAGAGAGTGGCGTTATGAATAGATTTAAGTAATTGAGAGTGATGAGTTGATGATTTATTGTGAAATAGAATCTCTTATTTATAAGTATCATAGTTAAGTTAAGGATGGAAAATATTAAATACAATACGATTTTCTTCCATGTTTGGGTTGGGTAAACCTAGACAATATATGATGCTGAATACAAAGCTGTGCATGTAAGAGTGTATTGAAGTGTGTCCAATGCGCATGCATGTAGGAGTGTGCTTACCACACTTAGAAGTAATGTAGCCCATGACGTAGCCCATTAAGTGAGAAAAGAAATAAAAGATACATTTTGCACCTTCCATTGATTAAATCTAAGATCTTCAAGTCATATGCAAATCAAGTCTAAGTGCTTATCGAAATAGGCTATTAGTTATACATATGAACTAGGTTAACTTAGACCAGATTCAAATCTAAGTCCAAGTCTAATGACTATTTCTTTATTTTATCTAAATTAAAAATTATATTCTATTAAATTATCTAAAATATTTATTATTTTCTATTTCTTGTATTTTACTAAAATTCTTTTTTTTTTCTTTTCTTAAATCTTCTATTTTTTTGTATTTTTCTAAATTTCTTATTTTGTGGCTTTCTTTAATTTTCTTGATTTTTTAGTTTTCTTAAATTTTCTACTTTTTTTAGTATTTTTTAAATTTCTTTTTTTTTATGGGGTTTTTCTTGTCTTTCTAAATTTTTTGCATTTTTCCTAATTTATGACCTTTTACCTTATTGAAAAAATAAAAGAAAGCAAAAATTAGGTGTCTATAATTACTCCTATTTGTAGTGAAGTATAAGTAAAATTTTACTGTAAAGACAAAATAGACACTATTTTTAACCTGAGGGTGACTTTAACCTAAGAAGCACAACAAATAGTTAGCTATCTTAGACTTGATCTACTTTGGATTTGGTGAAAAGATTAAAGAGAGAGGAGGTGCTTTAAGGGCTGAAAAGAAGAAATGAAGTTTGGTCATGCCCTTCTAAGCTTATTAACCTAGGCGGGAGCATCTTTCGGGGACTAGCAACCATAAACTAAGCTAAAATCAATTTGGAAAACTTAGTTATGACTTTCTAGGCTTATTAACCTAAACAGGAGCGTCTCTTAAGGATTAGCAACCCTAAACTATAATTAATTTGAACATCCTAGTTATGCCCTTCTTGGGCTCACTAACTTTGGCAGGAGCGTTTATTGGGGACTAACAATCCTAAGTTGGAATCAATTTAGAAAATCTGGTCATGCCTTTCTGAGCTCACTAACCTAAGCGAGAGTATCTTTTAGGGACTAACACCCTTAAGCTAGAATCGATCTGGAAAACCTGATTGTGGCCTTGTGGGCTCACTTACTTGGGTAGGTGTGTTTCTTGGGGACTATTAACCTTAAACTAGAATCGATCCAGAAAACCCAATTATGCTCTTATGGGCTCACTAATTTAGGCGGCCATGTCTCTCGGAGACTAACAACCCTAAGCTAAAATCAATTTGAACACCTTGGTTGTGCCTTCCAGGGCTCATTAACCTAGGCGAGAGTGTCTCTCAGGAACTAGCAACCCTAAACTGGAATCGATTTAGAAAACCTGGTCGTGCCCTTTTGAGCTCACTAATCTAAGTGGGAACGTCTCTCTAGGACCAGTAACTCTAAATTAGAATCGATTTGGAAAACCTTAAAGAACACTAAGTTAAACTTAAGTGGGGGGATGAATTGAGTTTTAAGGATGAATTGAGTTTTAAGGACAAATTGCGATTCTTTTTCGATATAAACAACTGAATACAATAATAAGAGTAATCAAAGCAACAATAAAATAATAATAAGTGCGGAAATTAAAAGAGATAGAGATAAAAAAGGTTAAGCCCGGATATAACGTAGAGTTCGGATCGAATCGCCCCCTAGTCTTCACGGTCATACAATGCCTCCAATTGAGAACTTCACACCACTTTATTGATTTTTCAATCTAAGCTCCAAAAGCTACACACACATACACTTGATTATACAAGTTTCTCACTCACAATTCTCAACACAAGTCACAATCTTTACTCACAGCATAAAACTCAATCTTAACTCACAACACAAAATTCAATCTCAACTCACAACACAAAACCTAATCTCAAGGACTATCGGTGTAGTGCTTTTAACTCTCAATATTTTGTAACTAATAACTCACAAGCACTACACTTCAAATCTCTCTAAATATTAGCAATTTATGGTATAAGAGACAATGAGAATTATAAACAACAAGAATATAAGAGAACGTTGAAATATTGCAGTAAAAGATCAATTATCTTTTGTCTTTGGTCGAGTTGTTGATCATTTATATCATCCAATTCAATTCTTCCGTTATAGTGCATTAAATGTTCCAATGGCTAGCTGTATTAGAGTCACTAGCATGTCGGTACTTTTAACTACCGGCATGGTAAAAATTACTCTACCAGTAAGCTGGTTCTTCCAAGTCAGTGTACTTTTCTTTGTGTTTTTTAGGGTTTTATACCGTCAGCTCGGTTCTTCCTTGAGCCATCAACTTGGTAAACTGAAAATTCTTTTAACACACAACAAACAAATATTCTTTACAATTTAACTTAAAGATCATTTGATCACCACTTAAAAGATTAAATTTCTTGTACAGATAATTGATATATTTAATCATTAAGCAAATTAATTGATATATTTAATCATTAAGCAATTACCTCAGTATAATCAAATAATACTTAATTTAATCATCATCTTGTTTTGTTCTTTAAAAAAAAACAACATGTTTAGTTATATACTTTTTGTTTTGTTCTCATCAAAATCAAATAATGAACCTTAGGTTCAACAAACCTGGTCGTACACTTTTGGGCTCACTAACATAGGTAGGTATGTCTCTCGAGGACTAGCAACCTTAAATTGAATTTAGAAGAAGCGCCCTACGAGCTTGCTAGGAGGAATTGATAAAGGGAAGCACCCTACGGGCTCACTAAGACCTTAAAGAGAGTTTAATGAATGGAAGATGGGATAATACTTTAAGATCCCCAAAAAGAGGGGCCATCGCTTTAAAAGCTAGCTTTAACGATAGAGAAAGATACGAAGTGACGAGATTAAACTTGTTCAAAAAACTACCTGATTCGAGAAGTATTTACAAATAAATCCTTTGGTGAAAACCATTTACGTCAAAAAAAAAATTGGGGATACTTTCCTTCATTTGGGAGAGTGAGAATGACCTTAACAATTATGGTCAACTCTTTGAAATTATGTGTTATGGATTGAAAACTTAGCCACTTGGATCGACATGAACTTGGATAAAAGATTTGTAATGAGCCTTTACTCTCTCTCTCTTAAAGTTTACTAACGAGTAAAGAACCCTTCCTTGATAATTATATGGGGCCTCTTATGTTCTCCTTAACCTTGATGCTGAGCCACTTGGTAGGCCTTGTGATTTCAAATGCCCCTATTTTTAAGAAAAAGGTAACTCATGACTAGTTTAGTCGAATATGACTTCCTTACAAACTCTCGGTCTAGATTACATTCTTGACTACAATCCCAAAATTATAGTCCATTTTGCATATGTTACACCTTGATCAATCCATTAGGTCTTTTTCGGTTCAATCATTGTGAATTTAGGCTTTTGGTTAAAAGGTTTCCAAAGAGGATTGATGAGAAGGTCTACTTTAAAAGATTTACTTATTCAAACTGAATGTATAAGTCAAGAACTTTTTAGGAAAAATAAGAAGTATGCTTGCCTTAGTTTCAAAAAAAAAAAAAATTATTAAAGATAAATTATCTTTTAAGATTGGAAAAACTTTATTAGGTAAGGGTGGTGGTATTATAGGTGGGAAGATCTTTTGTTTGTGGCTAAGGATGTGTAAAAGGGCTTTATGTCTTATAAGGCTTGTGAGATTTGGAATAGGCATAAAGGCTTTAAGAATGTTTGGGCTTTAATTATAGGCCTCTAGGCTTTCTTCAGTTGGGGCTTTTCCTTTTACACACAAACCTCGATTTTCAAGCTCTTGTTTTTTTTTTCATCATTTTTTCTTATTTTCCTCTCTCTTTTTTTTATTGCCCCCTTTCTTTCTTTATTTATCGTTTTGCCCCATCATTTCTTGCTTTTCTCTTTTTCTTCGGCCTAAAAAGTGAATATTCATATTGTTGAATCTTTGCCTTTGAGAGATTTAAAACCTCGACCCATGGATTCCGAGCATATGAACTCGGGTGAGGCAAACATAAACCAATTTTATCCTTCTTTCCTTTGAATTTACCTATTGTAAGGTGGTTCTTGATAAGGTTCAAATTTGAAAGTTCTTCAAATTTATCCAATGGGTTTAACAATGGATAGCTATGTTTAGAATTTGAAAAATGAATGGCTAACTTCACTTTGATCTATGTATCAAATTCAAAATTAACTTCCTTTAAGGTAATAACTTCAAATATCCTCACTCCAATGCCGCTCAACTCTAAAAGTTTTTTTTTTTTAGAGGTTAGTGTGTGGGATGGAGTTCGCCTCTTTTCATTCTAAAATCTTTAAAAAGTGAATTACTGCTTCCTTAGGGAGGGATTTATTCGCCCCAATGTTAATAACACTGTCATCATTCAATTGAAAAGGCAATAAGGTTATATTATTCTAGTTGTTACAAAGATATTCAAAAAACAAACTTTATCGAAAACAACTTGATTCTTATTTGCCCTTGCCTTAACTTCCTCCATTCAAGCATCTAACTACTTAGGACAACTTGTAAGCTTATCAAAAGGCATTGGTATATTCAAAAGAAATGAAGTTTTAGGCGTCTTAGTTGAACTACCCCCATGACTTGAAGAAGGACTAACTTGTTGTAGCTCTGGCTGAATGACTTTTGCATCAATCAAGTCTTGAATCTCGTTCTTCAATATCTAACATTTTTCAGTGGCATATCCCTTCTAACCCATATAATAGTCACATCATACTTTTGGGTCAAAGCTATATGGTTTGTAATTCGAATTAGGGGCTTCACAGGCTATAATCCTTGCTTCCTTTAGATAATAAAAGATTTGGGTCATTGAGATCTTTAGTTAAGTGAATCGTCTCCTCTAAATCCCATGGGCATAGTTTTTCTCACTCCTCCTTAGCTCGTTTCTTTTTGGGCCTCATTCATTATTTAAGTTTACCAACATTTGATCAATATTGAATGTCAGGTGTTGAAATCTTCTAAGTATTAGGCCCATTGCCATTTTTAGGTCTATAATGCTCTTCTGTATCTGGTTACTTTTTCTTCTAGATTCAAGAGTCTCCTATCCAGGTTTGAATCTTAAGATATTTGAAGAGCAGTGATTATTAGGAATAGGATCTACCACTGTTGGGCCATTTGATGTATCATCTTTTCCAAGGAGGTGATTTTGTCATCAACCATGTAAACCTAATTAGAAGAATTCATTACCAATTCACAACTTTTCTTTTTGTTTTTCTAGTGAGAGAGAAAGATAAAGCTTTATTTTATAGAAACTGAAAAAATCCAAATAAAGATGGTAATTTTTTTTTTTTTGGGTTCTAGTTACAAGTTTGTGAGATTTATTTATATTTCCCTGAATGAGAGAGAATGAATAGTTATGTGAGCTTTATTGAAAGACTATCTATAAGGAAGGAAAGAAGGAAGAATGATAGACTAAAAAGAAAAATTATTATTTTGAAAAGATCAGAGTATTAAGAACAAACAGAAGGGAGCCTAACAATTATTCTTAATGAAACTTAAAATTTATTCAAATTCTTTTAATTATATCTAAAGTTTCTAACAGAACACTCGCAGTTGGGCTTTAATCTTGTCTAACATCTCTTAAGCCCAATCAATAGTCCTTTTGCTTTTTTCTACTTGAGCTAACAAGGCTAAGTTAAAGGCCTCGGTGCGTCTAGCCCTTTGCTTCTAGTAGGTAACCTCAACTTGTAGTAGCTGCTCATGAATTTTTAGGGCATTTGTGTAAAACCCATAATCAACTACTCGGGGTTTAACTCGTACAATTTAGAGTGATCGAACAAATTTTACGACAAAGCTAGAATTATTAGTAAAAGTGATCTCATAAGCTTGAATTTAAGAAAATAAGTAATAAATAAAAGAATAAAAATTTCTAAATTTTAAGTATATTACTCGTTATTTATCGAAAATGCGTAAATGGTATTTCAATAATTAACGAATAGTTAGAGATAAATTATATGCACACTAAAAATCATAAAATAACTTAAATAATATTTAGGAGTATTTATTTATACTATGTATGAATTTACATGTAGGTAGAAATACGTATAATTACTTAAAATATGTTAAAATAATGTTAATTAATTAAAGAAAATTCATAAATAATTAACGAAAAATAAAAAAAATTAGAAAAAATGTGGAAATGTCCAGAAGAAGGCCGTGGCATACTAAGAAGGAAGAAAGAAAATCGATCAATTAGATTAAAACAACAAAAAGGCAATTTGGAAGAGGATAAGGCTAATGTCACCTCAATTTAATACAACAAAATTGCTTTATGCCTCTATAAATAGTCAAAAAATTTCAGAAGCTCATTTTGGATGTCTAGAATTGTAGAAAATTAGAGAGAGGTGAAATTAAGAGGAAATTAGGGTTTTTACAAAAAATTATAAAAAACTATGCAATTGAGGCTTCTAAGAAGAACCTAGACCCGATGAACAGCTGGGAGTAAACGGCCACCACCACTACATAATGGTGGTAGCGCCTAGATGGGCCGACACACCTATGGCTACCGATAGTGGCTGAAGCCTATAGTTTTGATGAGTTCCGATTTCTACCCAATTTTTCTTAAATTGTTAAAAATATCAAAATTAGTTAGAAAATTATGAAACTTGTTATTCTAGAATATTTTTGTATTTAGTTTTTAGAAAAAATATTATTTTGATCAAAATATGTCCTATGATATATGGTTCTTAAGAAATAATGCAAAACCAAACATATTTCGGTTTATAAATAAATGACCTTAGGAGTGTAGTTTTGAGCCCAAAATTTTTGTGAAGACTACTTAGGGGTTATAAAACGGTTCTATGAAGCCTTTTTTCAAAAATTAATTTTCAAAATTTTTAGATAATTTTTAGGCCTGTAAATGATGCATAAAATGGGTAATTTAGGGTTAATTAAGTAATTAAATGAGTAATTACTGATTTGATGTACAATTATATGTTTTAGGATATTGAAATCCAATGGAGTATGCTATTTGTAGCATTTGGAGGGTTAGATGTAATTATTAGGATATTATGTAGTAAATATGTAATAGGTAAAAATGATAAATTATAAGTTAATTTGGTAATTTAGAGTAATTAGGTTTAAAATCTGATTTTGGATGAATTTAGATATTTGGAATGTTATTTGATGTTGGGAGATGATATTTGAAGTGATGGGAATATTAGATATGTACATTATGTACACATTAGGTGATCATGTGTCATATGTAAGTATGAGAAATTAATAATTAGAAAAATATTAGTTAGAATTGATATTGTGATAATAATAGGAATATATAATAAATCTAATAGGAAACTTAAATTAGGGTAATTATATGAAAAATGTAAAATGTTCTTATAACGGAGGTGAATTCAGTAATTAAATTAGGATTCGGGTATATCGCATGAACTAGAATATTAATTAAAGACTAAAAACGATATTTAAGATATCTAACGATAATGTGATTAATTTTATATTATGAGTCGGAATGATTTCTTAGTGTGTACATATAAATCTCTAACAAAAAACTGAGTTAAAAACCTAATTTAAAAATCGATGCGAAAACTAAAATAGAACTTAAAATTATTCAAGAAGAATTGTAAAAGACTTAAAAACCTAGATAATTAGGTATATTAAACCCTAAAAAAAAGATAATAATAAGTATTATAGGATAAAACCAGCCTATAATAGTTATATGGAAAACTAAAACCACGTTTATATTATAAGGATGATCGACAATGGCCTGAGCGAGTCGGATCTCGAGTGAGTAAGTGAGGAGTCCAAGTAAGTTGGGATTAATATATTGTTGTATTTTAAAGGCTTAAACTTGTGCCCGATTGTGCTTATTAAGTAGTGGCTGTATGCATGTGCTTGTTTATGAGTTTAATGCCATGATTCTAAATTGTTGTTCTAGCCTATATTGTATGAACTAATTGATTACTCTAAATTGGACTTAATCAAATATATGATTTGTAATCATAAACCAGACTTACATAGTAACCCATTAGGGGAACATCAGGATTCTTCAACTAAATAACGACCCCTTTGAAAAGGATAGCGTAGGATGACAGAATTGGTCACTTCTTCATCGTTAGTCAAACTAAGTAATAGGTGAGGAGGTCATGGTAAGGGTAAAGTTAATGGTTCAAAGGTAGTTACAGGAGGAGCGGTGTCTCCATTGCATAAGCCTAAGTTTAGTTGAGAACTATGACATTAATGACAACTCCTTAACTCGGATTAAAGCGGGTGCAATTTCTCTAATCTCATGACAGGCCAAACAATGTCGTATAATGGCATTTGTGTGTTCATGTATTGCATCTAACTAAATCGATTGATAACCTTATTTGTGTCAGTGCTATGGTTTTAAGTCCTTCGTCTTGACTTACTGAGTTGTAGTTGTTCATATCTCTACAGACATCGTTGCAAGTACTAAGAAGCAGCTTACAACTACCTTAAAGCTAGCAACTGTTGAATCTTGGGGAGTGAGGAAAAACATTTGAAGAATAGACATATATTTTTAAGGTCTAAGCTCTTATTTTAGAATTTTTCATTTATGAATAATGTATTAATCAGGAAATAAATTACTATAAAACGTTGTAAACATTAATTGTAATAACTAAACTCTAGTATATATATATATATATATATACTTTCTTAGGTAAATGACTTATTTAAATTACGAACTGTTTACTTTAAAACGGGTTAGTCGTTGATGCCTTGTATAGATCAGGTCTAGGATAGCGGTTGTAAAGCCAACTTCTATCTTAGAATGGTTTACACGGCGGGATTGTTACGACTCTACTGCTTCGGGGCATGACAATCTAGCAGCTTATTGACTCTTTGATTATTCTCTTATTGGTTACCGGCCATTATCTTTAGGCTTAGATATTTTACTGACAAGAATTATTCATCAATAAAACAATTGTGGAAATATGCATATACTATAACCGCTCAAGTTAGTTCATTACTCCTTAAGTTGCAACCCTATCATTTGGTTTGATGTTTTTACTTTAGAAAAGATTGATTATATTTCTAAATCTTTCAAACATTAGTAAGGTTGCAATTCTTAGGAGTAGTGTATTAACTTAAGTAATTATGAAAGGTTCTAAAGAGTTGTTAAGTTTTGTGACCTCACTTATTTTTAGAAAATGTCTTCATTGGTTACGTTACAGCTTAAGTGGGGTGGCCTAATCAACCTTGAGTGGTGGTTACCTTTTTACACTTGGAGCCTACGCGATGGCCCCCCTCTTAAGTCATAAGACGGTTTGGATCTAACCGCATCTATCCTACATCTTTGATGCAACAAATGATCTCCTCATATCTTAACGCATGTTGTATAAATATGGCAATCAAAGCACAATATATACATGAAATTAATAACAAATAAAAAAATAAATAAACGAATAAACAAATAAATAAATGACATGGGTATCTTGGAAGCTAATCTTAATTTCGAAAAGTATTTTAAGTGGTTAGCGTTTTTTACGTTCTCAATGGAGTCGCCAAGCTATCAACCCTAATTTTTTTCTTCCTGGTTTTTATAGATTAGTCTTCTTTAAACCAATTAACATTAAACCCTACCTGTTTAATATTGATTCTTGATTAAGGTATAAAGAAAACCGGTTCTTTTAATTTTGAAAACGTTTTAGAGTCGCTACCAACTAGAGTCGGGAAAAAGAGTTAAGTTATAACCAATTAGGTAGATTGATTATAACTAAGCTACTGACATTTTGATAAAACCAATTTTTATTAAAACAATTTTTTGGAAACCAAAGATCTAGATCCAAGAGCTAAACTTTTAAACCGTAATCCATTACCACTTTTAATCTTTCCGAATTTAAATTTACCTTTCAATATACCTTTATAATAACATTTATTTACAAGCTATAATTGAAATTATGTCTATTTACAAAAAATAAGGATTTAAAGAATTAACTATTGTCACGCCCCAAAGCAGCAGAGTCATAACAGCCCTGCCATACAAATCATTCTAAGATAGAAGTTATCCTTACAACCCCTATCCTAGACCTAATCTACACAAGATGTCCACTACTAATCCGCTTTGAAATAAACAGTTCATAAATTAAATAAATTGTTCACTTATGAATTTAAGAAAAATAAATATTCACATTAAATTAATCTGAGTATATTTATAAGATTTAGCAATCTATTCATAATCTAATTGAGTAATTTGTAATCTAATGTTAAAAGCTTTAAAATAATTCTAACTAGAGAATGACTTTGGTCTTCTGTTTACATCCTCATTCTCCAGGATTCCGTAGTTGCTAGCGTCAAGGTGATTATAGGCCGCTTCATCGCTAGCACCTGTAATAACGGCTATAGAGATGTGAGCAACCCCAACTCAGTAAGTTAGGATTGAGGACTTAAAACTATACTACCAACACAAACAAAGTTATTAACCAAATCATTAGGTACAATGCATGTTCAAGCAAATGGAATTGTACGACATTATCCAGCTCGTCATGAGATTAGAGAAATTACGCCCGCTCTAATCCGGGTTGAGGAGTTTTCGTTAATGCAACAACTCACGACCAAACCCAGGTTTGTATAATGGAGACACTGCTCCTCCTATGATTACCTTCGAACCATTGACTTCACCCTTGCTGCGACCTCCTCACCTGTAACTTAGTTCGACTAAGGATGAAGAAGGGACCCATTATACTATCCAGTACTATTCCTTTCAAAGGAGTCGGTATTTGGCTGGAGAATCCTAGATTTCCCCTAATGGGTTGCTACGTAAGTCCGATTATAATTATAGGTCGTATATTTGATTAGGTCCAGTTTAGGATGATCAATTATTTCATACAAATCATACAATACAAGCCAAGTAGCAAATAAAAAATCATATCATCAGCTCAGAACAAGCACAATCAAGTATAATTTCAAGCCTCTAAAATACAACACTATATTAATCTTAACTTACTTAAACTCTTCACTTGCTCACTTGAAATACGACTCGCTCAAGCCATTACCAATCATCTCTATAATACCAACGCTGTCTCAGTTTTTTATATAACTATTATAGATTAGTTTTTAACCTATAACACTTATTGTTATTTTTAGCTTAGGGTTTAATATGTCCAATTATCCAGGTTCTCAAATCTTGTACAATTATTTTGGGTTTGGGGCTAGGTTCGGGTTTAATTTTCGCATCGATTTCTAAATTAGGTTTTAGTTCGATTTCTAAATTAGGTTTTAGTTCAATTTCTAAGTACTGTTTTATACACGAACCTTATAAACTCGTTTCAACTCATAATGTGAAATTAATCACATTACTTACAAATATCTTAAATACCATAATTACCACTAGTCAGTGTTTTATTTCATCTGGTACACTTAAATCTTATTAATGTACCAAATTTACTCCTGATGTAAGAAATTTTTTACATTTTTCATATAATTACATAAATTTAAGTTTTCTACCAGATTTATTATATATTCCTATTATTTATATAATATCAATTTTTATTCTAATATCTTCTATTTATTATATTTTCAATAATTACATATTATGTATTATCACCTATTATGTACATAATACACATCTAATATTTCTATTACTCTAATTACCATCTCTTAACATCACTTAACATTTCAAAATGTCTGAATTTATCCCAAATCATATTTTACACCTAATTACCCTAATTTACAAAATTAACTTAAAATTTACTATTTTTCCCTATTACTTATTTACTACATAATTACCCTAATAATTACATCTAACACCCTAAAGAATACAAATATCATACTTCATCAGATTTGAACATCATAAAACATATAATGACTTACTAAATCAGTAATTAATTATTTAATTACTTAATTAACCAAAAATAACCCATCTTATGCATCATTTTAAGGCCTAAAAATTATCTAAAATTTTCAAAAATTAATTTTTGAAAAAAAATTAATTTTTGAAAAAGGGCATTGTGGCACTGTTCTATATCATTTAAGTAGTCTATACAAAAATTTCAGGCTCAAAACAATACTTCTAAAGTCATTTATTTCTAATTCTAAACATGCTTAATTTTGTTCAATTTCTTAAGGACCATATACCACGGGACATATTTTTATCAAAATAATATTTTTCCTAAAAACTATATAAAAAAAATTCAAGAATAACAAGTTTCATAATTTTCTAAGAATATTTAATATTTTTACAAAATTAAACAAAATCAAGTTAGAAATCGAACTCAACTGTATAGGTGACTCCAACCGCTGTGGCCTTATCGGCTAGTCTAGGCGCTGCTGCCACTGTGTGATGGTGGTGGTGGCTGTCTACTCCTAGGTGCATGTCGAGTTTAAGTTCTCCTTAGAAACTCCAATTGTACAGTTTTTAAGTAATTTTTTATAAAACCCTAATTTCTTCTCAATTTTGCCTCTTTCTAATTTTCTAAAATCCTAGACATCCAAAATGAGCTTCTGAAAAATTTGGTGTATTTATAGAGGTTTTGGAGAATTATTGTGCATTAATTAAATAAGACAATTGCCTTATCTTATCTTTTTTTTTTTCACTTTCTATTTGTTGCATTTTAATTGGTTAATTTTGTTTCTTCAATTCCAGATTGCCACAACCACTTCCTAGAATTTTCCTCATTTTTTTCTGATTTTTATTTATTTTCCTTAATTAATTACGAATTTTATTTAATTATTTGGCATTATTTTAGCACATTTTGCGTATTTTAATTAATTACCCGTATTTCTACTTACATTTAAATTCATATATAGTACAAATAAATATTTCTAAATATTATTTAAGTTATTTTATGAGTTTTAGTGTATATATAATTTATCTTTAGTAATTCATTAATTATCAGAATATATTTTACATATTTTCGATAAATAACGAGTAATATACTTAAAATTTGAAAATTTTATATTTTTTTATTTTATTACTTATTTTCTTAAATTCAAATTTATGAGATTATTTTTACTAATATTTCTAGCTTTACTTTATAATTTAGGTTCGATTAGATCCTTTAGCCGATCACTCTAAATTTTACAAGCTAAACTTTAAGTAACTGATCTTAAGTCTTATAGGGATGAGATCTCAAGTAGAAGAATTTGCCAAATTTTGTCAAACATGTCAGTAAATCAAATATTTGACAAGATCACTAGCAAGACTACTAATACAAAAAGAGTTTGGGTATACTTCATTACATGTTCACCAAAGTCTAATAATTTTTCAATAACTTATTGGTAGTTGATAAACTTTCTAATGACTATAATTTGGCAACATTGGATGCACACTATAATATTACTAAGGTTGTCTTTGTATTTGTTCACATAATGGTGAAACTACATGGATTTCCAAGGACTCTTATTTTGGATAGAGATTCTATCGTTGTAAATCAATTTTCGAAGGAATTATTCAAACCCAATGGGATGAAATTAGCAGTATCCAGTACATATCACCAATAACCAGACGTACAAACGAAGGTATTGAATAGGAAATTTTAATAATATTTAAGTGGCTTTGTTATGGAGCATCTTAGAGATTGGGTTAAGCATTTACTTAGGCATAGTTAATACTTTGTGCCATGAAGGAGCTTATTCCACTCCTTTTAAAGTGATATATGGAAGACCACCTTCAATTATATCTTATCATGTTAGAGGTGCCTTAAGATTAGATGTTGCAAAGGTTGTGCTTCAGACGATAAACAAGGTCTTACGAATTTTACAAATCTAATTAGTCCAAGCACAACAAAGAATGAAGGAGATGGCCACTAGGTATAGGATAGATGTTAAATTTATTATAGGAAATATGGTTTTTCTTTGATTGAAGGCTTGTAGATAATTTTCTTTATGTTGAAAACCATATAATAAGCTTTCAAAAGGTTTCATGAATCCCATAGGGTGATTAAAAAATGTAGACTCTTGCGTACATTGATAGGAATCGAGCTACTGGTCCTTTAACCTGTAATCGAGCCCAAGGACTAGAATAACTAACAAGGCGAATGCTTTTACTCCAACTGATCATTACCAAAGCCGAGGCCAAGTTGCTCTTTGCTGCCAATTAACTTCCCATGCCTGGCTGAGTGATTACGTACCTTTCAAAAATTATATTGCTTGGCTACAATATTGTCAAGAGGACAAAGATCTATCTTATACAAACCTTCGACCACTCCTGTTCGGACGAGTCCATAACTACTCGGCACTCCTACTTAGCTATCCAACTAGATCGTATTGTTTTGTCTGCTTCTTTCAATGGCACCACCAACACCTTGATGCTACATATCCAGGACTACTTGTAGAATCTACTTTGTAATCATTACTTTTCCGTGAACATTCATTTTTATCCTTTTGTATTTCTTTTACATTACTTCTTTGGGATAATACTCTTTTTATCTTTTCCATTCTTAGATAAGTTATCCTAATTTCTCAAGTATAAATACCTATTGTACATATAGCTGCAAAATGGATCTTATCATTAATACACTGAATATTCCTTTTGTGAATATTGCTCTTATTAGCTTGTTTACTTTCATTTCACTTTTATCCTAATCCTTAAACAAATCTAAGTGACGAGTAACTTCACCAGATTAACTCGTGCGTCATATCGAGCTGCGTCATAAGTCATCGAAAGTTTTTCTAGTGCATCATATCCTTTGAAGTTATTCGTAAGTTTACTTATTTTTCTCTCATTTCTATTCTTTTGTATGCTTCTCCCATCACTCATTTTAAGCTTTCAGTAAGCTTAGACCCATCCTTGTGACCATCCTTATGACTAGCCTTGTTTATTTTTAGCCCCGGTCTGCATCACATAAATCCATAGAGCCTTCTTTAGAGTTACCATCCAAAGTTATTGCTAGCCATCCATAGCCGATACCTCTAGCTATTATGGGTTATAAGGTGATTGTGTGCAATGGACAATTTGTATAACAAATTTCAGTACAGTAGTAATATTTGCCTCTTGAACAAACACCATGGGAAGATATGTATCATTTATGTAAAAGGTATTTGGCCTGCAATCTTAAGGACAAGGTTTTTTATAAGAAGAAGAAATCTATTACAAAAGAATTGAGAAGACAAATTAAGAGGCTAATTTGGTACAAGGATTACATTACGAAAGATAACATAGGAAAAAAATATTAGATTTGTAATGCATTGTTAAGATAGCCATTGTAACATGATCATGATAATAGATTTAGTTGAAAGTTGTAACTATAAGTAGTGATGGTAACAAAAATCAAAATAGAAAACATACTTACTAACTTATAAAATAGGTTGAGTTATAGTTTATGTTTCAAGCATAATTAACGAATGTATCATGTTACATGTTGAGATTGTTGAAACATAAATCTATTTATAGGCAAATATAAAAAAACGACCATTAATATAAATTATCAATCCTTATTATAGTGTTACTAGCCTTATGGTATCATAGAATGAGATTGTATTTAGGGAAAAGAAAAAGGAAAACCAAAAAGATGAAGATTTACCTCTCGTAAAATTTAAATATGTGATAAATTCCTATAAAATTAGACTTATTTATCATTTATTTTATACATTTATGATAAACCGAATCAAGTTTATCATTTGAATGCTTAAACTATATATTTTAAACCATAGTAATTTTTTATTCAATAATTACTATAGAAAAAGAGCATTTGAAGCCGATATATTATATAAAAAAACAACCTTCATTCCATTAATTTCTTGGCAAGTACATTAACTTTCACCTCTTCCTCTCGTTTTCCAATCAAAATTTCACCATAATGATAAAATGGAAATATAAAAACAGATAAAATAAAGAGGATAAATTTTTTGGGATGCCAAATATCAGATAGAATTCTAATAAATACTTAGGGGAAAAAAAAAAAGAAAACAAAAGAGAAAAATAAAAGAGTAAGCCCGCTTGTTTCACTTCAAACCCTACTCTCACTGCCGAGTGCTGAGTGAGTATTCACTGCGCACAATTACACTCTCTCACTCTCACTCTCACTCGTCACTCTCTCTCTCTCTCCACTAACTCCACTGCCAACAAGGACACGAACATAGAGATTCTGAACATCTCAGAACCAAAAAAACAAAACCAAAGCCAAATACATTAAATAAAAAAAAAGAAACTAACTTTGTAAATCGTAACTCCACAAACCCCATAAACTCCATCATATCTCTCTTTACACTCCATACCCAAACCCTCAAAACCCTTTCTCTCTCTCTCTCTCTACTTCCTCAGAGAGAGAAACTGGAGCCAAAAAAGATTCCAAGACGTGAAAAGTTCCCGTCTTGTTCTAAACCATGGATGCAAATGAAGCAACCACCATTGTGCTTTCTAAAATCCAAAAGATAGACCCAGAAAATGCTTCCAAGATCATGGGTTATCTCCTCATTAAAGACCTTTTAACCGAGAAAGATTTGATACGTTTGGCTTTTGGTTCCGAAACACTCATGCAGAACATAGTTGCGAAAGCCAAGTCTCAAATGGGACTTTCCTCGAACACTTCATCTGTACCTATATCGCATTCAAATCTCTTCAACTCCATCACAAGATTGAACAACCCAACTGCAAATAACACTCATTTGCTCTCCCGATCTTCTCCTAGAATCACTCCTAGAGGCAATGAATACGATGTTTCCAAGAATCCATTTTCTGGGTATGTTTCAAACACTAGTTTTAGTCCTCCTAATTCAAACCCATTACACCCTTTTGAAAATACTACTCACATGAGTTCTTTAAATTTTCAGTTTTTTTCACTTCCTAAAGGAAGTAGTGGTAATATTACTCCAAGCAGTAGTTTAAACACTGGGGATTTTGTGGAGGAGCAGACTTTTAACGAGTACTTTTCACTTCTCAATGATTCTGTTAGGTCTACTGGTGATTTAGGTGATATGACTTATGGACTTGATAGTAATGGGGAGAGCCATTTGCATAAGAGGAGTTATTCAGAGAGTGATGTGTGCTTTGGGTCTGAAGATGGAAGCTTTAGTGGTATTAATGGAGGTTTTAGGCCCTGTCTTTACTTCGCTAGAGGGTTTTGTAAAAATGGAAGTAATTGCAAGTTCATTCATGGTGGTGGCATTTGTGACGATTTTGATGGTGGTGGGTCGTGTGTTTCAAGTTGGGGTGCTGGTTCTGGTTCTGGTTCTGCAAGTGGTTTTGATCCTGACGAAATAATGAGACTTAAACTTGCACATCAACAAAGATTAGCTACTATTGCTGCTGCTGTGGCTGGTTCTTCGCAGTTTATGCCTGGAACTTCACCAGTATCACAGCATAAGTACATGAATTTTCTTCTGCAACAACGTAACGAAGCCCAGAGGTATCTTAGAGAAGACCCTTTTGTGTATTTTGAGATAAAGTTTGAAACTTTATGCATGTTCTGCTTTATAGTGAATGTTTCTGGGGCAATTTTACGAATGTGTTGGGTTCTAGAATGATGATGGTAATTATGTCGGTGTTTTTGAGGTGTATACTGCTTAATTTGTTATAAAGTTGGTATGCTTATGATGTTCTGTTTGATGGTGAGGATTCTGGTGTCATTTTTTATGAATTTGAATCCTAGGATGAGGATGATGATGGGAGACGAGTCTTACAAATATGGGCGATATCAACCTGACAGGAATGACTTTCTGGCCATGGGATTGGCAGAGAAGGCAAATTCTGCTTCTAGACAAATTTATCTGACGTTCCCAGCAGATAGCACTTTCAAAGACGAAGACGTTGCGGGGTACTTTAGGTAATCTTCACTAGGATGGATCTTTCTGTTCTTGTATTACCATTATTCTAATTAAGTGATTGAAGTACTTTTTGTGTTTCTTGAGCAAGGGATGAATTCTAATGATAGAAAAGGTAATCTCTTTGTGTGAACTTTACTGCTAATTTAGCCCGGGCAGATGTTAATGTTACTATGGACACCTCGTGNATTAAAGTTAATCCAAATTAACTCCAAAACGTCTGGAAATTCTTTGGATACTACCATTGCTGTTGTGGGGGAAAAGATTTTGATGATTCAAAAGTAGAAGTGTAAAAAATAGACACCTTCTACTTCATTTAATGGGAGAAAACAAAAGAAAAAAATTAGAAAAAATTCCTAGGTTGTGGAAAATTTCTATAAATACTAAACCTCCAGCATATTAGCAATAGTTTAGCAATTAGGAACTGAGAATAGAGAGAAAAAAAATGGAAAATAGAACAATTTAAGAAAATTAGACAAAAATAGGGGAACCACTGTGCTATAGCTATACTAGACCTGAACGACTACTTGACGACAAACCCAACTGGTCACCACCAGTCCACATCGTGTCTAGGTCGTTCGATATACCCCCAACTGCTGCCAACCACTAGAGAGTTCAAGAATACGTAGGTCAATTCTCTGCCTTGTTTTTCAATAATTTGTAAAAAATATCAAATTCGCCCAGAAAATTTTCAAAAAATTTGTACTTAAGTTATTTTGAATATAATTTTACGTGAGACTTTTATTTTTGCAAAATTCGTAATATTTAATATACTTTCTTAATAAATTTACCATTCATTTGAATTTAGAATTGTAAAATAAATATACTAAATGATATTGTTTCTAGTTGAAAATTTTTGTGCAAGATGTGTATAATATATAGATAATTGCTATGTAGCTCGAATTTTGATTTGAATATTTTTAATATTTATTGCATTTTTTTGCCTAAAAAGAGCTTGAAAATAGGCTGAAATTATGAATTAAATAGAAAATCATGAAATTAATTAATGAAATGGACACGTGTTGATCTATAGTAAGTAATAACAGTATTGAGTCAGATTGAAATTAATTTAGTGTAAAAATAATCATAATTGAGTAATTTAGGATAATTTAGGGGTAAAATTGTAAATATAAGTATATAGCGATAAGTTGAAAACTTGAAGCCAAATGATAACTGAATTCCCTATATTTTTAGGAGTTTATAGAAATTTTCAGGAAATTATTTGGAAACCAAAACAATTTATTACGAATTTACCTAATAAAATGGCTTAAATTACAAGCCGGGGTGTATTTTTTATAATAATAAGCTAAAATGAATTAAATAGTTAAATAAAAACTATATATGTGATTGCTAATCAGATTAGATTAATGAGTATTTTTATTATATTTACTGATATTTTTTGATCGAGATATACTTTAAGTATATTAGGATTGAATAATACTCATATTGTAATGATATATGGACAAATTAGGTAAAATTCAATTTAACAACATAAATTACGTATAATACGATAATATTTATATAATTATGTATAACTATATTAAAAACTCGAACTACCCGTTAAAAATTATTTCTAAGAACAGGACTTGTAAAACGTGTTGATAGGTCTTTACGAACCCAATGAGACTAATTTTGTTAAAATCGGACAACCTTAAGTAATATAACCTATAACTTTATCATATTATAGAATATACGTATTTTGGTAACCCTATCGAAATTAAAGCGTGATTTAATAAATTAAAAGTACGTTTCAATGCAATCGAAATGATATATAATATGTAATAGTATATATGACGTACAGTATAACAATTAATAACTTAATTTGATATTAGTGATAATACGACTATATATTATGGAAATAATATATATATGTATATAACCATTTTAAATTAAACCCTAATGTTTTCATAATTATTACGAAAATTGCATTTGGGTCTTTTATATAAATAGGATCTTCTAGTGTAAAGACAGTTAATGATTTAAGTCAGCAGTAGTGAGCATTTCAACAAGTAAGTTAGAATTGTGGCTTTACCGCTAATTGGGATACTATTTTAAAATATCTAGAGACCCAAGAGTACTTCTGGTTGTGTTTGTAATTAGTTAACTGTGCACATGCTGTGTGTATGGATGCTACTCAGTTGTGATAGGAGCTGAACTCCTTGGTATATTGTTTTGCAGGTTTGCATTGATTTTGTATTGTATGAACTTATTGGCCACCCTCAATTAAAACTAACATTTATTTGACTAAAATGAAACTAAACATGCATAACACCCATTCGGGGAAACGATTAAGAGTGTTAGGCTAAATACCGACTTTCTTCTATGAAGATAGCTGAAATGGTCCTTTCCCTATCCTTAGTTGAACTGAGTGACAGGCGAAGAGGTTGTGGTAAGGTTGGGGGTCGTGGTTTGAAAGTAGTCATGGGAGGAGGGTGTTCTCCATTGCACAAGCTCGAGTTTGGTCTGACTTGAGTCGCAATAAAACTCCTCAATCTGGGTTGGAGTGGATGTAATTTTTCTAACCTCACAGTAGACCGGATAACATCGTGCGATGTTTCATTCGATTAATTACATTGTATTTTATCATAATTATTAACCTTATTTATGTTTGTACAGTACTTTTCTGACTTCGCCCCACTTACTGAGCTAGTTGTGCTCGCATCCATATAGACTTTTTTACAAGTGTTGAGTCAAGTCAGAATGTTCAGATACCACTGTTCCTAAGTTAGTATGCTGCTGTTTGGGAAAGTGAGAATCAAAGAATTAATTGAACTTGGGCTTTTGACTTTGTTTTTTAATTTTTAAGGAAACTAACTGGGAATTCCCTAAAAGCCCACTAGTTTCCTAACTTATTGTATATAGACTACAAAACTTGTGGTTTTTAATAAATTCTGATTGTGAACTTTACCTTTGGATGTAAAACGATCGTATAAATACTAATGTAGCACTACACAACAAATGGTATAGAACAGGTATTTTGTAAAGGTTTACCACAGGTTTGGTTATTATTAACAGGTGTCAGAACAGACGTTTCAAGTTGGTTGAGTTATATACGTCTTGTGTGAACTGTATCTATGATAATAACTGTGAGGTCAACTTCTATCTTAAGTTAATTTACGCAATAGGACTGTTATAACTTTTTCTATTCAAGGCGTAATAGAAACCCACATCCATTGACCACTTGGAGAAGAACAACCACCACTACTAGACAATTGGCCCTGCACTTAAAGTTGTAGACAATGGTAGAGCTATCACTGGTAGCTAAAAGCTTGTCGATTGGTGAGTTCCAATTTCCCTTTTGAATTTGTTTAATTTATTAAAAACATCAAATATGCATGGGAAATTATGAAATTTGGTTTCTCTTAGTATTTTTTCATGTAAAATTAGAATATCAAATCATATTTTTAAAATTGTAAGTTCTTATATAGGTTCCTTAAGAACAAACCTGATTCCAAAGAATTTTATATGAATTTTCAAAAATAGTAAATAATGTTATTTTGAGCTAATTTTTGGTGTACATATTCCTCATATGATATATTTAATTTACATAAAAATAATTTTTGATAAACTATACGTTTAGTATTTATTAAAATTATTTTATTGAATCTACCCTGTTTTTCATATGAAAGAAATAATAGGTTTTTAATTAAATTCCTTAATGAATATGATTTTTAATGACTTCTAAAGCTTATTTATGATTTTGGAAATATTTAGTTTGAATCTTATAATTTTATTTGGTAATTTACCTAATTTAAGCTAATTTTTCGCAAAATCGGACCTAAAATCGGTATACAAAAAAATAATATATATTAAAATATCTTAGTAATTTTCATGATTATAATATAATAACCATAATTTATTAAGTATAATATATTTTCCATAGCTTTAATAGAGCTTGGATACTAATTATTATATATTTACCTAGAGTTTATGCATAATTGTACTAAATATGTAGGTAAAAGGGGTATATTTAAGTTAATTTTGTAATTTAGGGTAATTAAGTATAAAATTATGATTTAGGATATAATTAGATATTTGATATGTTATTAGATGATGGAGTATGATATATGTAGTGTTAGAAGTATTAAATAAGTGATTTATGAGCGAATTATATAACAACACATAACATGTGTATATCGGAAATAAATGAGTAAAAAATATTAAATAAAAATTTATGATAATATAATAATAGGAATATGATATAAATCTGATTTGGAATGGGAGTTTATGAAATTATATGGAAAATGTAGGTTATTCTTACATTGGAGACTAGTTTGGTAGTTAAATTAGGAATTGAGTGCAACGTACGAACTAGAATACTAATTAGAAGCTAAATACAAGATTTAGAATACCTAAGTCTAATGTAATTAATTTCATATGATGAATTGGAATAAGTTTCTAGGGTTTACGTATAAAACCCATAATAAAAAATTGAGTTAGAGCTTAATTTAAAAATCGATTCGCAAACTAAATCGAAAACTAAATCGGAACCTACCTAAATTAAGAATAATTGTAAGAAACTTAAAAACCTAAATAATTAGATATAATAAAACCTTAAATTGAAGATAATAATAAGAATTATAGAACAAAACCTATTTATGGTAGTTATATGAGCACTAAAACAACATTTATACTATAAGGATCACTGACGATGGCCTATGCGACACACACCTTAAGTGAGCAAGTGAGGAGTCCAAGTAAGTTGAGATTAATATGTTGCTGTATTTCAGAGTATTGATTTGTAATACTCAAAGGCTTAAAATTGTACTTAGTTGTGTTTATTAGATAGTTGACTGTGCATATGCCTATATGTACTTGTTTTTAAGTTTGATGATATGATTTTGATTTGCAAGTCTGGCTTGTATTTATGCAATATGTTTGAAATGATTGAATACTTTAAACCGGATCTAACTAAATATATGACTTGTAAATCTAAATCAGACCTACATAGTAACCCATTAAGGGATGCATTAGGGTTCTTCAGCTAAATACCGACCCCTTCGAAAGGGATAATATTGGATAGCATAATGAGTCCCTTCTTCATCTTTAGTCGAATTAAGTAACAGATAAGGAGGTCATGACAAGGGTGAAGTCGGTGGTTTAAAAGTAGTTGCAAGAGGAGTAGTGTCTCCATTGTATATGCATAGGTTTAATTGTGAGTTGTTGTATTAAATGGAAACTCGTCAACTTGGATTAGAGTAGATGTAATTTCTCTAATCTTATGACGAGCCAGACAACGTCGTGCGATGACATTTGCTTGTACATGCATTGTATCTAACTAATTTGGTTGATAAGCTTATTTATGTTAGATGTATAGTTTTAAGTTTCCATCTCAATTTACCGAGCGATTAGTTGCTTACATCTTTATAAATGTTGTTGCAAGTGCTAGCTAAAAAGTAGCCATATAACTACCCTAAAACTTCAACTGCTGGATCCTAGGGAGTAAGGATATAAAATTGAGGATCAAATACACTCTCAAGTTTAGATTCTATCTTTAAAACTTTTAGTATTAATTTATGTATTACTTAAGTAAATTATGATTAGACTATTAAATCTTGTAAACATACTTAAATTATTTAGTATAAATATGTATTTTTCATAATTACACAGTTAAATAACATGCTTAATCTATGAATTGTTTACTTCAAAGCGGGTTAGTCATTGATGCCTTATGTAAATTGGGTTTAGGATAACGACTATAAGGTTAGCTTCTATTTAAGAATGGTTTGCACGACGGGATTATTATGATTTTACTGCTTCGAGTTGTGACAGCTTACCCCGTTCCTGTAATTATAGCAATCACTCGATTAACAAAAAAGTTGGCAAATCAGCTTTAATAGCTTCCCAGAGTTCGGCTCTACTCAACACCAAAGCCTTCTTTGCTTCGCATGCAAGTTTAGCTTACAGCTTGCTAACTTCACTTAATGGCATATGATTCAACATAATCTTCCTTCCATTATTCTCAAACATATATGTATTTTTATAACCGTCATGAATAACCCTTCAGTCGAAAAGCCAAGGACGACCTAGCTGCATGTAAGATGCATACATGGGTAGCACATCAAAAAGAATTTCGTTGGAATAGTTTTTAATTAAGATTGGCATCAGTATTTACCGAGTAACATGTAGTGCTCCTTTTTCGTTCAGTCAATGTAACTTATATGGTTTCGGATGTAAGGTAGTCGATAACTTGAGTTTCTTCATCAGGTCAGCAGATGCTACGTTAGTATAGTTCCTATTGTCCACTACAAGTGCACACACCTAATTATTACTTGCAAGTGATGTAGAATAAGTTCTCTCTCTACTCCTCCTCGTTAAAAGGCTCTAAACTCATGGCACATCAGACAACCCGAGTCAACTTATCCAGGTCCTCTACAAATACGTCTTCTTCAATCAAGTTAGTATTAACATCAACCTCATCTTCCACTTCTTTATCCTCCTGTAGCTCCTTATCTATGCTATTTACTTTAATCTTTAGGGTGTCTTTTTTAAAAATCATAGTCCTTCGATTAAGACACTGAGTAATCATGTGCCTAAACCTTTGGCACTTATAGATACCTAATTTTTGTCTTCTTTATTTTTATTTTTATATTTCTTTCTTTTCTCAATAGGCCCCAAATTAGGAAAAACACAAAAAAAATAGGAAATTAAAGAAAACCTAAAATTAAGAAATTTAGAAAAATACAAAAAAAATTCAAACATAAGAAAAAGCATAAATAATAAGAAATTTGAGAAATTTAGAAAATAAGAAAATTTGGAAAAAAAGTTAGAAAATTGAAAAATTACAAAAAAATAGACAAAATTGAAAAAAGTAAAATATTTTAGAAAATAACATTTTATTAGGGTAGATTTTTTAATTTTGAAATAAGTTTAGAAGTTAGACTGTTAGGCATGGGTTTAGATTTGAATCTAGCCCAGACTGACTTGATCGCACATATAGACAAGATACAGGCTAATAGCCTAATGGATAAGTATATGGAAATTTACATTGGGTTTGAGTGTGAGATCTTGGGTTCGAATCTTGGCAAAGGGAATGAGGCCTTTTTATTTTTGTTAACTAACACACTGCCACGTATTAAAATCTCACTGCACCACGTATCCTGACACGTAGTATCGTTGGGTTGGATGACCTTGCTGACGTGGCATCCACTTGGCATGCCAGGTGTCATGTAATGACACGTGGCACGTCGAGATTGGTCGAGTCAACTGACGTAGCGTTACGTCAGTACTTTTCCTCTCTTTTCCTCGTTTTTCTTTAAAATTCCAGCACTTTCCTCCTCAGACAGTTAGTTTCAACACGATTTTCGAACCTCTTTTTGTTGCAATTTCGCCAAATCAATGGCAAAATTGCAAACTAGACATAGCCTACTGTGAATTGGCATAAGAAACAAGTCTAGATTCAATAAAAAAAAAACCTATTTACATTGAGCTTCAAAGATTAGAAAAAAGCTGCATTTTCGGCCATTCCCATTAACTCCGATTCGAGCTTTCCTCTATTTTTGGGTTAATTTCGAGTATAAATATGGTGTTGGGGGATGTTCACGAACACACAACCAACTCAAAAGCTTTAGAATCAACTCACAACACTCTCTCTCTCTCTTCTTGATCACTTTCTTTCTCTCTTTGAGTCTCTCTCTCTCTCGCCCACCTCCACAACTGAGTACCTGTCACGCCTTGAAGCGGCAGAGTCGTAACAGCCCCCGCCGTGTAAACCATCCTAAGATAGAAGTTGGCCTTACAACCGCTATCTTAGACCTGATCCACACAAGGTGTCCACGACTAACCCGCTTTGAAGGAAACAGTTTGTAATTTAAACAAATCATTTCTCTAAGAAAGTGAGGAAATATATATAATCACTATAATTCAGTTACTGCAGTTAAAGTTTTCAATATTCCTCCGTAATATATCTCCTAGTTATTACATCATTCGGAAATGAAAAATAATTCTAAAGTAAAAACTTAGACCTTAAAATATGTGTTTATTCTTCGATGCTTTTCCTCACTCCCCAGGATCCAGCAGTTGCTAACTTCTGAGTAATTGGTTGCCGCTTCTTAGCCAGCACCTGCACGACGTCTATAGGGATGTGAGCAACTACAGCTCAGTAAGTAGGGATGGAGGACTTAAAACTATACCATACACACAACAAGGTTTTCAATCACTTATTAAGTGCAATGCATGTGCAAGCAAATGCCATCGCACGACGTTGTTTGGCCCGTCGTGAGATTAGAGAAATTGCGCCCGCTCTAATCCGGGTTGAGGAGTTAACGTTAATGCAACAGCTCACGACCAAACCCAGGCTTGTGTAATGGAGACCTTGCTCCTCCCGCGACTACCTTCGAACCACTGTCTTCACCCCTGCCGCGACCTCCTCTCTTGTCACTTAGTTCGACTGAGGATGAAGAAGGGACCATTTTGCAATCCTGCGCTATCCCTTCCGAAGGGGTCGGTATTTGGCCGGAGAGTCCTAAATCCCCTAATGGGTTGCCATGTATGTTCAATTATGATTACTGGTCGTATATTTAATTAAGTCCAGTTTAGGGTGATCAATCATTACATACAATTCATACAATATGTACCAGAGCAACAAAGGAGATCATAGCATCACCCATAATCAAGCACATACACACATTCAACTATCTAACAAGCACAATCAAGCATAATCTTAAGCCTCCAAAAATACAGCAACGTATTAATCCCAACTTACCTCGACTCCTCGCTCGCTCACTCGAGGTCCGATTTGCTCATGCCATCGCCGGTTATCCCTATAACACGAACGTTGTTTTAGCTTTTCATATAACTGTTATAGGTTCGTTTTATCCTATAATGCTTCTTGTTAGGTTTTGTTTAAGGTTTAATATGCCTAATTATCTAGGTATTAAGTCTTTTACAATTATTCTAGGTTTGGGGTTAGGTTCAGGTTCGGTTTTCGCATCGATTTCTAAACCAGGTTTTTAGTTCGATTTTTAAGTAGCGTTTTATATTCCAACCCTAGAAATTAGTTTCAACCCATAATGTGAAATTAATCACATTATTTCCCGATAACCTAAATACCATCATTACCCTTTATCAGTGTTTATTTTACTCGGTACACTTAAATCCATATTAGTGTACCGAATTCACTCCTAATGTGATAAATTTTTACATTTTTCATATAATTCCATAAATTCAAGTTTCCTATCAGATTTATTGTGCATTTTTATTATTCTCAAAATAGCAATTTTTATTATAATATTTTCTATTTATTATATTTTCAAAAATTATACATTATGCATTTCTAATATTTCTATTACCCTAATTACCATCTCTAAACACTAATTATTATTTCAAAATGTCTAAATCCATCCTAAATCAGATTTTACTCCAAATTTTCCTAATTTACAAAATTAACTATATTTTTCCTATTACTCATTTGTTACATAATTAACCTAATAATTACATCTAACACCCTAAATGCTATAAGTATCATACTCCATCAGATCTTAACACCCTAAAACATCTACTTATTCACTAAGTCAGAAATTAATAATTTAATTACTTAATTAATCCTAAATTACTCATTTTATGCCTCATTTTAGGACCTAAAAATTATCTAAAAATTTCAAAAATTAATTTTTGAAAAAGGGCTTCATAGCACTATTCTATATCATCTGAGTAATCTACACAAAAATTTTGGGCTTGAAACTACACTCCTAAGGTCATTTATTTCTAAACCGAAATGTGTTTGGTTTTGCACGATTTCTTAGGGGCCATATATTACGGGATATAATTTCATCAAAATAATATTTTTCCTACAAACTACATACAATAAAACCCTAGAATAACAAGTTTCATAATTTTTTGGGCAAAATAACTAATTTTACAAAATTATACAAGAATTGGGCTGGAATTTGGACTCACCGGTTCAGGTGGCTCCGGCCACCGCAGGCCGCCGTGGCCTTGTCGGCCTGCCTGGGCGCTGCCACCACCGTGTGGTGGTGGTGGCCGTCCACTCTCAGCTTCTCGTTTGGTGTGGGTTCCCTTTAAAACCCCTAACTGCACAGTTTTTCTTATTTTTTTTTATTTTCTAGATTTTCTCTCGAATTTTCGACTCTCCCTAATTTTCTCTGATTTCTAACTGTCTAAATGAATTCCTGGACTTTTCTTGCTATTTATAGACGTTTTTTGTAATTATTATGCATTAATTTGACAAGATTTTGTCAACTTTCCTTGATTTTTGGCTTTTTGTTTGTCTAATTCTTATTGGATAATTTTTCTTTTTCTGATTTGAACCTGCCACGACCTTATCTTGATTCATCTTATCATCTTCTGATTTTTTCTTATTTTTCCATAATTATTTTATATTTTTCTTTAATTATTTGCTTAGTTTTTGGCCAATTTTAGTAATTACGCGTATTTTTATCTACACATAAATACATGTAGGGTACACGTGAACATTCCTAAATATTATTTTGGTCATTCTAAAATTTTTATTATACATATAATCTATCTCTAATAATTTTTTAGTTATTATATTACACTTTTTGCCTTTTCGGTAATTAGCAGTTATTATGCTTAAAATTTGAAAATTTTATAGTCTCCTATTTTACTATTTATTTTCTTAAATTTAAGTTTACGGGGTCATTTTTACTAATATTCTTCTCAATAGTTTATAATTTGGGCGTGATCGGATCCTTTAATCGATCCCCCTAAACCTTGGGTTCTAGGCTCAATCAAACGGTTACTTGGCTTAACTTTGGGGCTTACAGTACCCTAGAATCGCTCCCCACACCACCAACTTCCCAACTTAGTCACCTTCGATCGCTACCGTAGCTCCTAACCATACGACCATATAACCACCATTGAAACCCTAACCCCATAACTACCCCTCTCAAACAGTTACCACTGACCACCCTCAACCCAAAATAACCTTATGACCTAACTTAGCGGCCCCCAAATCTACCAACTCAACATCTCTCTTGCATCCAACAACTCTAAACACAATGACCCGAACACCATTGCCGACTATCACTTCGGATCACCGTCTAAACCACCTCCAAACGCCATGACAACTTCCTTACCCCTACTATCCCCAATAAAAAACATACAAAACACTCCTCACCTCCTCGCTTTGGCCACTAGAACGGCCCGAATCGCCCTTTGCCACCGTTACTGTTGTTGAAGGCATTGGAGCCAGACTCGGATCCGAAGTTTGACCCAAGATCCGACCTGAATACCGAACCCAAGATCCATGCACCCTATTTGCTGTCCGATCCAATCCTTTTCCATTCGACTTTTTTTTTTTTTTTGTTTATTTATGTACATTGTAATGTAAAAAAAATAAAAAAGGAAAAGAGAAGGAAGAAAAGAAAAAAAAGTATTTTATTTAGTTTAATAAAAAATAAAAATAGATAAAATATAATAAGTAATAAATAAATAAGATGGTATAATAAAAAATAAAATAGAATAAATAGTTAGGGAATAAAAATTTTCTAACACTTAGAAAAATCAGGCATTTAAAAATAAAAGAATAATAATTGGATTCTTCTCAAATTTATGACATTTTAGAATTTTTCAAAAATAAATAAGAGGCCAATCTAGGACCTTCCTTTTTAGGAAATTTTCTTAAATAAATCAAAATAAGTAAAAACGTAAACCCGACTGTTTTCAAAATTAAAATCAACTTCACCCATTAAAGTTTTCATTAGAAGAACTATGTGCATCTAATCTTGAATAGTGAATACGTAAATACCTATAGGGCAACAATAAAAATAAAAAAACCTAATTCCCCTTTTCCTTTAGCTTAGATTACCTTGTTTGTCCGATTAGAAGAAATTAAATTGAGTCTTGTTTTTTAAAATTAAAAGGTGATTTTTAAGTTTAATTCTAATTTTCAAAAGTCGATGATACTTATAAAAGTTTAAAATTCCTAATCCTCAGACCTAAATCTCTGGTTTTCAAAATCCATTTTCACAAAATTAATTTAATTATTAGACTAGTGACTAAGTTATAACAAATCCACTAAATTGGTTATAACTTAACTACTTTTCATGAATTTAGTCAAGTGGTGACTCTAAAGTCGTTTTTAAAATAAAAAGAAATGATTTTCTTTAAACCTTAGTCAATGATTAGTATTAAACGGGTAGGATTTAGTACTGATTGGTTTAAAGAATACTTGATTTTAAAAAAGAACTGAGAAGATAAAAAACTAGGCTCGACAACTTTGGCAACTCCATTGGATATCGTTAAGAGGGTTAACCATTCAACTTTCCAAAATTAAAATTAATCCCTAAAAACCACCTTTGTGTAATTTATTTACTTATTTGTCCTTTGTTTATACCATAGTTGTACTAACATCTTCTTTGTAAGTTTAGTTTTATTTATTTAATTTACGAAGAATTTCTTTTATAGACCATAAATGCATGATAGATACAGTCAAACCCGGACCGTCTTAGGACCTTAGGATGGGGCGCTATTGTGTAGGCTTTGGGTGCTGTGGTGTAACCATTGCTCGGGGTTGATTAGGCTATCATCACTTAAGCTTAATATGACTAATGAAAGTGTTTTTTAACAAGTGAGGTCACACAAACTTAAGAACCTTTAGAACTTACCCTTTATGCATTTACGACATCTAGAATAGAAGAATAATCAAGCAAGATGGAAATAAAAAAAAAAATGACTTGGAGTTTCCTTAATTTCCATTGTAATTTTCACGTATTGTAAATGTAGAATTGCTATAAATAGGTTTTATCGTTATCAGACAATCTTGTAACATAGTTTCTCTTTTGTAATTTAGAAATGGCCTGTTCATCATCCAACTCTGTCTACTTCAAGGAAAAATTTGTAGGCAAGCCTATTTGCCCTAAACCTATCTTGGACCAATGGTTATGACACTTCAATCTAAGGGAACAAGAAACCATCTTTAGTAAGATCAGGCTCATTCTTTCACCTCCTAAAGTAAAGATAGAGATCAATTTTATTAGGGTTCTGATTAACTTTTAGGAACCTAAAGAAGTGGCTTTTCGAGTTGGGCCCCACTTGATTAGCCCAACACTTGAAGAATACACCCAATTACTCCAAACCCCTTCTTTGGAAAGCATATACATCCCAAATTTGGAAATGGATCATATAAATGCCTTCTTAAGATGCTTAGATATTAGAAAAATGAAAGTGAACAAAGCCTTCGAAAGCTATAATGGTAACTGCATTAAACTGGAGGACTTAAAAGCATGGTTCACCGCCGAACCTAAATCCAACCAATGGGGTATCTTCTATAGTAATCTTAAAGCTTGGGGATATAATAGAATAAAAGCCTTTATCCCGGTTGCATTCAAGACCCTCCTATTCCCTAACGGAAAGTTCCTCATACATTTCAGGGTCACTAAGTTAGTGAGCCAATTTCTTGAAGGCAAATCATATGTCTCGGCCTTCATCGTAGAACAAATTAGAAGCCTTAGTATTTTGAAAGAAAAGAATGATGGCGCACTAAAGACCAGCATGACATTATTGATAGTATGGTTTGTGAGCCACATGAAATGTTATGGGCTTGACCTAATCCGAGGAGAGTTTGTTTACAACATCAATCTAATCGATTCATTTGTCGATAAAGTCCATCTTCAGGAAGGAAATCCACATACTACTGGGTAGAAGTATCGAGAAATTTTCAAGTCACTGATATTCTATGGACAGCAAGATGGAGTAACTTCAAAAGGGTAATCTTTGTTAATAAAAATTATCGAGCAATACCCCTAATCGGGATGAAGTTATGCATAAGCTATTACCCTAACAACATGATCAAACAATTCAGAGGTATCTAAGATATAGTTTATAAACCTCCATTGGATATCATAACCTTGGATTATCAGGACCTTCAGATTTCACTACTACAGATGATGTCTAAACTTAAGGAAATCAAATAGTTATGGGAAATAAAGATTGTCAGCCTAAACATCGATTTAGGAGAATAGCTAGGAGAAGCGAACAAGCATCGAGTTACTAAAGAATATTTCTATGATCAACTCCATAAGGCAGGAGAGATCCAGCATCGAGCACTAAAGGTCATCTAGGCTACAGTAGAAATAATCTATAAAGAGCTAGACATGTGGGAGGTGTTACGCCCCAAACAAGAAGAGTCATAACAGTCTCGCCGTATAAACTATCCTAAGATAGAAATTGATCTCATAGCTGCTATTGTAGATACAGTTTACACAAGGTGTGCACAACTCAACTGGCTTGAAACGTCTATTCTAATACCCGATAATAACCAAACCTATGGTAAAGCTTTACAAATTACTTATTCTATATAACCGATTGTCTCATAACACAGCAGTATTAACATAAACATCTTACATCTAGAGTTATAATTTATAATTAGAGTTTATAAAAAAACCATAGGTTTGCAGACTATTTACATAAGTTAAGAAACTAGTGGGCATCCCAAGGAATTCCTAATTAGTTTCCTCAAAATTCAACAGAAAAGACAAAAGAAAGGTCAAAAGCCTAGGTTCAATTGATTCCTTGTTCCTCACTTTCCTAAATAGCAGTATGCTAACTTGGGAATGGTGGTATCGAAACATCTTGTCCTCACTCAATACCTGCAAAAGAGTTTATTGGGATATGAGTACAACTAACTTAGTAAGTAGGACGGAGTCATAAGAGTACCGTATAATCATAAGCAAGGTAATTAATGATAATGAAATGCAAGGTAATCGATCAAATGAAACATCGCATAATGTTATCCGGTCTACTGTGAGATTAGAGAAATTTTATCTGCTCCAACTCGGATTAAGGAGTTTTATCGCGACTCAAATCAGACCAAACCCAGGCTTGTGTAATGGAAAACACTCTCCTCCTATGATCACCTTCGAACTACAACCCCCACTCACCGTAACCTCTTCGCCTGTCACTTAATTCGACTAAAGATAGGGAAATGACCATTTCAGCTACTCTCATCGAAAGAAATCAGTATTTGGCTTGACACTCTTAATCGTTTCCTTTAATAGGTGTTATGTATGTCCAATTTCATTTTAGTCGAATAAACGTTAGTTTTAATTAGGGGTGGCCAAATAAGTTCATACAGTACAAAAACAATACAAACATGCAGAACAATACACGAAGGAGTTCAACTCCTATCACAGTTGAGTATTATACACAAATACGGCACGTGCATAGTCAACTAACTATAAACACAGCCAGAAGTACTTTGCGTCTCTAAATACTTTAAAACAGTATCACAACAAGCGGTGAAGCCACAATCATAACTTACTTTTTTAAAAGCTCACTATTGCTGACTCGAGTCGTTAACCATTTTTGTACTGGAAGATTTTATTTACACAAAAGACCCAAATTCAGTTTTCGTAATAATTACGAAAACATTAAGGTTTAATCTAAAATAGTTATATATTATTATTATTATTATTATTATTATTATTTTCATAATATATAGTCATATTATTACTGTATATCGAATTAAGTTATTAATTGTTGATACTACATGTCATCTATATTATTACGTATTATATATCGTTTCGATCATATCGAAACTTACTTTTAATTTATTAAATCATGTTTTAATTCTGGTAGGGTTATCAAAATACGTACATTCTAGAATATGATAAAGTTATAGGTTATATTACTTAAGGTTATTTGATTTTAAGGGTTCGTATAGACCTAAAGACACATTTTACGAATCTTGTTCCTAGAGATAACTTTTAACGAGTAATTCAAATTTTTTATACAGTCATACGTATCTATCTAAATGTTATCGTATTATAAGTAATTTACGTTATTAAATTATATTTTACCTAATTTGTCCATATAACCTTACAATACGAGTATTATTCAACCGTAATATACTTAAAGTGTATTTCGATTAGAAAATATCCATAAATATAATAAAAATACTCATTTAATCCTAACTGATCAACAATTACGTATATAGTTTTTATTTAACAATTTAATTCATTTTAGCTTATTAATATTAAAAATACACCCCGACTTGTAATTTAAGCTATTTTACTAGGTGAATTTGTAATAAATAGTTCAGGTTACCAAATAATTCCTTAAAAATTTCTATAGACTCCTAAAAATATAAGGAATTTAGCTATCACCTGGTTTCAAGTTTTCAACCTATCACTTATATATTCGTATTTACAATTTTATCCTTAAATTATCCTAAATTACTCAATTACGATTCTTTTTACACCAAATTAATTTCAATCTGACCCAACATTGTTATTATTCACTAGAGATCAGTACATGTTCATTTCATTAATTAATTTCATAATTTCCTATTTAATTCATAATTTCAACCTATTTTCAGGCTATTTTTTAGGCCAAAAAATGCAATAAATATTAAAAATATTCAAATAAAATTTTAGGCTACATAGAAATTATCTATATATCATACAAATCCTATACAAAAATTTTTAGCTACAAACAACATTATTTAATACATTTATTTTACAATTCTAAATTTTTATGAACAGTAAATTTTTTAAGAAAGTATATTAAATATTATGAATTTTTCAAAAATAAAAATATCACATAAAATCATGTTCAAAATAACCAAAGTACAATTTTTTTCATAATTTTCTAGATAGATTTGATATTTCTACAAATTATTGAAAAATAAGGCAAAGAATCGACCTCCGTGTTTTTAGATTCTTTGGTGACCAGCGGCGATTAGGGGTGTGTCGGACAGCCTGGACGTAGCGTAGACTGGTAGTGGCCGATTAGGTTTGTTGTCAGGTGGTTGTTTGGGTCAGTTACAGTTAAGGCACAGTAGTTGCTATGTTTTTTCTATTTTCTTTCTAATTTCCCACGATTTTTTCTAATTTTTTCTTTTAAGTGTTTTTTATTCCAAACTGCTAAACTTTACATATCTCGAGTTATTAGCCTTTTATAATGCCTCAAGGTTGGTTGTAGAATTAATTACTTAATTATTTTATATTTTTTTATCTTTCTTCTTAATTTACCCAAGCATGAGGAGCCCTATTGTTATGAAACTTACTTTTGAATTAGCAATACAATCCTAATTTCCTGACACAAAACTTTGTCGAGCAATCTTCAATGCATTTGGTCAAGTTTTTATTAAATATTTACTTAAATATAGATATTATATGTTAGAATTTAGTTATTTAATTAGTATTAAAGTATATGCCTTATGTAAATATTACGCGTAATATATAACTTTACTCATATAATTAAGTTTCTAACATATCTTTGATTTTTAGGATATATTCTCTTAATAAATTTCATGCATTTAATGCAATATATATATAATTACGTAATTTAGAGATAATTTACGGGTATAATTATTATTTATACAAGGTATATTCATAAAAATACGAGTATATTCATATAGTAAATTATATTATATTATCTCATCTCATTTTGGAGCTTAATTAACTTATTTGTAAATTTTCGTCGCAATCTAAGCTCGATTTTTAGGATTCTGAACATTTTAGTGCTATATTAAATAATCCTACTTCCAAGGACAAAATTCCAAAATCTAACTTCATTATGTCACTTTTCTAACTTTCCTATCTTAGTCATAATGTATGGACTCAATTGGATAACTTTCCCTAAAAGTCCTAAATCTAGGCTCGATTATCCTAAACACAATTTCAAGAGCTCACAGGAAGATCTCTTTCTAGAATCAAAACAACATTCTAGGGCCTTGGAACATCAATTGAGGATGACCCAAAAGAAGCTCAAAGAATTTGAGAAAATGGAAGAGCTCAATTCAAGAGAAAGGAAGGGAGCACTAGCAGGGTTTAGTAAGCAAAAAAGGGGAACGCCTGTCAAACACCAGAAGAACATTTAGAGATAGGAATAATCTTCTTGAATGCATTTCTTTTTTCAATTAATGTAAAAGGGAACTCCAAAAGCCACAAAAAATAAATAAATAAAATTACCATCTTCCTGGTTATTAGTCAATTTTGTCCCTCTGCATCCGTGTGCCATGCATTTCTTAGTTTGTCTCTTTTAAAATTATTTGTGTGCTAACTTGTTGAAAAATGATCTTAACTAAGTCGCTAAGATAGCTCCCAAACATCAAATCTTCCAGAGAAGCCTTATCAAAACCTGTTCTCAAACCAAAATGGCTAACCAAGGAAACGACAACACCAACACCGACAACGGCAATGTCAACCCTGAGGTTATCGATCCCACTGAGCTGAGGTTCCAATCTTTGGAACGAACAGTGGGGAAGATTGCAGATCAACTGAGCTTTCTTGCTGACAGCATCTCTTTGCTTAGGTCCATGGCTCCATCAAATGAAGAAAGTTCCAAAGCCCGATATGGAAAGAATATCAGGCCCCACCCCTTGAAACGGAAGAAGACTACCCCAAAGTCAATTAGGGCTTCGAATGCTTTAACTTATTATGCCCAATTAGACTTGAATCAAGTGAACATATGGGAAAAGCTAGCCAGAGTATTCTATGAGCAATATAGATTCAACGTTGAAGTGGCGCTAACCATGATAGATTTGGTTGCCCTAAGGAAAAGACACAATGAATCTTTTAAGGAGTATGCCTAAAAGTGCAGGTCCCTAACTGCAAGGGTATCTACCCCCGTGACTAAGAAAGAGCTAATTTCAACTTTTATCAATACTTTTGAGAGACCCTATTTCGTTTACCTAATCAGACAAGCCTCTTTTAGTTTCGCAGAAGTAATGCCAGCAAGGTGTCGAATTGAAAGAACCGTCTCCTCTGGCAAGCTGTAAGAAACATTGGATAGAAGACCACCCTTTGCTAAACCCACCACTAACAAGCCTAAAGAAGCTACTGTTAGCATGGTCAATTCAAATATCATGCCTAACACCCAAGTCTCTTTTAGGGCAAATCCTCTACTAGCTTAACAACAGTACAGAAGCTAACTACAGGTTAGTAGAGCCCCAAGGTAGTTCACCAAAATACCCATTCCACTCAGTTAGGTACTTGAAAAGTTAAGGAAAGATAATCTGCTCCATTCTAAAGCTCCCAATAAAAGGAATAGGTTGAGATTTTTTTATCCCAATGTAAGATGTGTATCATCTAGGGCAAGTGGGCCATTCAATTGACTCGTATTGGAGGTTAATGAACAAAATTCAAGATTTAATTAATGAAGGTATAGTATAATTGGATTTTGTGGAGGCTCCTGCTCTAAACATCAACAACAAACCACTGCCAAACCATAGGCCCATCATCAATATAATATCTGACCACTCAAAGCCTACCATCAACATGATCCCAACCTAGAACTCAAGGTTTATAGATTCTACAAAAAAGAAGAGAAGCAAATTCTACAAACTAAAAGGTACACTTTCCATGTGCCTGTGGCCCCCGAAAATTATAAAACTACCCCTCTCATCTACCAGGCAATAAACCAGGGGTAGTTAAGCTCACTTGTAGTGAGGATTACCCGCTCCGGTTGAATCTATGATTTGAGGTAAGACCTAAAAAAGAAGGTTGTGCTGGAAATGCTAAGCATTAAATAAGTTGAGCATAAAGAAGGATTAACTGCCTTCACCAAGATGATCAAGTCTAGCGAGTATAAAATAATGGATCAGCTCGCTAAGACTCTAGCACAAATATCCCTCATGAGTTTACTGATGGCATCGGACCCACATCTAGAAGCTTTGTTTTGAATAGTAAAGGAAGTCAAGGTCCTTCGTGAAATCTCGGTTGAAAGGATTAGCTCTATCACCAATTCTATCCTCACTATAGATCAAATTTCTTTTTCTGCCAAAGAACTGGACAAAAAAGGTAACCAGCACACAAAGCCTCTATTCATAATAATGAGGATAAATAACATCATCATGATAAGAGTCCTCATCGACAACGGGTTATCCCTGAATGTTTGCCCTCTTACTACCCTGGATTTATTAGGCATTGATACGACTGCTATCAAGTTGAGTTCAAGAACAGTAAGAGCTTTTGATGGATCTAGGAGAGAAATAATAAGGGAGATCGACTTACCAGTTGATATCGGCCCTTAGACATTCAACATCCCATTCCAAGGACCTTCAATCTATTATTAGGAAGGCCTTGGATACATTTAACAGGGGTCATACCGTCAAGTCTTCACCAGAAAGTTAAGTTCATCACCAATGGCCAAGTCATCACAATTCTAGGTGACCAAGATTATGAAATCTACAAAGAGACGGCGATACTCTATATTGGTACGGAAGAGCAAGAGGACTTTAGATTCCAAATGTTTGATAAGGTGTACATGATCAACAATCAGCAAAAAGATGAGAGACCAAAATTTAAAGAAGGTCAATTTGGGACCTATGGGCTAGGATACATTTCGACCTTGATGAAAGAGTTGCAAAAAATATAAGCCAAGGGCAGAAAATGTGACAGGTTATATCACACTCCAATGACCTTTCCTCCATCGTCAGAAACTTTCATCTAGGTCGAAGTCTAAAACTCAAAGCTTACTAAAGAAAGCACTTCTAGCATAAATGAAGGGGTTAGTCTATCCAGCAAATCCCAGTACTTGAATAATTGGTTCTCCATCCCTATGAATAGCAATAAGTCTTCCCTTGGGTAAATAATGAATCACGATCTAGTATTTTATGGAATTTTGCAATAAATTACCTTTGTTCTCCAAATGATTGTATTCGAAAGAAAGTTCCTTTAAATAAAATCAGTTTCTTTTCCCTTTACTCCTGCCTTACTTATACTCTTCCTTTTACATACTTTTCTTTTTTCTCTAAATCCAATGATTCGAATAAAAGCCATGGATACCTCGCGTAGATAGGTGATGAAAATATTGATATCACCTCTGGCCTTACTGGGTTAATCGTTAGGAGTGATGTCAATGACCATAATAACGTGCAATTAAGCTGGTAAAAACATGAAATGAGTAGAATTTCCATTGACGAGCCAACTGAGATAATTAATGTCAAGACCAATGATAACCATATGGTGTTGAAGATTGAGGGAAATTTCAAAGAAGACCAAAAGGTAAAGATGACTACGTTACTATTTGAATACCAAGGTGCATTCGCATGGTCTTATGAAGACATGCCCGGACTAGATCCGTCCATTGTAGTTCGTCGCTTACCCATACAAGAGGATATTAAACCTAAGAAACAAAAGTTAAGAAGGTTCCAATTGGATGTCCTATTAAAAATCAAAGAAGAAGTTAGAAAATTACTGGAGGTCGGTTTTATCAAGGCATCTGATTATCTCAAGTGGGTGGCTAACATCGTGCTGGTAATAAAGAAGAATGGAAAAGTCAGATTGTGCGTGGACTTTCGAGACCTTAATCAAGCAACCCCTAAAGATAATTTTCCCTTGCTCCATATCGATGTTTTGGTTAATAACACGGCCGAAAACCATCTTTTCTCTTTCATGGATGGATTTTTCGGGTATAACCAAATTCGAATGACTGAAGAAGATAAAGCCAAGACAACATTTATCATAACTTGGAGCACGTTTTGCTACAAAGTAATGTCTTTCAAACTAAAAAATGCCAGGGTAGTAATTTTTCATGACATGATGTCAAAGAAGTTGAAGTATATGTTGATGATATGATTGTTAAGTTCAAGGAAGGAGAAAATAATGTAGAAAATTTAAGGAGATTGTTTGACAGGTCGAGAAAATTCCAACTGAAGCTCAACCTCGAGAAATATACTTTTGAAGTGACTTCAGGGAAATTATTGGGTTTTATAATCAACCAAAGGGATATTGAAGTAGACCTCAATAAAGTCAAAGCGATAGTTGACTTGCCCCTGCTACGTACACTCAAAGAAATCAGAGGTTTGTTGGGCCATTTAAACTATATAGCCCGGTTCATAATATCACGCCCCGAAGCGGCAGAGTCGTAACAGCCCCGCCGTGTAAACCACCCTAAGATAGAAGTTGGCCTTACAACCGCTATCTTAGACCTGATCTACACAAGGCGTCCACGACTAACCCGCTTTGAAGTAGACAATTTGTAATTTAAACAAATCATTTACCTAAAAAAGTGAGGAAATATATATATAATCACTATAATTCAGTTATTACATTAATTAGAAATGAAAAGTAAAACATGTGTTGATTCTTCAATGTTTTTCCTCACTCCCCAGGATCTAGCAGTTGCTAGCTTCAGAGTAGTTGTTGCCGCTTCTTAGCCAGCACCTGCACGACGTCTATAGGGATGTGAGCAACCACAGCTCAGTAAGTAGGGACGGAGGACTTAAAACTATACCATACACACAACAAGGTTTTCAATCATTTATTAGTTGCAATGCATGTGCAAGCAAATGCCATCGCACGACGTTGTCCGGCCCGTCGTGAGATTAGAGAAATTGCGCCCGCTTTAATCCGGGTTAAGGAGTTACCGTTAATGCAACAGCTCACGACCAAACCCAGGCTTGTGTAATGGAGACCTTGCTCCTCCCGCGACTACCTTCGAACCACTGTCTTCATCCCCGTCGCGACCTCCTCTCCTGTCACTTAGTTCGACTGAGGATGAAGAAGGGACCATTTTGCAATCCTGCGCTATCCCTTCCGAAGGGGTCGGTATTTGGCCGGAGAGTCCTAAATCCCCTAACGGGTTGCCATGCATGTTCGATTATGATTACTGGTCGTATATTTGATTAAGTCCAATTTAGGGTGACCAATCAATACATACAATTCATACAGTATGTACCAGAGCAACAAACAAAATCATGGCATCACCCATAATTAAGCACATGCATACATTCAACTATCTAACAAGCACAACCAAGCATAATCTTAAGCCTCCAAAAAATACAGCAACGTATTAATCCCAACTTACCTCGACTCCTCGCTCGTTCACTCGAGGTCCGATTTGCTCAGGCCATCGCCGGTTATCCCTATAACACGAACGTGGTTTCAGCTTTTCATATAATTGTTATAGGTTCGTTTTATCCTATAATGCTTATTGTTAGGTTTTGTTTACGATTTAATATGCCTAATTATCTAGGTATTAAGTCTTTTATAATTATTCTAGGTCTAGGTTTAGGTTTGGGTTCGGTCTCGGTTTCCGCATCAATTTCCAAATTAGGTTTTGGTTCGATTTTTAAATCCTAAACATGCTCGAATCCTAATGTGAAATTAATTGCATTAAGCTCGAGTTTCCAAATATCCTATTGGGTCTTAATTTAGTATTCTAAGCTATTTGGTATACGCTAGTCCTAATTAGGGTATCGGATTTATCCCCGATGTGAGAAAATCTTACTTTTTTATATAATTACCTAAAATTCAATCTTAATTCAGATTTAATATTATTCTGATTTTTACTCTAATATTATCTAAATAACCCTAATTTTTCCATATTTATTAATTTTCAATTTCACATATTACTAATTTCTTATATTACTTACCTAATTTCCTTAATTAACTATACTTAGTACCTAAATGCTAGGATTAGGGTTCCACTGCAGAGATTAACTTCCTTAAACATATAATTAAGATCCAAATCAGTAATTAACATCCTAATCACCTAATTAACTCCAAATTACCCAATTTTTCCATCATTTTAGGGCTAAAAATTAACTTAAAAATTTCGAAAATTAATTTTAAAAAAATGGCTTCATAGCACTATTCTATGTTACATGAGCATCCTACATAAAAATTTTGAGCCCCAAACTACATCCCTAAGCCTATTTAATTTCCGGTTTAATCATGCTCGGTTTTGAACAATTTGTTAGGGACCCTATATTTCCAGACATAATTAAACTAAATCAAAATTTTTCCCTAAATCTACATACAATAAAACCTCAGAATAACAAGTTTCATAATTTTCTGGGCAAAATAACTAATTTTAAAAAATTATACAAGAATCGGGCTGGAATTTGGACTCACCGGTTCAGGTGGCTCCGGCCACCGCGGGCCACCATGGGGTTGTCGGCCGGCCTGGGCGCTGCTACCACCGTGTGGTGGTGGTGGCCGTCCACTCCCAGCTCCTCGTTTGGTGTGGGTTCCCTTTAAAACCCCTAACTGCACAGTTTTTCTTATTTTTTTTTTATTTTCTGGATTTTCTCTCGAATTTTCGACTCTCCCTAATTTTCTTTGATTTCTAATTGTCCAAATGAGTTCCTGGATTTTTCCTGCTATTTATAGGGTTTTAGGGGATTTATTGTGCATTAATTTGGACAAGACAAGTGCTTTATCCCTAAATTTTTGGCTTTTACGTTATTCTAATTTAATTGGTTGAATTTTCTTTTTCAGATTCTGACTTGCCACGACCAACCTTGCATCATTCCACACCCTTCTGATTTTTTTCTGATTTTTCCTCAATTATTTTATAATTTTCTTTAATTATTTGCTTACTTTTTGGTAAATTTAGGTAATTTCGCGTATTTTTATCTACATGTAAATACATGTAGGGTACACGTGAACATTCCTAAATATTATTTTGGTCATTCTAAAATTTTTAGTATACATATAATTTATCTCTAATAATTTATTAGTTATTATATTACACTTTTTGCCTTTTTGGTAATTAGCAGTTATTATGTTTAAAATTTGAAAATTTTATAGTCTCCTATTTTACTACTTATTTTCTTAAATTTAAGTTTACAGGGTCATTTTTACTGGTATCTTGTTAAATAGTTTATAATTTGGATTTGATCGGATCTTTTAACCGATCGCCCTAAACCTTGGGTTCTAAGTTCAATCTTACGGTTACTTGGCTGAACTTTGGGGCTTACACATAACTTATAGATAAGTGTCATCCTTTGTTTAAGTTGTTAAAAAGGAACACTAAGATCAATTAGGATGAAGAGTGCAAGCAAACCTTTTCAACAATCAAAGTATACCTCATGAACCCTCTAATTTTGGTAACTCCAAAACCTGGGAAGTCGCTATTTCTATATTTGACAATATTACCGGAGTTTATGGAGTGCATGCTCTACTAAAAAGATGAGGAAGGAAAGGAACGGGTTGTATATTACTTGAGCAAGAAATTCACTAAAGGGGGGTAGAAATATTCGAAAATTCAAAGAACCCGCTGTGCTTTAGTTTAGGTGATACATCGACACAGATAATATATACTCTACTACTAGGTTGAATTATTGACTTAGTACGATCCCCTGAAGTATTTGGCAGACAAACTGGCCCTAATTGGTAGAATCTCAAAGTGGTAAATGTTATTATCAAAGTTCGACATTACATACGTGAACTGAAATTCAATTAAGGGGCAAGTTTTAGCAGATCAATTAGCAGAAAATCCCTTTGATAGTACTCCCCAAGAGGTACAAGTTAATTTCCTCGATGAAGATGTCTTAGCGGTTGAGGGAAACTCTAATAAAGGATAACATGACGAGCCATCGAAATGGAAAATGTTCTTCAATGGTGCAGCCAGCGTATTTGGGTATGGAATTGAGGCAATACTAATATCCCTTAAAGGTACTTAATACCATGTATCCATAAGACTCATTTTCCCACACACTAATAATATTGCTGACTATGAAGCGTGCATCATGGGACTTAAGATGACCATAGATAAGGACATTCAAGAATTAGAAGCATATGGGGATTCTTCACTCATTATTAGCCAAGCTCTGGGAGAGTACATGACTAAAGATCCTAAATTGGTGCCTTATCATTGGCACTTAATTGAATTGGTGGAGCATGACTAAATATCCTAAATTGGTGCCTTATCACTAGCACTTAATTGAATTGGTGGAGAATTTCAAAGAAATCACCTTCAATTACGTACTAAGGACTCAAATTCAATTTGCTGATGCCTTGCTATGCTAGCATCTATGATCCAGATATTTGGTGGAGTCAAGATTCGGCCTCTTATTATTTAAATTGAAGACAAGCCTGCCTTCTGCCTAACAATTAAGGGTATGAATGACTAAAAATCGTGGTACTATGATGTTAAGACGTTCTTACAAAAGTTACATACCTCGAAGAGGCCATGAAAAAGGACAGAAAGATGATTAGGAGATTGGCTACTCAATTGTTAATAAGCGAGTCCACCTTATACTGATGCTCTTTTAACAGTACACTCTTAAGGTGTATGGATGACAAGGAGGCTAAGAAGTTAATGAAATAAGTACATGAAGGATTATGTGGCCCTCACATGAATGGTTACATGTTGATAAAGAAAATTATGAGGTTAGAGTATTATTGGTCAACAATGGAAAATGATTACATCAAACACATTAGGCATTGTCACTTATGCCAAGTTTATGCAAATAAGATAAACGTCCCACCTCAAGAACTACATGCCCTCTCAATATTGTGGCCTTTCTCAATGTAGGGCATAGATATTATTGGCCCGATCACTCCAAAAGCATCCAATAGGCATCGCTTCATACTAGTCGCCATCGACTACTTCAGCAAATGGGTTGAAACTTTGTCTCACTTGAGCGTTATTAAAGGAGTCGTAGTTAAGTTCATCAAGAGAGACATTTTGACCCAATACGGGACTTCGGAAACGATCATCACTAACAATGGCACCAATCTCAACAACAAGCTTATGTCAGAATTATGCTGACAGTTCCGGATCATTCATAGGAACTCTATTCCTTATCGACTCCAAATGAATGGAGCTATTGAAGTAGCCAACAAAAACCTCAAAAGAATCATTGAAAAAAATGGTTGTTATATATAAGGACTGGCATGAGATATTACCCTTCGCACTCATAGCCTATCGGACTTCTATTAGAACGTCAATTGGGACAACACCGTACTATTTAGTATATGGCATTGAAGCAATGTTACCAATAAAGGTTAAGATCCTGTCGCTTAGGGTACTATCAGAAACTCAGTTGGACGAAGCCAATTGGGTAAAGAAACGCATTGAGCAGTTGAATCTGATTGATGAAAGGAGATTAACAGCCCTGTGTCATAATTAGTGTTATCAACAAATAATGGCTCGAGCCTTCGACAAAGGGTATAACCTCGGAACTTTAAAGAAGGAGATTTAGTATTGAGAAAAGCTCTCCCAATATACAAGACTCCAAAGGGAAATTTGCTCCCAATTACGGAGGTCCTTATGTTGCGAAGCGAGTATTATTAGGAGGGGCTTTGATTTTGTCCCAAATGGATGGTCCAGATTTAAGAGACCTTGTAAATGCCAATACTATAAAACTGTACTATCCACAAGAAGTCAATGGAAATTTTACTTAAAACACGAAAACGCCAATCATTTTAAATGTCATTGTGGTCTAATTTTCATTATCTACAAGCAAATTTGGCATCCTTAGCCATTGTCGTCGCTAGAATAATCACCCTTTCCACGGAAAGGTCCAATTCCCTTTACTCCATTTAATCGAACCCATATACTGCAAACAAGAGAGGAGTTATGAGATCTAGAACATTGGTAATTAACAAAATTCTTTAAAATACTTTATTATGGATTGATCCCTCTCGATGGTGAGTTTTATTGTCTATTTTTCGGGGGAATGTGAAACCCGAGTAGGCAATTACAGTAGATGTTTGTTAGTCGAGAATAAGGCTTTTGGTTCATAAAGATTCCAAAGAGAAAAACAGTGGGTAGCTTTCTATATCGGGTTAATTTCCATGATTTCTCTAAAAGAGTCAACAAAGTCATAAACGTTTTGCATCAAGAACATTCGAGTTGATAACAATGGACTAAAACATAAGTTAGTGATTTTTTATGGGGCTTTTTAAAAAGGTTTGACTGTTTGGGCGCTATTGACAAAGACTAGGTAAGTATTTCCACACAATGTTAGCATACCGATTTTTGAATCTTGCACTTACATTTAGACCAATTTTTTACTTCCAACAGTCTTTATGAATCAACCCATAAGGCATTCACTTTCTGCATTTAGTGTTTAGCCAGCCTTCAAAGACACGAAATTAACTTGGTTCATCTTTCCAATCCATAGGGTACTTCCCTTCACCAAGTGTCTCTCAAGCGAGCCCATAAGGTATTTTCCCTTCTATTCGCTAAGTTCCATAGGGCACTTCTCCTCGTCGTTTCCTTTTGGCATAACATTAACACTAGTTTAAGGTTGCTAGTTCCCAAGAGACGCTTTTACTTAGGTTAATGAGCCTTATGAGGCACGACCAGATTTTAGATCAATTCCAGTTTAGGGTTGCTAGTCCTCAAGAGATGCTCTCACCTAGGTTAGTAAGCCCTGTGAGGTTCAACCTGGTTTTAGATCGATCCTAGTCTAGGGATGCTAGTCCCTAAGAGACGATCCCGCCTAGGTTAGTGAGCTTTGTGAGGTACGATCAAGTTTTAGATTAATCCTAATTTAGGGTTGTTAGTCCCCTAGAGATACTCTTGCCTAGATTAGTGAGCCTTGTGAGGTACGATCAGGTTTTAGATTGATCCTAGTTTAAGGTTGCTAGTCCCTGAGAGACGTTCTTACCTAGGCTAGTAAGCCTTATAAAACACGATCAGGTTTTAGATCGATTCCAATTTAGGGTTACTAGTCCTTAAGAGATGCTCTCGCCTAAGTTAGTGAGCTTAGTGAAATACGACCAGGTTTTAGATCAATCATAGTTTAAGGTTATTAGTTCTCGAGATACGCTCTTACCCAGGTTAGTGAGCCTAGTGAGGCATGATTAGGTTTTAGATCAATCCAAATTTAGGGTTATTAGTTCCTGAGAGACATTCCTGCCTAAGTTAGTGAACTTAGTGAGGTACGGCTAGGTTTTAGACTAATTCCAATATAAGATTGCTTATCCCTTAGAGACGTTCCCGCCTAAATTAGCGAGCCTAGAAAGGCACAACTAAGTTTTTTTTCTTCACCCAAATCAATTTTAGGATAACATTAGTTATTTTAGAGTCATCCTAAGGGCAAAAATAGTGTTTCTTTGTTTTTGTGGCAAATTTTTATTATCACAAAGAGGGGCAGTTATAAATATATAATTTTTGCCCCCTTTATTTTTATTTTTTTTCTCAATAGGCCCTAAATTAGGAAAACCACAAAAAAATAGGAAATTAAAGAAAACCTAAAAATTAAGAAATTTAGAAAAAAAATAAGAATTTTAGAAAAATACAAAAAAATTCAAACATAAGAAAAAACATAAATAATAAAATAATTTGAGAAATTTAGAAAATAAGAAAATTTTGAAAAAAAGTTAGAAAATTGAAAAATTACAAAAAAATATATAAAAATTGAAAAAAGAAAAAGATTTTAGAAAATAACATTTTATTATAATAGATTTTATAATTTTGAAATAAGTTTAGAAATTAGGCCTTTGATCTTAAGCTTAGATTTGAATTTAACTCAGGCTGACTTGGTCCAATTACTTATATGGATAAGGCACAGGCCAACGGCCTAACAAATAAGCACATGGACATTTGCATTGGGTTTGAGTGTGAGATCTTGGGTTTTGAATCTCGGTAAAAGCAAAGAGGTCTTTTTATTTTTGTTAACTAGTACAGTGCCACGTGTCAGGATTTCACTGCACCACGTGTCTTAATACGTGGCATAGTCAGGTTGGACGACCTTACTGATGTGATATCCATGTGGCGTACCACGTGTTATGTGATGACACGTGGCACTTCGGAACTAGTTGAGTCAGCTGACGTGGTGCTACGTCAGCGCCATGTGAACACTTCCCTCTCTTTCCTTTGTTTTTCTCTAAAATTCCAGCACTTTACTCCTTGGATACCCAATTTCAACGTGATTTTCAAACCTCTTCTTGTTGCAATTTCGCCAAATCAATGGCAAAATTGCAAAATAGTGAAATTGCAAACTAGACATAGCCTACTGTGAATTGGCATAAGAAACAAGTATAAATTTAATCAAAAACCTATTTAAATCGAGCTTTCCTTTATTTCTGGGTTAATTTTGAGTATAAATATGGTGTTAGGGGATGTTCATGAACACACAACCAACTCAAAAGCTTTAGAATCAACTCATAATACTCTCTTTCTCTTCTCGATCACTCTCTCTCTTTACCAAGCTTTCTTTCTCTCTTAAGCCCACCTCCACGGCTGAGCACCTTAGAATCGCTCCCCATACCACTAGCTTCCCAACCCAGTTACCCTCGACCGCTGCATGGCTCCTAGCCGTACAACCATACAACTACCATTGAAACCCTAACCCCACGACTACCCCCTCTCAAACCGCCACCTCTAACCACCTTCGGCCCATAATAACCTTATGACCGAACTCAACGCCCCGCAAAACCACCAACTCGACATCTCTCTTGCACCCAGCAATTCCAAACACTAAGATCCGAACACCAAAGCCAGCCATTACTTCGGATTACCCTCCAAACTACCTCTAAACACCATGGCAACTTCCTTACCCCTACTATATCAAATAAAAAACACACAAAACACTCCTCACCTCCTCGCTTTGGTCACTAAAACGGCTCGTATCGCCCCCTAGAACGGTCTAAATCGCCCTCTACCGCCATTTCTGTTGTTGAAGGCATTGGACCCCAACCCGAATTTGAAGTTCGACTTGAATACCTAACCCAAGATCCATACGCCGTATTTACTGTCTGGTCCAATCCTTTTCCATTCGCTTTTTTTTTTTTGGTGTATTTATGTACATTGTAATGTAAAAAAAAAAAAGGAAAAGAGAAGGAAGAAAAGAAAAAAAGAAGAAGAAAAAAAGTAATTTATTTAGTTTAATAAAAAATAAAAATAGATAAAATATAATAAGTAATAAATAAATAAAATGATATAATAAAAAATAAAATAGAATAAATAGTTAGGGAATAAAGATTTTCTAACACTTAGAAAAATCAGGCTTTCAAAAATAAAAAAAATAATAATTGGATTCTTCTCAAATTTAGGATATTTTAGAATTTTTCAAAAATAAATAAGAGGTCAATCTAGGACCTTACTTTTTAGGAAATTTTCTTAAATAAATCAAAATAGGTAAAAACGTAAACCCAACTGTTTTCAAAATTAAAATCAACTTCATCCACTAAAGTTTTCATTAAAAAAACTATATATATCTGATTCCGAATAGTGGGTACATAGGTACCTATGGAGTGACGGTAAAAATAAAAAAACCTAATTTCGTTTTTTCCTTTAGTTTAGATTTACTTTGTTTGTCTAATTAGAAGTAATGAAATTGAGTCTTGTCTTTTAAAATTAGAAGGTGGTTTTTAAGTTTAATTCTAATTTTAAAAAGTCAATGATACCCGCAAGAGTTTAAAATTCCTAACTCCCGAACCTAAATCTCTAGTTTTCAAAAACCATTTTCATAAAATTGGTTTTAATCATTAGACTAGTAGTCAAGTTATAACCAATCAACTTAATTGGTTATAATTTAACTGCTTTTCTCAACTCCAATCGAATGGCGACTCCAAAATTGTTTTCAAAATAAAAAAAAACGATTTTTTTTAAACCCTAGTCGAGAATTAGTATTAAACGGGTAGGATTTAGTACCGATCGGTTTGAAAAAGACTTGATTTTAAAAAAAAAATTGGGAAAGTAAAAAACCAAGCTCAATGGTAATAAATTGTTGACAAAGGCCGTTAAACTATCGATAGAAACTGGCTGACTAGTTAACAAAATAGACCACATTGTTGATGATGACAATAGCCTGTCACAAGTGCTATAGAACATAAAAGCCCATACAATTTCATCTGTCAACAGAGAAGTCTATCTATTGACATAGCACTTAGTTAGGGCTTTTGTGTTCTCATACACTATCGATAATCCAGTGTCACTATCGACATGGCCCTCTACAATTCTTGTTTACAGTGCCATCTTACTATCAACAGGAAATCAAATTCATAGTATTTCTCCCCAACTAATTGTCGACAAAGAATCATCATTGTTGATAAAAACGCTTGACAGAACTAGTCCTTCCCAAAACATTGAAACCTTAATTTGCTATGACAATAGGCATGGTTAGTAATTCTTAACATCAATCAGATTGTTAGTAGCATACATGATTAATATGTATGAAAACCTAAGAACTACTATTGATAGTTGCCAAAAAAAGAAAAAGGAAATTCAATGAAATAAGTAAGGAAAAAGAATGAAAAGAAAATTTGGATGAATTGTATAGTGATTATGTTGTTTAGGAATGCAAGAAATTAATTCTATTGTACTAGAGTTGTTTTTATTGTTCAACACTTTTTTCTTACTTTGAGAGAGTAAAGTTATGAAACTACTTGATGTTTTAGAATTTTGAACGATATTTCATTTGTTGTTTAATATTATTTCATAATTAGTTTTTTTTTATTTTTTATTCATAAAATCTATTGACCTATTGTCCAAGTAAAATGTTAAGCTATTTTAATAGGATAGATGGTATAAATTAAGTTTTACTAATTTAGTGGTTTAAATTGACTAATGTTACAGTAATACATTTTTGCTAATGTTATCATAGAAACCCCTTATTGGTCTCTTATACCTTATTTACACCATAATCTCTGTATGTGTGTATATGCATACGCATGTGCTTACGTGTGTATTATGTACTCAGTCTCATTTCCTCTCCTTTATTTCTCTTTCTTACAAACACAACAACTCTAAACCCCATCTAACCACAATACTTGAATTCAAATTCAATTTATTCCCGACGTAGATCACTCTAACTACTCTAGATTCTATTTCTCTTAATAGCAAATCACTGTAAGTGTCTTAATTTTTCCTTATCTTAATTCATGATTACAATATTAAATTTTGAATCATTTCTCATATAGGTAGCAATTAAGGAAACTTATTGTTTGTTGTGTCTCTTATCTACCTTAATCCATTTTTATTTCCAAGTATTGTAACTTTCGTTTGTCTCTATTGAAAGAAGGGTAGTAGGTTTGATTGATTTTGAAACATAATAGTAAATTGATTAGATTTATCGAACAACATGTTTTCAATGTACTAATTTGTTAAACCTTAGTGTCGTTTAGGTTACAAGTATTTATGATTCGAACTATGAATGAACCAAAAGGAATTGGTCTTTTACAATTAAAAAAAGGAAAAATTATAAATATACCCCTTTATGTTTATTCTATATAATGAATATGTACATCAATCTAGGTAGAAGCCATGGTGTACCAAAAATACATTTTAAGGGTCGATAGAGTGATTATCATGTTATGAAATATCATTTTATTAAAATTGTGCTTTGCAAGTCATAGGCTAAACAATTGGTTGTGGAGTGTTTTTAGGTTAAATCTATTAAAAAAACAACTTTGAGATATCTCCCATGGATGTGATGGTTTTTTGTGCAGGTAATGGATAAGCAGGGTCCAAGTTAAGAAGACATTTGAAACAGTATTTCTCACATGCAAGTTTTGGTTTTGGATCATACTCTTTTTAGTTGATTTTTATTTTTTTCTTGTTTCTAACCAAGGCATGCTGTCTATCTTAAGATGTTCGTTGAATTGGTTACGTGTATTGCTACTAAAGCTATATCAATATTAGAGATTATGCATTTTAGAGGGTACGTAGAGTTTTGCTTTAAACCATGAAACTATGCTTTTGGCATGTGGCAATGGGATATAGGTCCTATTTCTTTGTCCATCGAAATATTTTAAATAAATATCATGTTTGTCTATTAGGAAGAATTTAAAGAAAATGATATGAAATATATATTCATCTTTCTTCTCTCAATATCTTGAATTATTAAACTTATTGTTCCCATTAAACTTAAATATAGGAACTTCAAGACCCATGAAGGATGCAAAAAGAGTACTATGGTGCAATTCCAATATGGTTGGCCAATCCTGAAATTATGATGAAGTTGTTGTATAAGAACTTCAAGACCAATGGAGGATGCCATGGGAGTTCTTTGTTGTAAATCTTTGTGAAAGTAAAGTTGTAAGTATAGAAAAGAAAGAAGACCTAAATTCTATTTTAAGTGGTATAGGCTTGGTGAAGAAGGATCAAAAAGGGGCACGTAGTTGCCCTACGAAAGGAAAAGAAAGTTTTCCCAATGTTAATATAGAATGCTTTAATGAGAAGTTAATATAGAACCTTCTTTTGTATTCTCTCAGGAGCTTTAGCATTTTATTTTCAAAATAAAAGGAACTTAATCATATGAATCTCAATTAATAACTGCTTAACTGGGTAACATATTGTTACACATTATTTATGTTAATCGCCATGGTGCACGTGGAACACCTTTCCCATAGTTTGAATTCCCGCTTACAATAATCTAATCGCACTTCAATTCTTCAAAATATACTTACTTCACCAACTACGATTAAATTATATAATAATTAGTCAAAGTTATTGTAATTTAGTTGTATAATTATTGATATTATATTATGATGAATTAGGATTCGAATCTTCTTTAATTAGCAAAATATATATATATATATATATATATATATAAATTTAATAATCAATAAAATTATTTAGAGGTATTAGTTTTTTTCTCGGGACTCATATTATCGGTGTATATCAATGACCGCGAATCCCTTCTTATATTTTTGGGTACGAGAATTTGTGAAATCATTGCGTATGTAATCCATGGAGTAGGAAAAGATGCTTACCTTCCTTGGAGTCTTACCATCAACTAAATTACACATAACTTGGTCGACACTCCTCGGCCCATGTATGACTTTGAAAGATGAGGTAATCTTTTTAATGATGCAAAACCCTCCCTATTCGAGTAGCTTGTCATTGGCTACAACATCGTCTTCGCTCCGACACGGTTGACGAGGAAAAGCACTTTTGTTGCAAGTTGCAGCCCCAATTAGTGTTTCCGACAATCTCTTTTGGATCTTATGATCAAACCGGTTACGAAAACCACTACCCCTAACTCCAGACATATTTGGAAAAATGATTAAATACTATTAATATATCTTATAAATCGATAAATATCATATAAATATTAATAAATTTTTGATATATGAATATGTTTTTCTTTTAAATAATAATTTTATGTATCTAAATTTTATTAATACTTAAACATTACTCATAAATATACGTATTATATTAATATGGTTGAAATATTTCTCGATATATTTAAAGGGTTTGATTTAGTGCTTGATGATAGTGTTTTAATAAAATCATTTCAATCATAAGTTCCTACTTATGAATGAAGATCGTAAGAGTGGTTTTACATTGACAATGATTATAAAGTAGTTTAGGATTTATAAGAATAAGAATGTTGACAACATATAAAAGCTTTCTCGTGCTTAAATATAAATAAATAGGCATTCAAATTGCAATCAAGAATAATGTATACACCTTTGTTAATTTTTATATTTTCTTTTTTGGATAGTTTAGTTTAATTAACAAGCGAAGCTACTTATCTGTTAAATTAATGCCCAAGCGAAATGCGATAGCTTCATCTGCTGTATAACTTATAAGTTCATATCATATAATTCAATATTAACACTTCAAATAATATTAAATAAAATAGCGTTTAAGAAATCTTTTTGCATTGGTTTGACTGTCTAAAATTATATTTAAAATTTAGAATATTTCATAAAAATCTAAGAGGTCAAAAGCAATTCGATCCAATACTTTAGTCTGGGTGAGTGTATAACCTTATAATACTGAGTATCCACCAATATTTCACTCAATCAAGTAAATTTCAGCTTAATATTAAGAGTCACACGGTATGTTTTGAGAATAGATTTTCTAAAACTTACCCTCATAAGATAGGGCATGAGTTTAAGCCATTTCTATATTATACTTATCTGATACTTATACTTTTAGATATAAAGGTTAAAAATTATAAAATAATAGAAATAAATTAACAATAAAAGATAATATACAATAAATATTTTTTACCAATAAATGATAAATAACCCTATATACATCTCTCTTAGACTTTACATTTTTAATTGTTTTCCTTTTATTTTTTGCTACTGATTCTTTTCCTTATTGCTTTTCATTTTTCTGTCTAACTTTATGTTTTCCATTTCTTTTTTCTTGTTTTTTTCTCATTCACTAAGTAAGAAGATCTTCTAAACTTAAAATAATGAAGGCAGGAAAAGTTTTTGTTTTCTTAAATTGCATAGATTTTGCATACGAAGCATTTACAATATTACCTGTAGATTAACTTTTTATATCACATAAATATGAAATTTATAGAAATAAAGATAAAATTTACAAGTTGCACATAATGCTTGCAACCACTCATTTCACTGAATGGAATGAGGAAGAAATGTAATTAGAATTTTTAAGAAATATAATAAATGTATAATATTTATTACTTTATTTAATTGGATTAATAAATAATTTAAGAATAGACATGTAATAAAATTTTAATAATTAAAGTACTCTTAATCCATTTTCTTTTTCAAGTAATTCTAAAATAATAAGTGGTAATAGTAAAAATCGATTGCGGGGGCGGGGGCGGTAGCGGTGGTAGTGGTGGTGGTAGTGGCAGTAACGGTGACAGTGACGGTGGCGATGGCAGTAGTGGTAACGATGGTGATGGTGGTGATGGCGGCGACCGCGATGGCTGAGGTAGCAACTTGGAGGGGGGTTAGGGGTAGTTGCGATGATGGTGATTATAACGACTCGATCAAAACTCTTTTTATTGAGATATTATCTGTTTTGGTACACCAAAAGGCATCTCAGTGGTCAGAGTTCCTCCTTCCAAGCATGTAAGGGGTATTACAATCCACCCCCTTATAGAACTGACACCTTCGTTAGTTTCGTTACACAAGTATAAGACAACCACTAGGTAAGCCGGAACTCCTTCTATCGTGATATTATCCGCTTTTGCATGAAATGCTACATAGTTTTATCCCCTAGTACAGCTACTTTCTAAGAGGTTACTAATCCTGAGATTGCTCTAGTATGAGTATGCTTAACTCTGAAGTTTTGACGTACTTCGAGCTACTATACCAAAAGGTGCCTCAATGATTAGAGTTTTTCTCTTTAGGCATATAAGGGGTATTACAATGATGACAGTAGTGGTGGTGATAATAGCGGTGTTTAGAGGTGGTGGCAGTGGCGGCGATGACGGTGGTGGGTGGTGGTTATTGGTAGTGACATTGGCGATAACGGTAGATAATGGTTGTCGGTGGTTAGTAATAGTGGTGATGATAGTAGTAGTGGTGACAGCAGCAGTAGCGGTAGTGGCGACGGCGGTAGTGGTGGTAATGGTGGTGGTTGTAGTAGTAGCGGTAGCAGTAGGGGTAGCGGTAGTGGTAGAGGTTGCAGTAATGGTTGTAGTCGGTAGTAGTTAGTAGTGGTGATGATAATGGTGGTGGTGGTTATCGTTAAATTGATATGAGGTTATTTTTGGAAAAAATGTGAAATTTTGTAAAGAATCGTGATTCTTTGGTTAAATTAAGGAATCCCTATTACTTGAGTTCACGTAATAGGGATTCTTAAGGAATTACGATTCGGAGATAAAAAACTAAGTGAACGTTGTAATAAAGAATAAAGAGGAAATTGAATTCCAATTCCCCTCAAGTTCTCAAGTGAACAAGATATTAAAGCATGTTTATAAATAAGTGCTTGGCATAAATACCTATGTTAAACACTCCTCTCCTTTTATAATTTGCACTTATAAATAGATGCTTAACTTTAGGGAGGTGCTTCATCAAAAACTGGTTTTCTACTTTTCTTTTTCTGAGATAATTGGCCTTATGGCTAATGATTGGTACCTACAAAATAATTAAATAAAGATGAATAACTTTTACTTAAGGCACTCCTTAATTAAGTAAATATGTGAATAGAATGTCAACATAACATTTTAAGCACCCTTTTTAAGAACTCTGTTTTTGAAATTTGAAAACTTATACGTTATAAGGTTTGTATTGGTTGACCTTTACTTTTACGGTAAACAATTTCACCTTATCTTCGAAAACTCTAGAAAATTAACAATTATCGTAGTTTTAAGATAAAATTGTGTTTAGAAGTGTATTAGCGACTCAATATATAAAAAACGATAACAACTAGAGGTATAGATGAATCAAGTCAATTCGTAAACTATTCGAGTTTGGCTTGAGTTTTATTCAAATTTGATTTAGTGATAACTGAGTTAAGCTCGAGTTTAAGCTATTCTAGTAGTAAATTGGACCGAGTTTGAGCTTTTAAAATACTCGCGAGCTTAATTGAGTTTGGTGTTATTTTTAATATTTTTTAAAATTTATTTAAATATAGATAAATATGATATTGGTTAGAGAAAATTTATAAAAAGTTTGCGTTTAATAGAATTAATCAATTTTAACTTAAACTTGCCATATATATATTTTTCGAATTGAACTTAAATTTAAAATTTAAAACTTAATCGAACTTGAGCAGAGTTCAAGTTCAAACCCAATACCATATTGATTTGATTTGATTCGATAGTACCCGTAATAGTATCGATCACCTAATTGCAATGGGAAAAAGAAAACCTAATCATAACCATCTTTCATCTATCTATCTATTTTTATTACAATAAAGTGGATAAATTTAATTTGGTATCTTTAATATTTTTGATTCCATATTTTTATATATACCTGAAATATATATATATATATATATATATATATATATATATCCATCGTTCACTTACATAATTTTCCAATGTCCATCCATGCGCCCATGTGGTTACAGTTTTTTCTTAACCATTACTTTCATGGAGCTTAAACACTAAGAAAACATCAATCTTTATATTTACTTTTCAGAAAATCTCATGTACAATATATTTATTCAATTTTTTTTACCATTTTTAAATTTTTACAATGCAGATATGGTGTCTCTCGATAACATTTTACAATATGATCAATAAAATTGAAGTAAAAATAAAAAATGATAATTTTTTGTTATTAATTTGATATATTATTATAAAGAAAGGCTTGTATCTTATTACATCGGTGGCCCTTTAGTTAAAATAATTAAAAGCAAAAAAGAAAGGAAAAGGAATATCACAATATCCGTTTTCTATGCGTATTTATAAGTGGACTATGTAGGCATACTATTGAATGTAGAAATAAATATATATATTTTTAATGAAAGTTGATATACAGATAATATAGAGATCTCCAAAATATTAAAAGATATATATTAGAGAAAAACATAAAAACTCATAATTTTATTTAGAACTTAAATTACAAAAAAACATAAAAACTCATAATTTTATTTACAACTTAAATTACAAAAAAGAAAACATTATACAATTGTTTAATATAAAACTTTTTTTTTTCAAGGAAAAAAGAATAGTTGGATAAACATAACATGATTGATTCATCTGATCCTCTTCTATTTTTGATAAGTGCAAGGCAGTATAAAAGCGTGGCATTTGCAATCTATCTGATCTCCCGCCACATCTGACTCCAACCTTACACGTGTCAGTTTTGCCCTAAACTCAACCTAAATTTAACCATTCACCATTGTTAGTTAACGTTACCCCGTTACCTCACGCTTACCCTTTCTCTCTCCTCCAAATTTTGTTCTCTCTCTCTCTTCTCCTCTCCGCTTTCTTTTCCTTCCCCGGAACTCGCTCGACGGACAGACGGACATACATACAAACAAACACAGACATAACCAAAACAGACAGACACATATTGCACTCGAATTCGCTCGTTTTCTCTTCTTCGTCCAAACACACAGGGAGAGAGAGATAGAGAAGGGGAAAAAGAAAAAAGAATCAAAAGGGAGAGACTGAAAGTATTGGAGATAGAATAAGAAAAGAAAAAAATTTGAGGAAAATAGCAAAAAAAAAAGAATAGGATTTTGGACCTTTTTTAGGGTTAAGAGGATTCGATTCGAAAGAATTAGGGTTTTCGTGTCGAAGAAGAGAGGTTTCTTGATTTGATTAGGGGATCGGTATCGGTTGGGTTAAATCCAGGTTCTTTTTTTCTTTCCCGTCTATCTTACTTACTTGGTTCGATTGATTTAGTTTATTCGATTCATGCCGTGATGAAAAGAATTGGGCTTTTTATTAATTCGTGAATTGTGTATATATGAGGAGGAATTGATTGCAGTTTAGGGTTTTTTTTGGGGGGGCAAGAAACTCTGTGAGATTTTTGATTGCGTTGTTTTAGTTTGCTATCTTAAATTGAGGGTTTTCTTGTTAGATCTTGCCACAGATTTTTTTTTTTGCTTTTTCTTTTACCTCGATTACAATTCTTTTTAGGTTAGGATAATTAGGAAACCCCAAAAAAATAGAAAAAGACAAAAAAAAAAAAAAAGCTGGTTAGGAATTTTAGGGTTATTGTTCGCTGCAAGATTGTGTGTAAGGAAAAAAAAAAAACATGGCCCTGAACTTTTCCCACAGACCAATTTTTCCTCGGGAGGACAATCTGGTGTCACCTATGAGGATTGGCAATGGTTGTCATGTTGATGGAGTCATGGATCGCAATGGGGACAGGCATGTCCAGCCCTGGTTCTCTGATGGTGATGTTAATGATTGTTTCGACTATGGGAGGGATAGGTGTGATAGTGGTAGTTGTTCGCAGGATTCGGTTTCAAAGGATATATTAGATCTTTTGCCTTCAGATCCATTTGGGATGGATATTAACTCTACCGTTACAGCTATTACGGGTTGGCTTGAGGATTTGGAGACAGGTTATGGAGGCGATGTTTTTGGGACTAAAGAAGGTGACTTTCAGTTGTTTGCTGGGTGGAATTTCTTTTGGAATAATGCAATGAGATTTCAGAGTTTTCCTGGGGTCACAGGTTTCAATTGCTCATCTCAAGTTGTTAATGAACTTGCTGGGGGTTATGGAGTGAAGGGAATTGGAGACGGATCCTGTCACATTAGGCCTAGGTCAATGTATGGATTTTGTGGATGTCCTGTTCCTGATGGACCAAGAGATAGATCATCCCTTGTTGACTTTGCATCTGCTAGTAGTAATTTCAGGGGTGTTTCTGGGGCGAAAGAATTACATAACATTTCCTGCTGCGATGATTTTGGAAGAACCAGTGGGTTCAGCAATTCTTTTGATGCCACGATGGTTGGAAATTCCTGTGAAAGATCTCTAGTTGAATCAACAAGTAGGTTTGATGGCTTCTCCGAGGTAAAGGAATTAACCTGCCACGATACATTTGAGTCAATTGGTGATTTTGGTTTATGTACAGAAAACAGTGGAGTGGGGACCCTGATTCATAGTAATGGTTTTTATTGTACCAATAATTTCACGAGGAATGATGGTGCAAGTCCTGGTAATACCAGCAACAAAGTGGGCCACTGTCCAAAAGAATCTGATCGAGATTCTGCTGACGGAGATGATGGGGTGCCCCATTCAGCTCTGAATTTTGCTCTAGGGTATTTGGGTGTACGAGACCTTCTTGTTGTTGAGAGGGTTTGTAAAACCCTGTGTTCTGCGGTCCAAGATGATCCCCTTCTCTGGAAAAATTTCCACATAGGCCAGCCATTGAACGAGAAAATCACTGACGAACTTCTTCTGCAGTTGGCTGCAAGGGCTCATGGTGTTCTGGAATGCCTGAGCCTGGTTAAATGCACAAAGATCACTGATGATGGTTTGAGGCACGTGCTTGAGAATAATCCTGGGATCACCAAGGTTCGCATTATTCGCCCTTGCTTTTGCTCTCCGCGATTTACCATAATTTGATTGTTGTCTTGCCTTTATTTGGTTTTCTTGCTTGAGCGGAAAGAAAGGAAATACAAAACATAGCATACAGTTGCTTACAAACCAGTGAATAAAATACAATTATTTTAACTCGTCAATGTTCTTGTATCAAAGGAAATTTTGACAATCAAATCATAAGATGAGTTCCATTCTGTTGTCTGACCTAGGGAAAAATAAATACCTTTCTTTATAATATGCCTATCACATTCAGCTTCAGCTATGTTGTGGCCTTGTAGGTGAGGCCCTAGAACCCTTGTGACAATTTGCTCCGTTTGAATCTCACAAGGACACTTCTTGGAACTATCTGAAGAGAGCAAACATACTTCATTTTCTTTGTTCAAATGTTGAGTAATGATTCAACTCTCACAGTATGGCTTCTTATGGGCATTTAGGGGTAGGATAAAGAAGGATTGGATAAGGATGGCATTTCTGATGTTCCATTATCTGTTTCATAGTGTTGAAGGATTCTGTGGTGCAGTTATTCAAATGGGACTATATGATGTAGTCTCTTTTAAGTTATAGTATAATAAGGGCCATTAATAGTAAAAATGAAATTATTGACAGTTTTTCACAAAAGTTGTCATCTGCTGTCATAGAGACTGTTAATAGCTCTTTTCATTATTATGAGCTTATTTACTATAATTTAGGGTTTCTCATGGAAACTCAACCATCACTGTGCAATATAGTCGCTTTTGAGTGATTACACTATAGCATATCTCATGGTGTTTAGATAAGTCATCAAATATTTGTTATCCAAATTTATCTGTTTTACATCATGTTTTTATAATTTATATAATATAGTATTTTGAATTCTAAAATGTAGGGAAAGTGGGTTGATTGCAAAATCAATGGAAGGGATAGTGGTAGTATTTTTGGTAACCATACTTTTCAATAAAATATATATATAGAACTCCTGCAAATTTTACTTGCAATGAAAAATAAAACTAAGAAATGAAAGTTACGTTGTTTTTCATCTAATTTAAGCAATTCCTATTTTCTCTATTTTGAGACATAGGAATCCATGGTACTTGTACTTTTTTGTGTGCATGCATATATGAATGTGTGTGTGTGTGTGTGTTGTAAAAACATAATGCAAAATAGATACTATATAATTTTTATGCTTTATGCTATATTATGAATAGGATATGATATATATCATTTTAGTATTTAACATATGGGCATATATCAGATTATCGCATAACATATGCTATTAGACATGCATAGAAACAATAAGGCATTATATATATCCATATTTTTATGCGTAATATAAATGGGTATATTATATTTTGTATGTTATGTATCATATAAGTATAAACTATAATCATCACTCAGAAATAAAACTCCAGCCAAATGATATAAAATATGGGTGTGTTTGTTTTGGTGAAAAATGATTTATGATCTTTAAACATTTGTAACAATCAAGACCTTCTATTGTTATCAAATACTATTGCAGTAATTTCAAAAGTTGGCAAAGATATTAGAGGTTTGTGGTGGTGGAAGGCAATGACAATGTGCCGTACACTAGTCGAGGTATTAACTAATTTTTGAAAATGCAAATGAAAAATGAGGAAAATAATTTTTTTTTCTTATTTTAAGGGGAAAACAGTAGTCATTTCCCTCGTCTTCTATTAACATATGATAGTAATTGTAGCCACGTAGGCATCCACTGTTGACCTTTGTCTCCCATTAGTACTTACTAGTAAAAACCACTAGTAATTGCAACATAATGAGATCAACACAATAAAATTTGATGAATACTAAGATTTTGATTATAGTAAATGCAGAAAATAATCTGGCAAACATATTTCGAGAAAAGAACAGGCACTTACTTGTATGTGTTGAGTTTTGATATAAAAATGTGCAGTCAATCATGTTATCAATTTCCTAACGGAATTACTTTCCTCATAAATCTTTCTTATCTATAATATATCTTCTATACATGAGTTTTATGTACAAATTCTATTGAGTGGTAAAATAAAGAAACAATACATGATTTGTCATCTGGTGGTGCATGTTATGACAAATGAAGTTTGTTAATCTGTTTCAACAAGGTTATTTTAGTAAAAAGCTGTTATGAACTTCCTTTCTGTTTTTCTCAATCCTATAAATAGAAAGCATATCTTAATTGTTCTTTTTCTCCTTTCCTCCATCCTTCTTGTAGCAGGCAAAGAAAATATTTGACGGCCTCACTTCTTTACCTTTTTTATACTCTAGTCTTCAGTATGATCCTTTCTTCTCTAATAATCCCCAACCCAAACCTATTGTAACAGGATTTTATTGTTTCGTGCGATTTGGTTGAACAAGATAACTCCTGATGTTTCTTCTTGCACTTTTTCACCCTCCAACATTATATGGGGGTGTCATCATGCTCCATTTTTGTAAATGCTTGCACTTACTTGCTTATCTTTGATGGATTATTATTTTCGTAGGTCTCATATGATTCCATGCATGTTCCATTTTAATTTTGCTGGACAACGGTTTTGAAGATGTCTGTTGGATGACATCTACAAATCCATCCTGACTACTTCTCTTGCCCCCCTAGCTCATTTTTAGTAAATCCATCTTTGAATAGGTCCATATGATTTCATAAATATGATTGATCTTGTTTCAGTTTTGCTGCACGAGTATTCTTGTTTATATGACAGTCCAAAAATTTGGCCCTGTGCCTTATTTTCATTTTTTCCTCTGAGTTCATCAAAATAAGAAAGAAATTAAATATAATTAGGATGTAAATAAAAATAAGACGCAGAATAGACACACTAAGATGTGGATTAAAAAATAAATAAGACAGAAAACTTTGCAAAATGTCAGATTAAACAGGATATAGAATAGAGGCAAATAAGAGAGAAATCAAGAATTAGATAAGAATAGGATAATTCAGAGGAGACCCAAATATACAAGTTTTTATAATATGAATAATGACAATTACTACTACTTTTTTACTTGACTTGCGACGTCCATACACCTTTGTGGGCATTTCCTGTTTGTGAGCATAATCCTGTCAGAATCCACTTCCATTTGGCCAAATTTCTCAATTTGCAAGATGATATATTGACTCAGTAAATGCTTTTAGATGTTTTAACTAGCAATGCTGTTATGGCCCCTCCCTCCCCTTACTCCCCCACCCCACAAAAAGGAAAAAAATCAATCTAGCATGCTGTTGTATTTTGCTATTAATGGTGTACTGTTGTACTACAGTACTAGGTTTAAGAGACAATGAGCCCTCATCCTGTTCCCTTCTGGGGTCTGAAACTCTCTGTTAACAAAGGAGGTTTAACTGTTGGTGCAAAAACATGTTTTCTTGAGGCGCAAGTAGTCATCTAAACCCTATTTTGAGTTTCTTGCTTAAGTTAAATTTGTGGAAAGAAGGCCTCAAAAGACTATGACATCATATGTATGAGAAATTGAAATGAGGAATGCAATATTCAATAGTTGGGATGGGACTGTATGTCACATTTGCAGTTTCGTTACCTGTCAATTGACTTTGGGATGGTCTACCACCGATGGCCTTCTCACGAAATAGTTTTGTCATTTTTTTTTTTAAAGGAAACAAGAATGTTCATTTAGATTTTTGTTTTGTTTCTTCCGTAGATGCAGTCTTATCAGTATTTATGACTAAAATGCTCTGGGTATTTTTTCCTCCAGCTGTGTGTGCCTGGGTGCACAAGGCTCAGCATTGGGGGAATATTAGGTATTTTACGGACCCTGAAGTCAAGGGGTTCTCTCAGTCTAAAACATATAAGGATTGGTGGCTTATATGGCGTGACAGAGCAGCATTTTTCAGAGCTGAGGATTCTTTTGGGCATGGGCAGCCATGAGGAGCAGATTGCACGCAAGCCACATTTCTATAACAGAGAGAACTTGTACTTGAATTGTGACGATGATCGAAACATTGACATTGAGTTATGTCCAAGATGCCAGAATATAAGGCTGGTGTATGACTGTCCAGCTGATGTTTGTCAAGAGAATAAAAACACCACTCAATCGTGCAGGGCTTGCACTCTTTGCATTGTACGGTGTGTCCTTTGTGGCCGATGTATCAATGACAGTGAATACGAGGAAACATTTTGCTTGGATGTGCTTTGCTCTGATTGTTCCAAACAGCAGTTCGAGAAGCCAGACGACAAAAGCCACGGAGATTGTACTTCCTTGGATACTGCTGTTTCCGACGAACCTGGCATCCCACGCGGTGGCTGGGATGGCACAAGGAGCATGGTCTCTCCTTATTAATCGTAGGAAGGAGAAGGATGTTGAATAATGATTTCTAAGGATTTTAGCAAAGTGGAATTTATGACTTCAGTCAAAACTTTTACTCTCGATATATTGCTCTCCTCCCAACCAGTGAACTTCATAGTTGTTGAACTTTCATAGTGATTGCTCTGTCTATATGGGGAAGGCAATCAAATAAAATGGAATCCTGAATTGCCATGGCAAATGTCTTTTGTGAATACGTGAGTTTTATTCTTGTTTTTGGTCTTACTTGATTTTTAACGGAGAGCTGCACGGGGAAGTCTGGTGGCTGAGTGGCCGGAGCCTGGAGACGAGAGTATATCTGCAGTTGCTGTGCTGTGTTGTGCTTTTCTGTGGTGTGGCCAGGGAAGTAAATCAATCAAACGGGGGATGCTGCATCTTTACATGTACTCTAGAAAGGTATTCCGATGCGTGGAGTTTATATCTTGATCCAGGATCCGTCTTTTTTAATTGCAACTAACCGAATTTAGTCTTAAAACGGAAAAACCATGGAATTGGTATTTATTTGTTAGGACGGAGTAGGTTAGACGGTCGCATAAGCGATCTTGGGGGAACAGCTTGGACTTCTTGATATGTTTTTTTTTTTTTTTTCTTTTTTTAAATGAAATAAACGGGTGTCTTTCGTTTTCACGGAAGTGCTCCTGTCCTGTTGGCTGTCTTTCCGCTTAAGCCTATCATCGCTTCCTTGGAAGGCATGAACTCCAATTGGGTGACGTGTTTCGTCTCAGACGGTGGCCTATCGATCCAAAGGTCGCCCTTATGTACTTGAGCCTGAACTTTTGCTTTGGACCGATGGGAATGCCGTAGCGAGCAGTGCTTCAACTTTTTGTTTTCTTTCTTTTCCTTTTTCTACGCGTAACGAAATAAGTGTCTCGGTTGTTACGGTCATAGGATGTTAATAGTTGAAGTCTTTTTTCAATTAACATTTTTCTTTATTGGTATGAAAATATTTAAATTGTTTTCTTTTTAATATTTTTGCCAAAAAAAATTGTTTAAACTTTCACGTTCTGCTATATCTTGGCGCTCGAATTATAAATCCCCCAATTTTGGTGTTTCAACTCTCTCGAGTTAAACGAATAAGTAATTCATTGTCGGTATCGAAGAAGAAATAATGATGAATGGGGGTGAGTGGATTATAACTTATATATTATGGTACTCGATCAAATAAGTTTTATGTGATTATCAAAGGTCATGTGATAGGTTTTGACTATAATTTTTTAAAACCAAAGGTGAGATGTTGTAATACGTTGTATCTATCTTGGAATTTATATACTAATGCATGTACCTATATTATAAAAATTAGCTACATTATAAAAATTATAAAACAATAATAATATATGTAAAGTGTTATTATATTTTTATAAGGATTATAATAAAATGGATCAATATTTTGGGATAAGTTTAATTAAGAGATCAATATTTAAAAAAATTTAAATAAGGAATTAATATTTCGAAAAATTTAAATAAGAGATCTACATTTCATATAACAATTCAAACAAGGTATTTATGATAGTTAATTCATAAAAATATTTAAATCATTTTGTGAAATATTGATATTTTATTTAAACTTTTTAAAATGTTAATATTTTATTTAAACTTATAAATTCTCTATATTTTTACTTGTAATTCTCTATATTTTTACATTATAAATTCTAGCAAAATAGCAAACAAAAATAAATACACGAGTTATAAATACATGAGTTACAACTCACCAGATCATAAAAAAATCCTAAAAAACTTCCTATTTTTTGTTTCCATTTTTTTCATGCCTTTATTCTAGTTTCTATTTTTTGCCTCATCTCTTTCCTCATTATTAACTTATACAGTTAAGATGTCATATTTGTAAACTAATAGTAATGGATTTGATGTCATATATTTTAAGTACGAGATTAAATTTTGGAAAAGATGTAACTGTAGAACAAGTGGAGGAGGTGTTTTATTGAAGGACCTTTTATTTTGGCACCTTTGTTATATAAAGTCACTTTGTGTGAGATGTTGATTGTTATATATAATAGATTTTTTTGTAATGTCACTTTTCTAAATCATGGAAAGTTATCCTCATACAATTTGAATGAATGAAAATACTATAGAAACATTAATGGGTTTAAGTTATCATATACAACGTACAAGTTTCATGGTAATTTTAAAATATAATAGTGGTTTCCCGTTTCAAAATGTTGGAATTTGTACTTATAAGATAATGCATGGAATGAGCTTTATATTATCTTTGCTTTGTATCTGCTCACCCTTAATAAATAATAAACTAATTAAGAAAAAAAATGGAAAAACAGGAAAAGAAAAAGGTAGGTGTGATTTTTGGAAATTGTTCTCGTTGGATTTCATTAGAGGCATAGATTAGGTTATTGGGGCTTGACTTACGATCAACGCTATTAGTAACAGCATGCTAGAGCTGGGTTTAGTATGGATACTCTGATGCTCGAGTCAAACTCTGGAGGAAAAATAGTGGAGTAATAAGTATATGAGTAAAGGTGATCTTACTTGGTATGCTCATCCCTTATTTATAGGTGATGAGGTCGTGCTTCTTTAGAAAAGATATGGGCAATCATATCTAGAATTGAATTTTCTTCAATAGGAAAATATATCTAATTAAATAAATACGTATTTTTTAGAAATTGGAGTGTATCTTTTATAAAGGGTTACCTTAGATATGAGTAACTTCGTATTTGTTTTGACTTGATTAGGTAGCCAAGGTCCACATAAGCCTCAATAGGCCATTAATTGGATAAGCCTAGGTTAGAGATAGCTTCGTGGAGTAATACAAAGTTCTCTAATGAAATTAATGATGTCTAAAAAAATGTTGACTCGAATTACATTGGTTAGATCTTTAAAGGCCTAACCTAGGGGCAGATTGAGTAGAGCTAGATTGGCTCACTCGTAGCTAGTGAGGAATTCTTGAAGTAGGTAAGTGCAATGAACCCAACTTAATGGCAGGTAAGGTGAGCCTCTAAAGTTGACTTGTTTTATGATCTAAGAGTAGAGTGAGCTTGGATTAAGACTTAGGAACCTCGGTCGAAAATCACTTATCAAAATGAAGCATAGTGGATTCTCGCAAGCTTTACATAAAAAAAAATTCTATCATATTTAGTTAAGTTTTTGTATGATATGCATCTTTATATAGGCCACTCGAAATGAAATTTAAGAAGAAATGGTTTCCGGCTGAGTAGTTACTTTTATTAAAGAACTTTACGGCGCTGATCAAAATTTTGTAGTTTCCTAAGTGATATTTATAAAATTACAATACAAATCATGGAGTTTTCCATGATGTATGATTTATAAATATTGGATATGATGTTAAAAGTTTACATGTGATTAAACTTTCACAACATTTATCTATTTCTTTTATGGATTTACTTATGCTTTATTATTTTTAAAAAAAATTTTCCCTTAATTTCCTTGTTGCTTCCTTCGTGGTTTTTTTTCTTTTTGGGTATCTTAAGCAACTTCTTATTCATCAAAAGAATGAGTTATTGTCCTCTAGAAAAAGGAAAAGGGAAAAATTCGAACCAATTCAGGTGATAAAAATTTTCATTTTAAAAGGAACTACAGAAAGTCAAATTTTCGATTCCACACACCATCGCAATCATTGTGGTTTTATGGAAATTGATTGAGTACAAATGCGTTTTAAATTGGGTTTAGAGCTTTAAAAATTGCAAAAAAGATGAAGGAAAAAAAAAAAAACCTATTTTATGCTTTATACATTAGAAATTCCCAGTTGCCACGATCCCGACGTTATGCTTTATACATGTTATGAGTAGGGGGAACCATACTAAAAGTTTTCATATATGAAAATTTAGTCAGGTAATTCAAATTGTAAGCGTGAGCTGTGTTATCAACTCATAATAAATGACCCGTGGACGATATACCTACAATACGTATACAAGTTAAATATTATTAAATTTATATATTTATAATTTACTATTATTTATTTAATAAAAAATCATAATTTTTGTTTAATAATATAAATATAGATTTATTTTTTTTCCTATCTATACTCACTTTAAATCATTTAATTTCTTATGTATTAACAAATTAGGATTACAGGTAGAAATTATTCATGCTTGTGGATATAAATCATTATCATGATTATATTTGATCATAATCTGAATTTTAGCTATGTAATGCATGTAATAAATTAGGTAGAAAAGAAAACGAAAAAAGACAGAGAAATTGTTGAAGAGATCATGGGGATAAGCATCGTGTAGTGTGGAGAGACAGAGAAGAAAGTGAGTTTTGGGATTGGAAAAGATTAATAAAGGAGAGTAGGTTAATGAATTTATCAATTATTTATGATTTTAATAAATTATATTAATATTATTTTTTATTATATAAAATTAAATAGATAACTTGAAGTATAACAGTTACTTAAAGACGTATGACACTTACTTAAAGGCCAATCCATTTTAATATAGATAAATAATGAAAAAAGAAATTGAGAAAGTTCATCAAGATTATTATATTTTCTAAATTTTATCATTTAAAAAGTAGGATAAATAGGCCAATTTTTATTAAAACACCATTCTTGATAGATTCTCTCAATTTCTTTTACCATTATTTATCATTATCCTTTTTTATTGGCCAGATTTATCATTATTCTAAGTTCTATAAAAAAAAAAGAAAAAGAAAAGTTATTTCATGTTTGTGCTTATGCCAATTTTCAATTAAATACTTTCTTATATTTTAAGTTCCCTATGCATGTATCCTTATATCAAGTGAATTTCTTTATTAGTATATTCAATAATATATGGCTATATACGATGGAAGACTAGCTTAATGTCATAATATAAATGGTAAATACTTAAACAAGTCATTTAAAATATAAAATATTTAATAAATTTTGACATAAATATGGATTTGGGGTAAATGGGTAACTTGTTGTGTAAAGTATCCACGTGTATTTTACTCAGTTAAATAGGTATTAAGTAAGTATTAAGGGTTGTAAGTTAAGTTTTGGATAAAAATTTTTTAGAACTTACTCTTATATGGTAAGGTATGGAAATGAAGTTTAAGGGTAGGTTCTAGAATACCCTATATCTACCTTATAAAAAATTATTAAATAATATTAATAAATTAATAATAAATGATAATATTATATTTTTTAACAAATAAATATTTCAATATAAGGAAGGAAAAGAGTTAAGGCCAATAAGTTAATAAACATACATGGCTAAATCTAATACTATTTTTTTTTACTTTATGTTTTCCATTCTTTTCCTTATTATTTCCTGTTTTCCATTCTTTTCCTTATTGTCCATTTTTCTATTTTCTATTCTTTTTTGTTATTCTTTTCCATTTACTAAGTAGTAAGATTACATAAATTTAAAATAATGAAGGTAAGAAAATTACTTTTATTAATTTTACATATTTTTCCATAGGTTCTAAAGGTTTTGTAAATAAAAAACTTATAACATTATATGTAAATTGCTTTTTTAATATCACATGAGCTTGAAAGTTGAAACTATAAGCCTTAAAGATAAATTAAGTGATTGTAAGATCGAACTTAGTACACAAAGTTTAGAGCGATCGATCAAATGATCCGATCAAACCTAAATTATAAACTAAAACTAGAAATATTAGTAAAAGTGACTCTGTAAGATTGAATTTAAGAAAATGAGTAATAAAATAAGAAACTATAAAATTTTCAAATTTTTAGTATATTACTTGTTAATTATCGAAAAAGCGAAAAGTACAATATAATAACTAATAAATTGCTAGAGATAGATTATATGTATACTAAAAATCATAAAATGACCTAAATAATATTTAGGATTGTTTACTTGTACTTCACATGTATTTACGTATAGATAAAAATACGCGAAATTATCTAAATTGTCTAAAATTAGCTAGAAACTTATTAAATAATTAAATAAAATTATAAAATAATTAAGGAAAAATCAAAGCAATAGGGAATGATCCATATCAAATCATGGCAGTAAGGGAAGTAAGAAACAAAAAATAACCAATAAAAAACAAGCAACACAAAAGGTAAAATGGAATAGATATGAGCATTGTTTTGTCCTAATTAATGCATAATAATTTCTACAAGGCTCTATAAATAGCAAGAAAAATTATAAATCTCATTTGGATGGTTAGAAGTCTAGAAAAATTGGGAAGAGTCGAAAACAAGAGAGAAATTAGGGTTTAGAAAATTCTTTTGCAAATCTATGCAGTAAAGGCTTGTGAACCGAACCTACACATCACCACTATCTAGAACCGAACCACTATCACCACCCAAATTTAAACCCACTGCCTGGACCAGCCGACACACTTGAACCGGTGTTGGAGGCAAAAAAGCTATTGAACTAGATGAATCTCACATCTTTTCCGATTTTGTAAAATTCTTTAAAATTATTTATTTTGCTCAAAAAATTATGAAATTTATTATTCTAAGGTTTTATTATATGTAGATTTAGGGAAAAATAGTGATTAAGTTTAATCACTTTTGTAAATATATGGTTCTTAAAAAATTAGACAAAACCGAGCATGATTAAAATTAGAAATAAATAGGCTTAGGAGTATAGTTTGGAGCTCAAATTTTTTCTATAAAATGCTTAAGTAATATAAAGCAGTGCTATGAAGCCTTTTTTTTTTAAATTAATTTTCAAAATTTTTAAGTAATTTTTTAGCCCTAATATGATGAAGAAAATGGGTAATTTTGACTTAACTAAGTGATTAATTACTGACTTAGAAGGTAATTAGATGTTTAAATATGTTAATATTTGATATGGAAACATAATCATAACATTTGGAGTGTTAATTGTAATTAATATGGGGATTATGAAGTAGTTGTGGAAAATTTAGTAATATGTGAATTTGGGATTTTAATAAATAGAAAATAATAGGCTAAATTGGATAATATAATAAGAAAATTAGTAGATAATTAATCAGGTACAAAAATTAATTTTAGATAATTGGATAAAAAATGTAAGATTTCTTTACATTGGGAATAAATCTAGCACTCTAATTAGGATTAGAGTGTACCGAATAGATTAGAATACTAAATTAAGACTTAGTATGATTTTTAGATATTCGAGCTTAATGTGATTAATGTCACATTAGGATTCGAGCATATTTAGAATTTCTCGTACTCAAAACCAATTTAGAACCAAAACTGGAATTTAATTCAGAAATTGAACCTCGAGCTAAGGTAGAGTGAATCATTAGTGAATAATAGGTATACACGGAGAAGTGAGTTAAATTATAACTTAAAATATATATCATTAAAGTATAAGTACTAAAAAGACGTATTTATATTATAGGATACTTGGAGACAAATAAACCTACAATTAAGTAATTAGGCGACCGAGAATTCCAAGTAAGTTGGGTTTATTACTTCACTGTATTTGGAGTACTATTTTAGAGTACTCGGAGACTTAAGATTGTGTATGATTGTGATTGTAAGTAGTTTTGTGCATGTACTTACGTATCTAACTTCGTGTTGGAATTTGTATTATGATTGATGATTGTAATGACTAGATTTGTGTGAAATTGTTTGAACATCCTAAATGGAACCTAATCTAAATCGACCCTAAAACCCTAAACCGACATGCATTGTAACCCTTTAGGGGATTATTAAGATTTTCCAATCAAACATCAACACCTTCGAAAAAGATAGCGCTGGATAGCAAATTAGCTTTTTTCTCATCTTTAGTCGAACTAAGTGACGGGAGAGGAGGTCGCAGTGAGGATGGGGGCATTGGTTCGAAAGGTAGTCTTAAGAGGAGTAGCATCTTCATTGCACAAACCTAGGTTTAATTGTAAGCTATTGCATAACATGAAAATTTCTCAACTCGGATTAGAGCAAGTGAAATTACTTTGATTTTGCAACGGATCAAACTACGTTGTGTGATGATACTTCTTTGTTGCATTGCATGAAAATAATTGCTTGATAATTTTACTTGTATTTGTATACATTTATGAGTCTCCAATTCAACTTATTGAGCTGTAATTGCTCATATCTGTATAGATTCTTTTGTAGATTCTGATTTCTAATTTCTCTGACTAATATGCCGCTCTACAACTATTCAGAGGTTAGTTCTTTTTGAAGCCTGAGGGTGTGAGGTTCAATATGGCTAATAGTTAAGTTGTATCTAAAGACTCACAAATATCTTTAAGACCGAGAGATTGATATTTAATATGTAAATCAGCTGACTGTTATGATATGATGTAAAATCACCTAGGACTTCTACAGTAACATACATATAGTTACATATATATGTTAGTTTGAAACTTTAATATTTACTGTAACTTTAGTTAAATTTTTAATTGAACTGTTTACTTTAAAGCAATGAGTCGTTGACGTCTTGTGTAGATTATGTCTATGATAAGCACTGTGAGGCCAGTTACTATCATAGAATGGTTTATACAGTGAGACTGTTGTGATTCTGCATCTTTAGGGCGTAATAAAAACTCTATAGAAAGAATGAAAAAATTTACAAGTTTTATAAAGTATTCTATACTGTGTAAAACTGTAGGTTTTATAGGATATAAGATATAGATTGTTCTAAGGTGCTAAAGGGTAGAATATGATTCTAAAATTTGGAAATTTGTTTTTACAAAGGTAAGGAACAACAGTTGGATATCCTACTTGCCCTATACCTACTTACTCTATATTAACTAAACAATTTACTTTGATGACTTAGATAAGATCCTTTTATGAATGATAACAAAATGTGCCTTCTAAACAAGTAGAACTCAACAAATCAAATAGTTCGTCGTGATGGTTTTTTAGTTTAATAATAATATTAAATGGTAAGAATTTTCTTTAGTATCTTAAGTGTGTTTAAATTAGTATTGTCAGATTCGGGTTGATCCATCTGGTCTAACTCGATTGGATTCGACCCCTCTATAAAACTAATTCGAGTTATCCTTTTCATTCTTATTGATAGCAATCCTGATTCAATCGGTTAAACTTGGTTCTTATAAGAACTCATGAAGTTTTTGTAAGTTAAAATATATTATTTTTTCTTTTATTTTTTTTAGAAAAATATACCAATTTGCTAAAAAAAATTAATATAGATTAAAAAAAACTATAAAAACTCTTAACTTTTAATTCTTAAGAATATAAGTAATTTTTATTATTTTATAAGAATGAAAAGGATAACTCGAATTAGTTTTATAGAGGGGTCGAATCCAATCGAGTTAGACCAGATGGATCAACCCGAATCTGACAATACTAATTTAAACACACTTAAGATACTAAAGAAAATTCTTACCATTTAATATTATTATTAAACTAAAAAACCATCACGACGAACTATTTGATTTGTTGAGTTCTACTTGTTTAGAAGGCACATTTTGTTATCATTCATAAAAGGATCTTATCTAAGTCATCAAAGTAAATTGTTTAGTTAATATAGAGTAAGTAGGTATAGGGCAAGTAGGATATCCAACTGTTGTTCCTTACCTTTGTAAAAACAAATTTCCAAATTTTAGAATCATATTCTACCCTTTAGCACCTTAGAACAATCTATATCTTATATCCTATAAAACCTACAGTTTTACACAGTNTTTAATTCTTAAGAATATAAGTAATTTTTATTATTTTATAAATAAATATGAATTATTATTACTACTACTTTGCATGCCCGTTATGAATTATACTAGTCATTGTTAAAATCCTACAAAGTAAATTTGAAGCACTCTATTTACCTCCAATCTCTAACAGATATTATATCACATTTAGTGTAACTAACTGATTTGGAATTAAGTGGATTGAAATGAAATGAAGATGAGAATGATAAATCCAATTCGATATTTGAAAATATCTAAGGAATAAAATGGAATGGAATACGTAAGTAATTGTATTTGTCTAAAATGCCATAAATTATTAAACGTTATAATTAAATTAAAGGTTAAATAAATAATTTTAATTAATAGCAATTAATTAAGTGAAATGGAATCATGGTTCTGAGCATAATCAAAATTGTTGATTTTGGAAAATTGCTATTTTACTTTTTAAAAGTATTTCTAAATATGAAAAGATTTCATTTTGAGTCAATTCTTATTTATCAAACGTGAGATATAGGTATTAGCCAACAAAATAACATGATTAAAGATCGACAAAGCAAAAGGAATTATCACTCCCTCAAAATTTCCTAAGAAATCGAAGGCCATAATGACACCAAACTTTTGTTGGCAAACGGCGCTCCATAGAGTGAGGAAAGTAAAGGTGACTGTGCATATTCTTAGCTTTCCAAAAAGGCTTTTACTTTCGCATCCCGTCTTGTTGCTCTCTTATACTACTTTTTTACCTCAGATTCCGTCCGACAATCCTCCGAGGCCTTTCCGCTTGCATGTATGACTTAATGACTGATGGCCAAGATAAAATGGATTAGAACATCATTGAACGCGTTTGTTGCATCGATGGAAACTTGCTAGTTGCTTCATGATTTTCAAAGCCATCATTACTGTCTCAAAGAACTGGGACTTTCATCTTTTTAGATGTTATCAAAAAATTTTCTCACATGAAAACGAAAACTTAAAAAAAAAAAAATGTATCTATTTAATGTTGATGTAGTATTTTTAAGAAAAAAAGTGCAATTTTAGTCCTTAAAGTTTGATGGTCTTTCTATTTTATTCTTAAACTCTTTATTTTTCACATTCAAGTCCTCAATATATGCAAACATTCATAAATAAGTTTTCTATTAACGGCATTAAGTTTTTCCACCTACTTGTGAAATGTAGTGTAATGTGATTGGTTGATATAATTAATTTAATTGAATAAGATAATATATATTATCTATGTAATTTATTTAAAAAATCCAAAGAAATAATAAAAAAAATAGAAAAATAAAACAAGATTAAAAATCTATAAAAGTAAATGCAAGCAAGATGATAATACTAATAAATACATATTATCTAAGGAAATAATTAAAAAAATTCCTAAAAAATTTATTGAAACATCCAAAAAAATAAAAGACTATAAAAACAAAAAAATATTGATCCAATCAACTTTATAGCAATTGGGTTGCAACCCACTCAAAAATTGGGTCACTCGACTCACATTCTAAGAGGATCAAATGACTACTTAAGATGGTGGGAGGCTGCTCCTATTTTTATTTTAAAAAATAAAAAAAAGGTATAATAAATTGATTAGGTTGTAAATAGATAGCATGATTAGGTCAAGTCTTACACTTATTATTATTATTATTATTATTTTATAAATAAAGTGAAGGGGGGGTTGTTTATCACCTTAGGTTAGGAGGTAGTTAGATGGCCTTCTTTTTCTACGTTTTTTGAATTTTTAAACATTTTTTAATTATTTCCTTAGAAAAAATTTATTTATTTATTTATTATTATCTTACTTCTTATTTTTTATATTTTTTATTTTTATCTTTCAAAATTTTAAATCTTTTAATATTTTCAATTATTTACTTAAATAAAAAATATGTATTAATATCTTATTGAATTATTTATTCTGCCGTATTGTGATATTTGTTAAAAATATGCTTAATTCATAAATGAAACATATATACCTCGCATATTAAAACCCTATTTTGGTAAACTTCTATTGATGAAGATGGAACATAACCAAGTCCAAGTCCACCCATCAAAACCGGAATCAGATCGGAAAAAAAGATTTTGGTTTCTAAAAATACTTATGAACATTCTGGATTTGTTTCAGCACACAAAACAAACTATGTATAATCAATTGGTCTTATTCTCTATAGTCGTATACGATAACTTCATAAATATAACCTAAGTTTAACGCACAATAAGAAAACTGCCAGATTTTAGTATTCCTAGGGTGCACTTGAACCAATTATTGTTCTTAGATTTTTCTCAATACATCGTTTTCGATAAAAGCAAAATGGTACACAGTGCTTCCACTATAATACTTGAAACTTTCCCTTTTATAGTTCTCCATCGCATTTTTCACATTCTGTCGTCTTCCTTTATCATGCCGAACATTCTTTCCACTTCTTGGTAGAATTGTCTGAAGTGGGTCGAATCACTCTCCGACTCATGGGAGGGCCCACAAGGGGATTTGGGCCCCCAGGTCCATTACTTTCTACTTTCAGCAATACCTCTACCTCTAGCACTATCTACCACTGGAGTACTTGACTAAAGCCAAGGGACATATATATATATATATATATAGCTAGACGAAACTTACGACATACACATATATACGATAAAATCAATGGACATCTTTAGATGTAAGGCTAATTAGGAGATTTTTCAAAGGATTTTGTGGAGCTTCGATACCTTGAATGGCATTGTCGCAGCAAGTACATACGGTGGATTGTTGTACTCTTCATGTTTGGCACAACACTTCACTTTATTATCTTAATCGAAGTGAATATGAAGAATGCCTTTGACTTTGAAGTGTAAATAAATAAGAAAGCAAACCAACACATGAGAATTGAAAGACATAAGAGCTATTAGAATTCCCATTCACCTTAACCCAGGATTTTACCCTTTTTTTGGCCAAAGATTTTACTTAAAAGTTTTGCACTAGTGTTTCTAATATTTATTTCAAATAGTATTAAAATAGATGAGAAAGTTTTGTTCCTTTCTTTCACCGAAGGAATTGGTATTCCTTAAAAGCCATAAACTTTTATTCCAAAAATATTACGGCCGTAAAATAAGATAACACCAAAGGAATTTGCTTCTTTTTTTTTCTTTTTTTCTTTTTTCCAGTTTTATCACATTCCAATGAATTAAAAGGCAAACAAATATAGCAATGAGGTATGTGGAATCATAAAAATGAATGTGCTGGATGCTTTGTTATTATTATTTTTAAACTTTGTATTTAATGAAAGCCCTTATAACCTAGTTACGTTATTATTGGTTTGCCATAGTGATAGATTAAGGTTCAAATTCTCATTCTTCATAGTTAGTAAATAAAAAAAGAAAAAATCATCTTATCTATAAAAAAAGATATCCTTTTTATCAATCCAAACTATATATAAAAAATTCCATAAAAAATCCAAATTTCTACTAATTTTGTGGAAGTTCGATATAAATAAGAAGGAGAATGATGTATTAACCATCAAGAAATGTGAATCAAGTGTAATATTTAAAGTGTTATGCTCCTCCATATCTACAACTCATTTCAATAAAAGATCCTAAACGAGTTTAAACTTCTCAAGCTCGAATTAAATATCGAAATTAATTTAAAATTTTAAAGCTTCCTTTTTTTTATCATTTTTATAATGATACTAATTTGAGCTTTATGATTTTTAGTTATACTAATGCTTTCTAACGCTTTTTACTTTATCCCATAGTGTTTGTTTTCTCCATTCTTATATTCTTATTTTATATTTTAATACTTTTTTTTAACTAGACTAGTATTATCCTTATATTTTTATATTATATGTTTTAATAAATTGGCTTGTAAATCTAATCTTGAGTCTAAGATAAGCTGGATTATTAATTATATAAATAAGCCTATTTGTGAGCAGCTTTATGAGTCCAAATTAAAGTTCGAGTTTAACTTATTAAAGTAAATGAATTTTATTTTGAGTTTAAGCTTAAATTGTTTATTGATCAATCTCTATTCCAGTTTAAAATAACTTGAGTTTAAATAACTCGTAAATAAATTAGCCTATTTATAACCCTATCTACATCTAAACCTAGTTTAACCAACAATTAGTTATATTTTTTTTTAGAATTCTCAATTAGTTTGTTGGACCAAACCTACATTTTAGTCGACTGAATAAGGGACTTCAAGCGAATTTCTTAATTTTCAAAATCAAATCCAAAGTTCACCAACCTACCTTAATTGAGTTGAACTCTAGATTATCATTGATTTTAAATTCAAATCAAAATTTACACGTTAACTTAAACGCCCAAATTTCCATTCCACATGGTACTGGATATTTTGATTAGTCCAACGAACGAATAGAACACAACGGCAATGTACAGAAAAGCTTTGGCCCAATACACAGTAAAAGAAATAATTTAAATACGATGAAAACAAAATTAAGAAGAAAAGAGAAAGAAGCATCATCCATTGAAGACAAAATGATACTAACAAATGTTATATAAATCAATAAATAATATTTTGGATAAAAAATCAATAAATAATATATAAATATCAATAAAATTTTAATATTTATTAATAAAATGTAAAGATTCATCACTTGAGTAGCTCAAAATTGAGTTCAACCTGATTATCACTCAATAAAAATCAAGCAAAACTCAAATCAAATTTAAATAGTTTATGAACTAGCTTAATTCTTTTACATTCCTAAGCTGTTGTGGTTATTTCTTTCCCTTAACCATCCATTTTTTTGTCTTTCTTTGAAAATGGTCTGATGGGTCTACAAAGACTTGGAGGCTGAACGTAGCTTCTGAGAGAACAAAAAAAATAACAAAATCGAGATGTTTCTTGAGCTCCTATTCAATACCAGAAAGGTATCGCAAACCGAAATTTCCGATCAAGATTATATGGTAAGTATATATATCAATGTTTGTGCCTGTGGATGATTGCTAACATGTACAAATTCAATAACAATACAACTAATTGATTTTATAAAATTAAAATAGAATAGTTAGTCATTTCATATAGATGTATTCTTGCATTTAGTTGAGAGAATTATTATTTTACAGATTTACAATTACTAAAAGTGAAAAATTGGGGTTTTATTATAAAATAAAAAAAAAAATAGTTACCTTTTTTTTTATTATTTTTGACATATTTTCATATATATTCGTAAGATCATCTTAAAGAAACTATAAACAATAATAATTACTTTTCCGTTTCTTTCCTTAAAAATTACTATTTTACACTTTATCCTATTTTATTCCGCAAACCTAAGGTATCATAACTAAGAGGAGAAAGCAGGTAGGGACGTGGGGGGCTAACTTGTTAGAAAAATAAATAAATAAAGAGGGAAACGATTTGCGATAAATGTGGTATTTTTGGCAAAAGGAAAGAATCATAGAAAAAATAAAAACGACCAGGCAAACTTAAAGCAATAAGGGTCACCGGCTCACATGGGTATGATAGGAGCAAAATAATGTTAAAAGGATACTTGGGCGAGGATATGCCTCAAAGGAATCTCTTATATACTTAAAGTAGCATGCTCCAAGGGGCCACAACACCCCAAAAGGAAAAGTACCTTTGGAGAATCAATGGCAAAACGCCACTTTCTTTTATTCATATTCATAGGATATCCACCACACCCCAAATTCAACTCTATTATAAAAAATAAAAGTTAGTCTAATCCTACTTTTAGGTTCGCTTTTTTTTAAAAAAAAATAAAAATAAGAAAAGTCCACTTTAGGGAGATCTAACCAACCTATAGAGTTACCTAAGTTTCTTGAGCATTTATCAATAAGATGGTTTATTATCTTCCAACTGGATGGTAAAAAAATATATATATATTTCAATTCTTATAGCAGTTAATGACAATGAAAAAAATAATTAATTATAGTTAACAATCAGATAAAAATGTTATGAGAAGTGAGGGAAATTATTTTATCAATATTTATTTGGTTTCACATTTTCCATTAATATTTTCTATGAATATATAATTAACCATCGATTATGACTTCTATATCCCAACATTAGGTGTCAAACAAAACCCATCATTAATCTTAACTTCTTTTAGATCACTGCAATCATATTTGATAATCTTAAAACTTTATTTGCAAAAGATTATCGAAAAAAAAATCAAAACATGCTTAATGCGAAACAAAGACACCCTTGATTCTAAGCAATTTATGTTTAGGTCCTACCAAAAAAATTAAATTATTATTTTATGGTTTTTTTATAACATTATATATTTCTTCTAATTTATAATAACTATTAACTTTGTCTACTTTTTGTTATACTATGAGAAAATATGAATATTCTTAAGACTTATTCGTACTAGTCCCACCCCCACCTTAATTAATTCCTATAAACAGACAAGGATTTTCATTACCATAATGATACATGTAGTAATGTTGGATGTCAGAACCTTTACAGCAACAAAAGTACGTTGCTTATTATAATCACACATAATTATGAATAATAACAGAAACGTTTTAAATGCAGCGTGGATTATTCCAGGTCATCTCTTACTTACTTACCTACCTGTCACTAGGAATTTTGTAGTGAGTGAGTGCTGTAAAAACAGAAATAAATGAGTAAAAAAGCCAAGTAGGAAAAATGAGCGATGACGTGTTGCCCTAACATTGCCTGGTTTGAGCCAACAGCCAATGTTGACCACGAGTAGACCACACAGCTACAGTGTGATCGCCTTTTACTACCACAATCCCACGCCTATTGACCACATGTCTTAATTAGAATAAAGTGAATAGGATTTTACGTGGCTATCGTATCAAGCATCCCACGTTACAACCACGACCACATGTAATTAATTAAAGTTTAATAGTGGCTTTTATCGAATGATGACGATGACCCACCATCATCGGGCTACTGAAAACTCTAAGTTTGAATTTTCCCGCTTTCATCCTTTTCTTGCTTTTTATTTATTGGGAAAGGTATGCTTCTCCCCTTTCCATTGAACAATCCAATTTTGGTGTATATATTATGTGTTATTCGTCGGCATTTTTTTCCCTTGTAATTTTTGGTATTTTCTTTAAATTTTTCTAAAATTTTTGTTTTTTAAAATACTATCACACCTAATCAATATATGTAATTATAATTTTTTTTCTTGTGATTTTTGGCACTTCCTTTTAGAAAAAGAATTCAATGCTATTGATTCTGGTTTAAAATTTTAGAATATAAATAAATAAATATATATATATATATATACACACACATACATATAGAAAGAGAGAGTAGAAGATAAGAATAATACTATGTAAGTGGATCAAGTGGGCTAAATTGATCCCGTCTTGTATTGACTCACAAGTTAAGCAGGTTAACCTAACTCTCTTTATTGAGAGTTACGGATTAAGCGAGCCAACTCGCAAATTGTATTATCATTAAATTTTACATAAATTTAATTATTTTGTGAAAGTGAAATAAGATAATTTCGATCTTAAATTGTTTCTTAACTAAACAAGTATATTGACTAACGTACCATAAATAATCATATAAAATTGTTGTTGATAAGCATTTCATGCCTAGGCTTTAATGTCCCAAGTCCAAATTTAAGAGCCCAACTCCATTTAACAATTTAACTTGCCCGACTCTCCCTTGTAGGCTCGCTTCAATCCAAGTCAAGCATCTTGCTCGAGTCCCTCCGAACACACCCCCTCAAAACTCACTTGATGGAGCGTCTTGTTAGTTTACCTATGTGTAGGCATAGCTTACTTAAGCCTTACTTGAGCACCTTTCAACCCTAACTTTCTTGGATTTAATGCCTTCTGTGAGCCTAGCTCTTTAGACCTTAGCTCGAGATCCCCTTGCTCCTTAACCGCCTTGATCTAAGCTCATTGCATTGTGCCAATCCTAACCCTTTAAGCATACGCTAGGTGTTCAGGATAGGACTCAAAGCCTTTGATGCATCTCTTATTCTCTCTCTCTCTCTCTCTTCCCTCATTAAATGCCCTTGGACATTTGTAGTACTACTTGCATACTTTGTTTTCTTAGATGTGACGACCATCCTCACTTCAAATGTTACAAGGCACTACAAAGAAATGAATTCAACTTCAATGGCATTATTTTACTTGAATTCAATTTACTCGAAATGGTGTCATCAAATGGGAGAAAAGCTTGATTGGATATTACATATGTGGTAATTTATAGTAAAAAAAAAAACTATTATCCTATTGAAAGTAGTAGTAAATTCAAAATAAATAGGAATAGGATAGCACTTGTTTTTTATAGGATTAAATATTAGAAGGATGCTATCGATAAGGATGGGATGGAAAATAATGGATTACAATTGATAGATAAGAATAAATATAAATTTGATATTTTATAACATGAAAGATATTAAATTTATCTATTATTAAGCATTATATATGACATTCATCCCAACAAAATTTGTACCCAATGAAAGAGGTTTAGGGGAAGTAATTCAATAGATAATACATATTACGTATTATAAGATATTAATATGTATAATGTATACGAATCATATTTTGTAATTGATTTGAAACTATTATTATTATTATTATTCATATCAATATTTTATTAGTATTTACATATCACGTATATGATATATGTGTTGTATAATATCTATTGGATTTTTTTTTTTTTTTTTTTTGGAGGGCTTAGATCTAGAAGATATGCGTGTCTACTCAATTGGGAAGGTGGGCAGGTGCAATGATTTTGAATTAGGCAAAGGTTATGGGCCCTGAGCCGTGAGAGAGAGAGATCATGCATCGTGCATGTTGTGCCCTACCAAGTACCGAGTACCGACTCCTTAAACCATAAAATCACAATGCAGGAAGTGCTGCAGTGGAGTCCAAATCTAATGCACCTACATGTGTCTGTGATAAGAAAAAATACCATAAGCGGGAAACCATATCCCTCCGTATTTCCGCCTCAACTTGGCATGTCTTTCCGTTACTCAAATTGAACTTGACAAATGTTGGTGCATCCAAGAGCCACTTTATTTTATTAATACACAATAAAATTTTATTAATATTTATATGTTATTAATTAATTTACATGATGTATTAATATCATTTGAATCTTCCTATAACAAGAGTTTAGATTATTCTTGTTTGTCCAAAAGACTTTTCTTATTTTGATTCCTTTGTTAAGTGCTCCCATTAGAAAATGGTAAAAAATTGTATTAACAAGAGTTTAGATTGTTCTTCCTTTGTATTGTTTTCCAAGTAAAATGTCAATTTAAATATATGTTTTTTCTTTTAATATTTGGCCAAAAAAATTTGAAATTTCAAGCAAAATGTCATTATATAGGGGTGTGTGATTCATGATGGTCATTGTACTTCCACTTATATGATTTATTCCCCCTTCAACCCCGACGTAGACGTGGAAAAGAACAAGAATAAGAAGAAGGAGAAGAGGGCATGACCTTGTTTGAATTCAATTCAATTTTGGTGTTTTATTACTTTAGTAAATTCAAAATTGAAATACTACATGTCTAGCTAATTAGACGGATTAACTATTCTGTGTAGAGAGGATTAAAAAACTTAATTTAAGGTTAATATAACTTTGTAACTAGGCAATCAAGTTCGTGTTAGTTACACATTCTCCATGTGCTTCTCATATGGTTGACAAAGATAAAAGAGGAAACCATAAACTTCACTTTTTAGAAGTTTAGAGTAATGTATCATAACATAATATTATAAAGTAAATTAATTTACTATCATCTAAAGCAAGTATGAAAAGAAAATTCCCTCTAAAAGCATTCAATAAAATAGCTTTCCATATCATAATTCTTTTGTAAATTCTGTGGTAAAGTCTTATAGCTTTTTAATTAATGATAATCAAGTTCTGAAACATTTTAAAATTTACCAGTTAAGTCCGAACATATCAAGTGATGCACATTTGCTATATTTATAATACACTTGTGCTATATGTTACTGATCAAGGATAAATTGCTAAACGTAATTTTATTTAACTCTTAAAGAAAAATTTCAAAAAATAAAAAATTAAAGAAAAATTGAAACTCTATAGGAGCAATCACTTTATCATTATAATTAATAAGATTTAGCTTAACCGTAATACCATCTCCACATACGTACAACCATTAAATCTTGCATAAAAATTTAAGAAATTACCACCTAAACACAAAGGCAAACTTGACCATTAAAACTCAAATCAACTACCAACTAAATACAAACATAAACTTGACCATCTAGCTTAGAGAAACCATCACTTAAACCTAACCTAATAAAAAACCACCATTAACTAACCTATACATTGACCCAAACACCAACTAATCCTCCCCTCTAAAGGTGACCTGTAGGCTACCTTCAAAATGACTAAATTCTAACACTAATAGCTTATTCACTTCACTACATCAAATAAATGCATAATGAAATTGCTATTGTTAAGGAATTGAATAAACTCATAATGGCTATTATAATGTTTACTTATAAGAATACATGTGTGATACAAATAAAATCACTACACCCCCCCCCCCCCCCCCCTTTCTCTCCCCTTTACTCTCCTTCTCTCTCTCTCTTTCTTTCTTATCTAGAAAGTATGAAAGAGTTATTGATTTCATTTGTAGAGTCAAAAGAAAGTGTTATCATCACAAGTCAATAGATTTCCAATATAATGCTTATGCACTCAATTTTAATGATGCTTAAGGGAGATTTGACGACGAGTTTCCTTTGAAGGGTTTCTTGCAGAGGTCATTATCTCCAATGAGACAATTGTTGATGAAATTTACACCAAGTACAAGATTAAGGGAGGCCATAGCTAGTTAGTTAAATTGTATGATTATCTATCATACTACGAATTGTAAATATAGATATTTAGATAAACCAATGGATTTAAAGGAAGAGATTAAGAGGTAAAGAAAGAGAAGAGGAGTGAGAGAGAGTTTGAGTTTTGTCTATCTAGTAAATGGAAAATTAGAGATTATGGTGGAGAGAAAAAAGGAAGAAAAGGGGGGTGGGGCGATGGCAATGACAAGAGGGGTTTAGGTAGAGAGAGAGAGTTTGAGTCCATTGATAATCAGAGACAATCCATTATGGTAGGAGATGGTTTGTCGATGGTAGTAATGAACGTCGGTAGGTGGTGGAGTGAGGTCCTTTTGTTAAAGAATTGGGATTTTGAAGTTTTAAAAAGAAATTGTGACTTCTATGTTTTAACGAACAAAAATTTTGAGGAATTAGAATTCGAATAAGTGAACTTAATAATAGGGAGAATACAAGAAATAAGGAGGGAATAGAATTGAGATTCCCTCAACCAAACACATCATAACGGTTCACTTTGATGTAAAGAATAAGGGGGGAATATTCTTAAGGAATTGAATAAGGTTGTAATTGCTTTTACTTTATTTAGTTAGATAAATAAGTAATAAATGAATAGAGGTGTAATAAATAGAAAATGATTAGAATACCCCTCTTTTCTTTTTCCCTTTCTTTCTTTTCTTTCTTTCTCTCTCTTTTGGAAACCTAAAAAAATAGTCATTGATTCTCTCTCTTCCTCTCTCTTCTTAGCAACCCACAAAACCAGTAATTGATTTTCTCTTCTTCTATCCCTTCTTGTGAAGCCACAAAAAAAGAGCACCGATTCTCTTTCTCTTTCTTCTTGGCAAACCATGAAAACATATGACTTACTCTCTCAACTACCATAGCTGATTTTGTAGTTGCTGCTGCTCATTCTCTTTCCTCTTCTTCCATTCATTTCCTTTCGTTTCATTTTCTTCTCTACGGTAACTACCGACAACAACGAAAACGATGGCAACGCTTGCAATCACAAATCGGCAGTCACAAACCAACTTTGTCAAAACACTTCATAGTCACTCAATCACTATACGCATGGACAAGATTTGGTATGGATCTTGAAGGATGATTATTCGAGAAATACACAAAGACATACATACACAAAAGGGGATAGGGGGAAAGAGAGAGAAGCATGGTCTAAGCGTATGGCTAGTTAGCAATAGGTTGTGCTAGTATTAGTGTTGGTGTTGGTTACAATCAATGATGCTGCATTGTGGTCATGGTTGCGATGTTGTAGTCGCTGTGTTATAGGGGAAGAGATATTTTAGGGAAATATGATTCATGTTGTATGGAATGGGGGTTCTTGGGTGAAAGTAAGGAATTTTTGTTACTTTATCTCAAGTAATAATGATTCCTATAGAATCGTGATTTTAAGATACAAAACCAACTAAACGGCGTAATAAGAAATAAAGGGGGAATGAAATAGCCATCCTCCCTAAATGAACAGACCATAAGAGTCTTCAATTGATGAATTAAAGCAACTCATTGTGAAGGTGATAGTGTAACTAAAAGAGGAGGAATCTAATGTACTTAAACCTAATATGCTTATAGATTTTTAACGACCAATCCATGTATTAAAAGATTCAATCTCATAGTTCTTCAATCAAATTATGAAGAACGATAGGTTGAGTGACTTAAAAAGTCCCCAAAGTGAGACGTTAATGATAAAAAAGAAAGGCATTTACAAGAGTGCTCAACAAGTAAAACCTATATACTTTTAGTATTATGAGAACAAAAAGAAAAGATGAAGTGCTAGGTAAAGTACTTTGTTATAAGCAATTGGAGCAAGACATACAATGAAAATCCTTACATTTGAGCAAAATTTCCACATATGTTAGTATACAAGTGGGAACCAATATGAAAGCTCCTATAATGGAGGATCTATGTCAATTGTATGAGAAGCCCTTTAAGTTGCATCATAAAGGGGAGAAATTAGAAATTTTGAACAATACCAAAGATGACCTTATTATGAAAGTGAGATGTACAAAGAAAGAGTCCCTTAATAAATTTAATAATGTCATCAAGGATGGAGTTTGTACTCATGAGATAAAGAAAAAATTATAATGAAAGTTTGAGCTCCTTAAGTCGGTAATTGAGAAGAGAGATTTAATAAAGCCAAACATGGGTTTACTATTGGGTACTTATCATGACATACCGTTACCTAAAAGTTATAAGGTGTTAAGGAAGTTGTCGCTAAAATAAAGTGCATATTAGATTGTCAATTATGAACCAATGCTTATCAAATTCACCCTTTCTATATATATGCAGGTTTGCAAGGAAAAGATTTTAAGGCATTTTGAGGTTAAGTTAAAGAAGAAAAATTGAAAAAAAAAATGCCTGTTATTATGTGATGGACTTAATAAAAGGTATTATATGGGTAAATGAAAATGCTAGTGGTGTTGAAGGGTATATAAGAGATGAGTTGGGGGATTCACTCTTTTAGCTCTTATGTTGTCTTTGATGGAGGTAGATTATGGCTCTTGTAGTTTTTTAATTTTGATTTTTCAACTTGCTTGTTGCCTATTTACTTTAAACTTCAACTAATTGAAGACAACTTAAAAGTTTCAATCCCTTACCTTAAGAATAGGGGGATTTTAGGAAGATAGCATTGTTAAGTATTAGTTGAGCAGTAAAGGGAACTATGTCCAATATACTTATTTTTGCAAACTAAATAAGTTATAATGGGTTATATCCTGTATAATGCATTAATGCCACCTTACGAGCTATAATCAATATTCTTGAGTCCCTATCACAAGCAACTTCTTTTAGTGAAAATTCCAACTTTTTTAATTTCATTACGGTGGATAGGGACATATTGAGTGGTGACAAGAATCAAACACAAGTTAGTGGTTCTAGTTTCAATATATTTGTTTTCGGTCGTAATATATAGGTGCAATGAGGAGCTTGATGACCTAATAGTTTTGCTTTGTTTCATTATTTCAATAAGTGGATTTTTATAATTTTTTTTAAAGATTTAATAATCATATTTTATAATTTTTCAAAATTTTGTTGACATGGGTATATCATGAAAAGCCACGTGTAATGCAATTATATAAATATTCCAAACGTGCAATATATGGTATATTATTACTTAAATGGATAAATTCTTTAAGGTACATAGACCCCAATTTTTAAAATTGAGCATTTTCCCCCTTTTAACAAATATGGTTGCTATTTATTGTACATGTGTGGAGGTTAATTGTCATTGAATTTATTATGGCAATGTCATGTTAGATTATTTAATATAAAATTAAGGAGTAAACAAAACAAGATAAAGCAAAACTAGAAAAAATAATTAAAAGTAGAGTCAAATATTTTCTTAAATACCACGTTTAATTAAAAAAAGAAAATAACTAAAAAAGAAAAGAAATTTCTTCTTCTCTTTTATAATCCTTCAAGTTAAAGTTTAGATTGAAATATTAAGCTCATCTCTTATATTATATCTCATTTGTGTGAGTTACAAGTAGACATGGGGCCAGTTTGAAATTGACCCGAAACCATTAAGCCACGAGTCACCTGGAGGTTGAATGGATACCAGAGGCTAGGACCAATTTTAGGCCGATTAAGTTGGCCTAGTGCTTCAACAAGTTAATTCCTTGACCCATGAATTAGTCATTTTTTTTATTTTCATTTTTAATTGGAAAATACATTTTTATCTTTATTTTTAATTTGAAAAAAAAAAACTATATATCACAAGAATTTAAAATTTTGATTATTTTATCATATTAATTATTAAGTAAGAGATTAATAATTTACACTTTTAACTATGTATAATTATTACTGTATACCTATTGTTAATGAATTGAGTGAAAAAACTTCTTTTTATGAGTAATATTTAAGGAAAGCTTGCCAATGTAATTGATATAGGACTAAACTTATAACGGACAATACCTACTATGATCTTTTATTACTTCGGAAGAAATTTCAAAAAATAATATAATTTATGTAGGAATGAGACTAATATTGTAAAAACAACAGCATCTATTTAATATTTATAATACGTCGTTTTATATATAGTATAAATATATTTTTATAACTTTTAATGGTATTAAAGAATAAATATATATGCATTTTTGTAAATTATTAAAATATATTAATTTATAAAAGTAGTTGCTTTCTTAAAAGTTATACAAAATTATATAAAACTTGTGATTTCTTATGTCCTAAATTCCTTTGGTGGTTAAAATATTATATACTTTATGCCATAACTATTTATTTTCATCAATATTAAAACATATGGGTTTTAGTGATTTTTTTTCTTATAAATTCATATGTATTGTTAAGTCTCCATATTAACTTATAAGTATAAATAATAATATATATTTAATTTGATTTTATATTTTAATTACAGTGAATATTTATATTTAATTTATTTATACTTACATTTTTTTTTTAATTTTCAAGTCAGAACTTATGGATTGAATCGTTGGCCCTTCGACCTGGGCTTGGACTCACTGGTTCAATATGTTATGCACAGTAAACCGCATCAACCAGCTAAGTTCATCTGATCAAGTTACGCTTTAAACTTGTGACTCACGAGTTTAAACTAGTTCAATAAACCAACAGGCCAAATTCCGACTTAATTCAAGGACTGAACTCGATCCTTTCCTAAGTTTAGTTTCAAAGTGGTGCAAATTCCTCTTATGAGCAATATGAAAGAATACTTTACAATAAATAAATAAATAAATTAAAGCTACACGAAAGGTAAGATAAGGGAAAAAAGGGAAGACAAAAGGGCATAATTATCCCTTCATAAATGATCATCTTTGGCATAATTATCATATATTTTATTGATAAATTAATTATCAAAGGTTCCATCTTAAATAAAAAATTGTGAGGAAAAGGAGAAAACCGAATTTAAAAAATAAATATCTCTATCCCATGCATATCAATAAAAAATAAATTTATATTTATAATTTTTCACGTTAAACACATTGCAATTGTTTGAATCATAAAGTGAAACAATAAAATTGGGTGGGGCAATCATTGCATAAGACATGAAAAATCAATTTTGTATTTTTATTTATATTCATTTATTTTATTTTAAAATTTAATAAACATGTCAATCTCTTATACATAAAGGGGGATGTTGTGAAATTTACAAAGTTTTGATCCATACAATTTACTCTAGAAAGGTGATAAAAATATCTTAAACCTCTATTAATGCAACGAAATATTTTATAACACCGCTACGAACAACCCAAAAGTCGAAGCTAGTTTCCTAACAATTCCTGGTTTCATAGACTGATAAAATTAAACAACCCATACTCTTAAATATGTTTTAAGAAAAAAATAATTCTGCTTGATGGTTGTCATAACATTACCGTGAACTTATTTGATTTTTTTTTTTTTTGGATAAATTACATATATAGTACATAGGGATCATGAAAAAGGAAATCGAACTTATTGAGTCGAGAATAAAAACAATTTTTAGAAACAAGAAGTTAGAGAGATGAGATTAAGGACTTTCCGTATCGTTTTACCCAAAATGAAAAAAAAAAAAAAAGGACTTTCCGTATTCAAACAAATATATTTAAAAAGCCTAAAGTCCTAAAATAATTTCTTTCTTTTCTTTTCTATATTGGTGCATAGCTTGCTTATTTCTTTTAAGTTCTATTGTAATTTAGTATGACAATATTTTTATTAACATCAAAGGAAACTGCAGATTTTATCACTTCGATCTGAAAAAAGCATTAATAATACTTACACGATATCGATTTTTCTTTCTTTCTTTTTTTTTTTTGGGGTATAATTCTAAATATAACTTGGGACCCTCCCCCCCCCCCTCTCTCTCTCAACTTGTTAAATAGTAACCTTTGTTTTTTTTTTTTTCCCCCTCCAGGCCAAAACCTATTCCTGAAGACAAAAAGCAAGAAAAACCAAGACAGAGATTCTGTGACTGGTGAGTATGTCTTTGAATGGAGGCATTATGAGCACATCCTTAGCCTCCCTAAGGTTTGGTTTTCCTAGACATAGGAATATGTACTGGACATAAGCGGTCGTGCTGCAGCGACTATTTAGATTATAGTGTACTTAAAAGTAAATTAATCTGGACAAAATATTAACGGATATTTTTAACATACTTATTAATCAACTGAAGAAAGAAAATCTTATATATTTCTATATATTTATTTCTTCGTAAAACGTATAATGAATTTAAAAGATTTGTGTGCATTACAAATGATAAAAGGCTGAGGAATCCTCTTAGAATATTACATTATTATTTGGGATATGTAAGTATATCTTTGTTGGCGACGACAACTGACTGTAACGATGTTGATTGTGTTTTAAGCGTTTTATTTAAAGAATCACAAGGTGCTCTGCAGAAGACTCAGACCAATACTGTTTCACTGCAGCAGTCACCAACCCACAAAGTGCACGTGCTTGTCAATGTGCTTCCCTTCATCTTTTTTGCACCTGCATTCATCATGCATCTATCTATTAATCCATCCTCAAAATCAAAACCCAATTCTTTAGGCTTATCCATAAAGATAAGTTCCTTTTTAAAACTCTATTTAAAGCCTAATATTGTCATAAAACCCTTCAGTTGTTGCTCCCTTTGCTGTTGTTTAGCTCCTAATGCTCTTGCCACTGCTTTTGTTACTTGAGCGGAGTTTTGTCAATGTTGCCGCAGGTTTGTTGAAGAAAAGGCCAGGCTTTTTCCGGCATAAGTCACAATGTACCCTTCTCTGCTTGTTCTTCTTCTTATTAATGTCCTCTTTTTGGTTGTTTTTGTAACGTGGGTTGTGATAGATATTTTGAAACAAAAGGCACAAGGTGGTGGCAGGGATAGACAGTTTAGAAGCAGACACACGAGAGAATTTGATTTGTTTAAGTTGGTCGTTCTTGTGTTTAGTGTGCTAATCTCTGTCGTATACCTCGGTTTTGGATTCTACGAGTACTGGGATCGTGGAGTTATAAACTTGAAGTACTTCTCTTCGGGTATTGCATGGGTTTTGGCTTTTGTTATTGCACTCTATGCTAAACACAGAGCTAGACCTATCAATGAAGAGAGGAATTGGCCTCTTATGTTAGTTCTTTGGTGGGTGTATTCCACTGTTCTATCTTCACTTTCTTTCTGCATTTACCTCATCACTCGGATGAGACCTAAGGAGCTACCCCATCCTCTGGCAAAAGCAGATGCCGGTGATCTTGTTTCCTTCCCTTTTTCAGCATTTCTCTCTTTAAGTGTCCTACTTAGTAGTTGCTTGCGCAAGCGCAATGCACTTGAGGAGCCATTGCTTCAAAGAGAGACGGACTGTTTTTCAAGAGACTCCAGTAGCTTTAGTAATTCAGGGATATGGAGCCGTCTCACATTCCGATGGCTAAATCCCCTTTTCGAGAAGGGATACAAGGAGAAGCTTGAATTAGAACATGTTCCCCCAGTTCCTCAATCTGAAAGAGCTGAGAATGCTTCTTTGGCTTTTGAGGATTCACTTAGGAAACAAAAAAGTGGGCCTTGTTCACTACCAACCACAATAAGCTTTGCAGTATGGAGATCGCTGGCTTTAAATGGAGTTATTGCGGGTATTTGCAGCGTGTTCCTCCTCCGTGTCAATTATTTTAATGTGTATGATTTATGGTCCTACGATGCTTTTTGTAAGCAAATTTTCCTTCCCTTCTGGTTTTCTTTACTCTGTTCATTTTCTTTGGTAGGTATCAACACTATGGCTTCCTATATGGGTCCATTCTTGATAGCAAACTTTGTGAATTTCTTAGCAAAAAAGCATAAAGGTTCAAGCTACCATTACGGCCTAGTCCTTGCTTTCATATTCTTTCTTTCAAAGACAGTCGAGTCGGTCACACAGAGGCAATGGTATTTTGGTGCACAGCGAATTGGTGTACGTGTAAGGGCCGGTCTGATGGTTTTGATTTACAAGAAAAGTTTATCTATCAAATCCACAGCCATGACGAATGGCAAGATCATAAATTTAATCAATGTTGATGTCGAAAGGATAGGGGACTTCTGTTGGTACATCCATGGTGTTTGGTTACTTCCAGTCCAAGTCTCTTTAGCTCTTGTAATCTTGTATAGAAATCTTGGGGCTGCACCTTCCATTGCTGCTCTCTCTTCGACGATTTTGGTCATGGTTAGTAATACCCCATTAGCCAACTTGCAAGAGAAGCTTCACTCCAAGATCATGGAAGCCAAGGATGCAAGAATTAAGGCAACTTCGGAAACTCTAAAGAGCATGAGGGTATTAAAGCTCCACTCTTGGGAGCAAACGTTCCTGCAGAAAATTCTCCAACTAAGGGAAACGGAGAGAAATGTCCTAAAGAGATACCTCTACACATGCTCGGCTGTAGCATTCCTTTTCTGGGCTTCACCAACCTTGGTTTCTGTTGCTACCTTTGGAGTATGTATTATGACCAACACACCTCTAACAGCAGGCACAGTGCTTTCAGCTTTAGCAACTTTCCGAATCTTGCAAGAGCCAATATACAACTTACCAGAGCTTATTTCGATGATTATGCAAACAAAGGTCTCCATGGATCGCATTCAACAATTTGTTATAGAGGAGGATCAGAAGAAAGTAATTGATTATCATGCTCCAAAAGCATCAGAAGTTGCGATCGATATCGAGTGCGGTGAATATTCTTGGGCTTCCGATGAAAACTTGAAGAGACCTACCATTAAAATCACAGAGAGGATTAAAATAATGAAAGGCTCCAAGGTTGCCATTTGTGGCTTAGTTGGGTCAGGTAAGTCAAGCTTATTGTGCAGTATACTTGGTGAGATTCCTAGGATAGCAGGGCCTGGCATTAGAGTATATGGAAGCAAAGCCTATGTCCCACAAAGTGCCTGGATTCAGACGGGAACTGTCAGAGACAACATCTTATTTGGTAAGAAAATGAATTCCGAATTTTATGAGAATGTCTTGGAAAGCTGTGCTTTGAAACAGGACGTTGAGATGTGGAGTGGTGGAGATTTGTGCCTTATCGGAGAGAGGGGGATGAACTTGAGTGGCGGGCAAAAGCAAAGGATTCAGTTGGCCAGGGCAGCATATAGTGATTCAGATATTTATTTCCTGGATGATCCTTATAGTGCTGTTGACGCACATACAGGAACTCACTTATTTCAGGCAAGAAGCAGTTCATTTTTATGTCAGCATATTCTTTTTTTCCCTTTGAGCACCTCCCCCAGTTCTGTTTTGTCGAATGAATCTTTTCTCGTAAATTATATACCCTACAGAAATGTCTCATGGAATTGCTGTCTCGGAAGACTGTCATCTATGCTACTCATCAATTGGAATTTCTAGGCGCCTCTGACCTTGTTCTTGTAAGTTGTTCAAGTTCAGAAGCTGTACTTAATCTTCTTTCGGGCATCTGACTAATTTATTCAATGTTTGTTTTTGCAGGTAATGAAAGATGGAAGAATAGTTCAGACCGGGAGCTACGAAGATCTGATCAATGATCCACATGGAGAACTCGTTAGACAAGTGGCTGCCCATAGACAATCAGTAAATCAACTAACTCCACCTCAAGAAAAGAATAAGGTAGCCAAGAAGATATATCAGACAAGCCAGATTGAAGTCATGGAAGAGAACTTTAAAGAGTCCACAAGCAATGGCAAGCTTTCAACAAGGACTCAAGAAGAAGAAACCGAAACTGGGAGAGTGAAGTGGAGTGTTTACTCGATACTCGTAACTCACGCTTACAAAGGAGCACTTGTTCCAGTTATTCTCCTATGTCAAATTCTCTTCCAAGGACTACAGATGGGCAGCAGTTATTGGATTGCTTGGGCAACAGGAGAACATTTCAGGGTTAGCAAAAAGCAGCTGATTGGTGTATTCGTCTTATTGTCGGGTGGGAGTTCCATCTTTATACTGGGGCGGGCGGTCCTACTGGCAACTATTGCCATCGAGACAGCACAGCACCTATTCCTTGGTATGATTTCGTCAGTTTTCCGGGCACCTATCTCATTTTTCGACTCTACACCATCAAGCCGGATTCTTAGTAGGGTATGTAATTTAGGAGCTCTGCCCATCGATTTCAATCTTATTACTCATTCTAATATGGCTGGAAAATTAAAATCTTTCGGCCTATTTTCTGCAGTCTTCCACGGATCAAAGCATTGTGGACACAGATATTCCTTATAGGTTAGCTGGACTCGTTTTTGCACTAATACAGCTGTTGAGTATAATTTTCCTCATGTCGCAAGTTGCCTGGCAAATTTTTCTCCTCTTCCTTTTGATCCTTGCCATCTCCATGCAATGCCAGGCAAGCTTTCTAATTGACTTACCCTTTTCTCTTGGTAATGAGCAAATGCTGTTATCCTAGGAAACATTCTCCTTAAGATTTTGTTGGATACTAACAAGAAAAAAACCTGTTCTATCTCGTGTTTTCAATCAGATAGAACAATTATGTTTTGACTGCTCGCGTTTTTTTTCTTTAACCCATGCAGGCATATTATATTACCACTGCCAGACAACTTGCCAGAATGGTTGGGAAACGAAAGGCTCCGGTTCTTCATCACTTCTCTGAAACCATGACTGGGGCAACAACTATTCGCTGCTTCAGACAGGAAGACTATTTCTTGCGAAGATGTCTCGACTCGATTGATGATTATTCCCGCATAACTTTTCACAACTGCGGTGCAATGGAATGGCTGTGTATTAGGATAAACTTTCTTTTCAACTTTGTCTTCTTCGTTGTGCTAATCATCTTGGTGAGCCTACCTAGATCAGCGATTGATCCCAGTAAGCTTCCCTAACATCTCTTTCTTTACTTCTTAAAATTTAAGGGTATTATGGAATATAAACATCAACTAAAATTGTGCTTGGCATTGGAATATGATTAGAAAGACGACTACTTGTGAAAATTTTGTGTATGCAATTTAAGGAAAAATGGGGATGAAGCGTGTTACGATCGCTGCTTTCTTCTTACTTCTATGCTCAAACGACAAAATTTGCAAGACTCAAGCGATCATATCATATTAACCTTCAACTTCAAATCTTAATTTTGAACTAAAAGAACATCCGATTTCAGGTTTGGCTGGACTGGTGGCGACATATGGTTTGAACCTGAACGTCCTCCAGGCATGGGTTATATGGAACCTATGCAATGTCGAAAACAAAATGATCTCTGTAGAGAGAATTCTTCAATTCACAAACATCCCAAGTGAAGCTCCTTTGGTGATTGAAGACTGCCAGCCAGACCCTGAATGGCCGACTAATGGAAGCATCGACTTTAAAGAACTTCATGTTCGATACGATCCTTCCCTACCTATGGTACTGAAAGGAGTTACTTGCACTTTTCCTGGGGCGAAAAAAGTTGCAATTGTAGGGAGAACGGGAAGCGGAAAGTCCACACTAATCCAAGCTCTTTTCAGGGTGGTGGAACCCTCACAAGGACAAATTCTAATCGATGGGGTGGACATTACTAAAATAGGATTGCAGGACTTGAGGACAAGGCTAAGTACAATACCTCAAGATCCAATTCTGTTTCAAGGAACGCTAAGGATGAATCTGGACCCTTTGCATCAGCATTCTGATCGAGAAATCTGGGAGGTAAATCTTACTGAAGCACCAAGTTAAATTTGCAGCTCTATCTATGTGGGAAGTAATTTAGTATATATTACCGCTTCAGGTTCTAGAAAAGTGCCATCTCTCAGGGATAGTAAGGCAGGATCAACGGCTTCTCGAAGCACCCGGTATGATACTATATTGAATGTGAAGTTAATTAGGTTTTTACCGATGCTTTTAACTCACTCAGCTATGTTACTTCTTGCAGTTGCTGAAGATGGAGAAAATTGGAGTGTTGGACAAAGGCAGCTTGTTTGCTTGGCTAGGGTCCTATTAAAGAAGAGAAGAATCCTGGTTTTGGACGAGGCTACTGCATCTATAGATACTGCAACGGATAATGTAATTCAGAAAACAATCAGAGAAGAAACAAGCAGATGCACGGTAATCACCGTAGCACATCGCGTCCCGACAATCATTGACAATGACCTGGTCTTGGTTCTTGATGAAGGTAAGCCATCTGAATTTTGCCAAAAAATGGGATTGCCTCCTCAAACCAATCTTCTTGCTTCTCAGGGTCTCATTTAATATTACATTGTCATAGGAAAGACAGAGTAGGTTTTAGAAATAATCATATTTCTCTGAATTAAAATTGACATGAATCATCAACTGATTAGTATTAATTTTTGCAGGGAAGATAATGGAATACAACTCTCCAGCTGTGCTATTAAAGGACGAGTCATCTTCTTTCTCAAAGCTAGTGATGGAATTCTTGAGGAGATCAGCAGATAGCAACCACCACAGGGTTTTATCATAAAGCGGACACAAAAGACATAGTCTGATATCTAATGAAACAATCAATGAAGAGATTAACAGGCAGTATTGCGTGCACATTATGCCATCAAGGACACCAAACTGATGATCACACAAGCAGCTGCAGCATAACATAAGACTCTGAAGCATTAACAACTCGTGATGTCCTCAAATCAAATGTGATTGCTTCTAAATTCTAACATCTGTAAATTATCAAGTGAGTAGGCAGTATGATAAAGTGGAGATTAATACAAGTCTTTATTGTTATTCGAGTCGATATTCTTTTTAGGACAATTAATCAGCTTGACGTATTTGCACTGCTGTGACCTGACATTGTATGATCTCATGAACTTGATCCTCCATTCGTTATCGATTCCTCAACCAAATTATCTCACGATCATCATCATCCACTTGTTAATTTCTTTCTGATTATCTGTTATTTGTTTCTTCTAAAAATTTCTTCAACTTTTTCTTGCCCCTTAGCCTATGTTTGGGATGAAGGAAAGAAATAGGAGGGAAAGGAAAGTGGGAGAAAAGCGAGATTTTCAATACACTTTACTTCCTTTGGAAAAGAAAGGAATGATTTAGAGGGAAAAGTTTTCCATGAGCCTCACTAATTTTTATTTCCCTCCAAATTGAAAAGAAAGGGAAGGGAAAGTTAGAAAAGTTACTTAAATTCCAATTCTATTCTTTTTTAACCTATCTCTTATTACTTTTTATGGGTATATTGGTAATTTTATTTTATATTTCATTTTATCTTTAGTAATTCCTCTTGGTATCCAAATACAATAAAATGAATCAAATACTCTTATCATTCTTTCCTCTCTGTTTCTGTCCTCCCAAAATCATTCGTCCCATATTCCTTCCTTCGTGCCAAACAAAGTGTCAGTTGGTTTATTGACAGAACAGTCACAGAACTTGCAAATGCAGGACCTTCTGATCCATAGGTAACATTGATTAACTTAATAAGAGAGACTTGGAGCATTGGTAGGATACAAATGGAATGATCACTTTTTGATGGTTCTTCATAATTGTACTCTTGTGGGAACTTGTGGAACTAAAAGATTGCGAATCCGTGTGAAAGAAGGACTCTGAAAAGTAAAAGCTGATTACGTTGGTACACCCAAAACCAAGAAGGGCAATACCGTTATTGGTGTAGGGAAAGCACTTCAAGATTCTTGCAAGCTGTAAAAACATCCTTCCAGATAATCACCGTGGAACTTGGGACATGCGTTGATTAAGAATGCTTCATGGTAATTTTGGATGTGCGCAGGTAAGAGGCATTTTCTGGCTAGCACAAGAAACCTTTTTATTTTCAATGCAGAAGTCCATTATTTCTAGGACCTTCTGATTTATAGTTGGAAAAAAAAAAACTTCCCGCCATGGTTTTTCAATCCCTTGCAAAAACTTATTATATAGATACCGTCTCATTGTTTAGAATAAGTGAATTGAATATGAATGTGTTCAAAACATCCTTAAAATATAAACAGTCTGAATGATGTGAACGGGATTTGGTAAATGGAGTAGTATGCCTTATCAGATATCACTTGCAAGTTGCAATTTATCTTTCATGTACGGGATGATCACACGCAACCTGGATTCAATGAAATCAGAGCAAATTTGCATCTTACAAAAATCAAAGAACCTACTACGAGATACAACAAGTTCAAAAGCTGGCTAATTATTCAGCAGGTTGAGATGAACCTGTCTTAAAACCACAGAAAGGTTCCATATTCTTCCTGTAGAAATAAATTTTTCCTCATACTTTGCGCTGATTCCACACTACAGTGGCCATGACACAAAATTGAAAGACATGTTCATAACAACGTTTAGTTTGGATCAGAGAAGAAGCTGTTGATGGATGGCATGATCTGAGGTGTTCTGTTACGAACTAACCTTCTGAGACCGTGTTCTTTATATTTCTCTCCCTCGGCAAAGTTGTCCAGAACTCCTGCGGCTCTATTCTCTTTGGTAACCCTGTTATCATATTCATGGTCATCGCACGTTTCTACATCGTGATGATCTTTTTAACTTTTAGCATTGAGATTCATTTACTCATCCATTAGCATGATCATGCAAATCAGCAATTCAACTAAAATATACACATGCAAGCTCAAAGAGCTGAACCCAGTAAACAAACTTTCAGATACAAGAGAGAAGAAGATCCTCAAAACGAAAATATACCTCACTTCCGGGTTAATGCAGATATTTCTTACGAGTTGCATGCCACAGATGCCAACTGCTACTCCCACAGCTGCGAACAAAGGATACACCTAACCAGAAAGGAAGATAACCTTCTTAGTACCCCTTCTCTGGAAAAAATAACAGGCAGCACTTAAAAAAAAACTCAGAATGAACAAAACATTCCAACGAGCAGCAACATCAATTGGAAAACACAACTAGCAGTTATAAAAAAAAAAAAAAATAGAAGTTTCTGTTCATAAACGCCTCGTCCACTTCCACTTGTTGAATCGAATACATGGAAATGGAAAAGGTTAACGAGCACGCTCGAACATCCAATTAACATTTTCCTAATAGTAATACCTCGGGCCTTAACCATCTGTTGAGGTTTGGAGTAGCCATCTTCGTCCTAGACTAGAAGTATGTAGGAGATGATAGGATTTATAAAACAAACACTTGTTCTCCAAGAAAATTTGAAGCAATGAGAAATCAATCAATGGTCATAAATTTACAGCTACTATATTTATAGATACCGAACGTATGGAAAGAAATTTGGAGCCACATTTGTTGACTTGGAATCAGAGTCACCCAATTGAACAAGAAAAGATGCATGTGAAAGGAAAGGACGGTACACTTTCCGTGACAACTCCAACAACTACTATGCGTCCGATTTCAACTAGTATTTCTCTCATGTTTACCATCAAATTTTTTATTATTATTATTATTATTTGATTGTGTTAAATTTGCATTAATATACCAATGTATTATATAAGGAAGATGTTAAACAAAACTGAAAAATTGATTCCAATTTACTATCCTTCAGAGTTGTCTCGATAAATAAAATTATATAATAATATTTATGGCTATCTAAAATAATGATATATTGTTAAGGATAGTTTAAATGTTAAGATCGCTGTAATTTTGGATAAATGAGATTTGAATAGTTATTTTAAATCGTAAAGAAAAAGAGATAGAGATAGAAGTGGTTTAAATAGAGTTGTGTTTTTTTTATATATATAATATTATTATTAAAAAAGGATAATACTTCTCTCTCTATATATATTTACATTGTTTTACCACCTACTTCTCAATACCTTCATAAATTGATAAAAAGTAACTACCCTTTCTAGAACATACCGCAACGTGTCGACGCCTTATATTCTCATGTGTTAGAAATTTCATTTGATTGGTTAGTTAGTTTTAATTGTATGCATAGACTAGAACAAGAGAAGTCCAAGAGAAATATAAATGCACCCGAATATTCGGGGGGATGAGAACCGACAATGAGTTGTAATGTCAGCGTGCGCATGCGAACGCTTTGCATGAACAGGCTGTCACGCCGTTACATTACTGAAATATTAAAGCTTCCTGAAAAGGTCTAATAAAATCAAGAATTGGAAACGCATGCTCCAAACACGATTATCTAATATGAGGCCCAATGACATCAGGCTACGTGTTGTCAATCCACAACCCCCCCCCCCCCCCCCCCCCCCCACCCCCAACAGCCCAATGCTGATGTACGCTTTCTTATTTTACAAACGTCACTTTCTTTTAAACTTAAAAATGTTTTATTGAGATGGTGTCGTGGTGTAGTTGGTTATCACGTCAGTCTAACACACTGAAGGTCTCCGGTTCGAGTCCGGGCGACGCCATCGTTTTGCTATTGAAACTTTTAATATCAGTTAATCCTCCTAGTTAAAACTATATAATATTATAGAAACATCCCTGTTCATAAATAACCTTACCCAAGCCGGCTAGCCTAAATTTCTACCAAATATTTCAATATAAATAGATTGATTCGATATTGGAATATTCCACCGAAAGTGATATTTCATGGTATGTACTTTTTTCAAGATAATCCACCGAAAAAAGAAAAAAAAAAAAAAACTTTTTCCAAGATATAAGTGTAGCATCTTTTTTAATTCATGATGCCTTTATAAATTTCGTGGTTTGTAAAAGGTATGATTGTTTTCTATCTTTTTTAACTTCTTCCTTTAATCTAGTGCTATAATTAAATCTCCATGGAGACGATGCAGCTCATACATCAAACACTAATTGCTTTACAATCATATTAAAATTGTTTTTTAATATATGTTAGTTAGAGTCTATTAAGGTACCATTCTCTTGTAATTAACTAAATTAAGTTCATTGAATAGATGGTAAACAACCCTTATTTCTTGCCCTCTATCCTTAAATCATATTAAAATGTGTGTTACTACATCCACTGGAACTAGATAAGAAATAGTCATTCTTTGCAGTGATCCAAAAATCATTAGATTCATTATCAACGCAATCTACTCCATTACATATATGATCCAGGAGCTCCAGCGAGGGATGGAGCCAGGAGGGCCGCAAGGGCTCTTGCCCCTTCCGAAGCTTGGAAAATCCATGACTGATAAGCTAAAAAAATTTGTCTTGCCACTTATATAATGGGCCTCTAAATGTTGATAATGACTTTTTTTTCTAGCTTATATTGGGTTTTTTTTGGGCTTGTAAAACAAAAAGAAAAAAGTAATTAGAACAAGCACTAAAGTTTCTCTAGTGCAGCCACTCCAATGTTAAGTAAGTCTCGGTTCAATCAAAGAATCCAATAGATGGTAATAGAAAGTAAGTAAATCACCTTTAAGTATATATGTTTTGAATTTCGAAAAAAACCTAGCTCCTTTGGTAAGGGTAAAATTGGGCCTTTTATAATTGTGAGCTGATTTAGTCCATACTTTAGCTTAGGTGGTTAGGTTAGGATCTAGCAAGTCTCATTAGGTAAGGCATAGGGCTAGATGTGGCAACTTGTTTAACAAGACCTTATCTTCCATCAATTCCATCTCTCTAGGTGTATTATAAGTGTTGGGCTCTACTAAGTATGGGGCGTTGACACTTGATAGGGATGGAGTGCTTGAGGGTCGAGCCTTTAGGTTGTCCTACATGTTATGGCTTAAGGCTTGAGCTATCTTCTGGGTTTCTTTCCTTCCTCCTTGGCTCTGATGTCTAGGCCAATTTTAATTATCAATACCCTCATACAATTTGAAAAATGACACATATTACTCTTAAGTAAAACATCATATTCCATTGTCATCTAACTTTTTATATAAGCCTTAATTAACATTCTTCCCCCCATTGTTCTACGTAATTACCTTTACTCTCAAGAAATAGTCATCAAATTCAGAGCTCAGTTACATAAGGAGAGGGATTGAAAGAGCTAGCTCAAGTGTTGCTCCATTCATCGGATTTCACTACCTCCTATTTGATTTTGAGATATAAATAGAGAGACAAAAAGAAAATTAGTTATTGACTCGGTGAGTAAGTCCAATAAAGTGATGCTCGCTTGGTTTATTCATCCTTCATTCTAAGTTTTAGAGAGATGCCGTATGGAAGTGATTGATGAAAATGGAAATAAACCTAAAGTAAATCCTGACCTTGAGAGGATTGAGTTGTGAATTCAAAGTGAGAGAGGGATTTGTTAAGGTTTCGAATGAGATAGTCTTGTGTGATTGGGATATGGTTTTAATATTCCTAACTTAAAGAGAGACAGTGCAATGTTCTTTTTCTTCATTCATTCTTCTCTTCTTTTATTTTGTTTTATATTTTATTATTCAATTAAATGTGGGTACTTTAGGCAATTTATGTTCTATTTATGTCTATTTTTTTATTAAATTCTATGAAGTTAACAATGTAATAATAATTTCATTACACTCGATTGAATATCGTAATATCTATCTATTATTTATTATGCTTTTATTCAATTATTGTAATTTTATTTTCTCGTTATTTTATTTAGTGAAGTGACCATGCCGTACATGTTTTTATGCTAACAAAAACAGGGAAAAAAAAAAGGCATCAATAACTTGAAGAATATGAATAAAACGATAAAGCACTAAAATTGGCCATTTATGCAACACTTTTTAGCTAGCTGATTAACATTAGTCAAGGACAAAATAACTTTTATTTATTTTTTATTTTTAACCTTTTAATAAATACAATAAGGAGGGGGATATGAATCTTGTCTATTTATATAGGAAGTCTATCGTGTTACTAGTTAGAAAGATTTTAACTCACTTTAATTTAATTCATAGAACTATGTTTGAATTTGAGGTTTCCTTTTCTAATTTTTAGCTATATATGTAAATGTGTGCATGTATGTATTTCAAGACAAGAGACCAATGACAAATGTGGAATAGAAGAGTCAAGATTTGCGATAGATTGCAAATTGCTAATTGTAAAAGCAATCTAGAAAAAGACGTTGTAGGTTTTGGTCCTTGTTCCATCGTATCCGTCCTACTTACGCAAAAGCATCTAAACCGAGAATATGTCGTCTCTTGTTTCCCTTCAAAACCACTTGCCAAATAAACAAATCCACCCGCCAAAACGAGGCATTGCTTTTCTTAGTCACGTCTCACAAACATGAGGTTTAGAATTTTCGGACGACCTGCCAAGTCTAAAGTCCAAATCTGGTGCTCTAGAAGTTGTTAATTCCTATGGCTGCAATTATAAATTGCAGCATAAGTTTTTTTTTTTTTTTTTTTAAATAAAAGAACGGTTTCACGCTTCATGAGGAAATAAGTACATAAAGACATAAATTGCGTGATAAAGACATAGTGTTTGTGTTTTAAGATTCGAGCAGTTTAACATTTAAATTTTCTTTCTTTTGTAATTTATTATTTATATCTTGTAAAAAATAAAGCACCGAGTATAAGTGTTAGACACTAAATTATTAAAGAATGAAAGTCCAGACACTAAATTTTTATAATTTTCAAAATACAAATATTTGTTGTGCCTTTATCTAAATAATTTCTTTTTCTTTGGAAATTAAGAAAGGCCTCCCAAGATATCCATTAACATTTCTTCAAATAATTACTTTCAATTTGGATTTGATTTTAATTATCAAGACATTATATTTATTATTATTATTTTTATTTTGGCTAATTGTGTTAAAACTTAGAGGAGGAAGGATTAAATCCAATCCAAATTATTGGGGTTTTTTTTTTCGTCCCATGAAGCTTTTTACTTTGTATTTATACAGTACAAAAAAATTTATTCTCTTATTATTTGCATCTATAGTATCAAGCTAAAATAGCTAATTGTACTTTATCATATAGTATATGACTTTTTGAATAGGTTAGCGGAGAATATTGATAGTTTTTTTATAAGTGAATTTTTGCTAAAACAAATATATTGTTACATATTCATTATTGGGCGAATGGTTTAATAATTTTTTATTTTTTTTGCTAACTATGTTACAGTTTAAAAAGGAGAGATTTTAATCTTAATTTATTCTAATGAGAGATCAACGATGATATCATTAGATTATAATGGTTTTGACAAATGATTTAATAATTTGAATTATATAATTTACATTTGCAAAAGATAAGTTATAAGATTTATTGTATTCAGTAAAACATGTAATAAATTAAAACTAATAAGTTTTGCCTAAATAAAATATATTTATCGAGTAGAAAATTCAATTCTCCTAAATAAAATGTATTTATGTAGAAAAAATTGGTTATTTTTCTTATAAACTTTGAAAACTATGGAGTTTAATATATGAATAGATGGATTAAAAATTCACACTTTCGACAGAAAAGAAAAAGTAGAATAATATTCAAACAAAAACTTCCGAGTTCTAATCCATCATCGAGAAGCTTTCCATTCACATGCTCTAGCAGTATTTTTTTGCTCGCCAAATTATTGACATTCCCATTATGGTTACAATATATTTATTTGCAGCGACGTGTTTATACGTTTTAACAAACGAATTAATTAGGATTGAAATTTTTTACTTTAGGTTAAAAATATTCACCCTTATTGAACTTGCTAGATAACCTATTCGATTGTATTTACTTAGTAAATTAATTAGATCGGTGATAAATGAATTGTATAAACATTAATCTCTATAGGTTTAAATTCTTTTTTTCTTAAAACTATAATAATGGTTGAAAATAAAACAATATTAAAAAGTAGGTAAGCAAGTGGTTCAGCGCATGAATAGTTGGTGTGATGTCGCGGTGCGATTGGGCCCTCTCCATCAAACTTTCCAGTACTTTGACTTTTCTACCTAAAAAAAACCAAAAGAAAAAAAAAAAAAAAAGAAAAGAAAAGAAAAGACGACAAGTACTCAATTCGAATTGTCTCAAGCAACCGCGCTAATTTCGCCATAAAAATTCGTGAAATAAACATATCATAAAAACTTCGAAACGACATTTTCCAAGAAATAGATAACAGTAAATAGAAATCGTTACGAATAAATGAAGAATTATCCCAGGAAACACGAACAACGTTTTCTTTTGCAATGTTTTCACGCCCCAGATTTAGAAATACTATATACCAACAATATTGCTATGCTTCTAAGATATTTTTCAATGAATGGCAGAATCATGGTTGTTGTAAGATCTCACAATTTTATTGTAAGGTTTAAATAATCGAATCATATTTACACGGGTTATTACCTATTGAATTTCATCATAATATACTATATTTTTAATTAATAATACCCAGATGGTTAAGCGAGTAATCTGTCAATTATTAGTATATAAATTAATTTTATTAGATAAATTATTGACCAAATAGAGTACTGATATGGCCATTGCGCCTCAATTTTTATTTTTTCCAGAAGTTTTATTTCTTATTTTAATAATTGTATCCTAATTATTAACCATTGTAAATAAATTTGGTTAAATTTTACTGCAAATATCACCCTTGATATCTAAAATGTAAATTTGCTAAATGTTTGACTCCCTCAATGCATAGATAAGTTGTAAACATCTACAGAAAAATTTAATACCGTTTAATAATAGTTATCTATAATATTAAAATCGTGGTGTTTTTAAGTGTTTGTTTTATTACCTAAAAAACCTCCACAACACAAGGTCGGTGGCTGTTCTATGTAACTCCCTTTATATTCTAAATAACCATCACTATTATATTTTATTATATAATTTTACTATTTTATGATTTTTTCTTTTTGTTTTTATGTTATAATATTTCTATTTTTTCTCTTCTATAATCGGTAATTTTTTTTAAATGTATTAAAGTTTTTATTTGACTTTTCCTTTTTCTCTTTTACACAAGTACGAGTGCGACATTGTTTAGTGAATTTTTCTAAAACCAAGCATTGCTATTAAAAATAATAAGCAGGCCTTATCACTATGGTCGGAAAAAAGGAAAATATTAATAATGAAATAATTAGTGAAAGGGAAGAATCAGAGGAAAAATGCAAGTAACGGAAAGAAAATAGGAAAAATAAGACAGGAAAAATATGAAGGAATTATTAATTTTATGTATTTTAAAATTTACTAACACATAAAAAAGGCATTTACCGGAAAAAAATGCATAAAAAAAAGTTCTTGATTTGGAATTACTTTTTCATTTAAAGTAAGATAACAAGTCATTTAACTTTTTTATTATATTCCTTTCAAGAAATGAGATAGTAGGCCAGAGAAAACTTTTCTTCGGCTACAAATTTTTTTTTCTCAACATCTTCAATAAAATTTTTAAGCATAATATTAATGATTTTTTATTAAAGATATTAATGAAAATTAATAAGATTGTTTTTTAATATTTTCCGTTTCCCTAAAACCAAGCGGCTCCTCAGTTTTGAAACCTAAACAACAGCAATCAACGGAAGCCGCTGATTCTGTCGTCTTTCTCAAGAAAGCCCGTCACGTGACTCTGATTTGACCCCATTCGCTGCTTTCTCCCTCTTTCTTATATACCCAAATAACCCACTCATCTCTTCACTAAACCTCTTTCATACATTCTCTTTCTAAGCGCTCTCTTTCTATCTTGTTGTATCTACTCATCTTCTCTCACTATCCTTTTTACTGCTACCATGGGTACTTTTTACTAATCTCAATCCGTTTCATGATTTGCTCTCTCTCTCACTCTCTCCCTTTTTTTTTTTCCAAATCAGTGATCCCTAACCTTTCATTTCTGTGTTTGTTTTCTTTTCTTTTCTTTTTTTTTTAATATTTAATTTACAGCCAAGGTCAAGATCGGAATCAACGGTCAGTATCTTCTTATTCCGGTTCCAATTTTTGTTTTGTTTTTTAGTTTTATTTTTCACTCGTGGTTGCTGTTGAAGAACGTTTGCTTCTTTTAGTCGGCTGAAATCTGACTGAAGGTTTCTAAACGTAATGTTTGTATTTAGGGTTTGGAAGAATCGGGCGATTGGTTGCTAGGGTTGCTCTTCAAAGAGATGATGTTGAACTTGTTGCTGTTAACGATCCGTTCATTACTACTGATTACATGGTACTTGTCATGCTTATTGCTTTTCCTTTTCTGTTTCACTTTAAAGTTGTCGAAATTTGTTGGCTTTTGAGGCTTAGGTTTAGATCTAATGTTGTTTTTAATATTGTTGAAATGCAGACATACATGTTCAAATATGACAGTGTTCACGGTCACTGGAAACACCATGACGTTAAGGTTAAGGACTCAAAGACTCTCCTTTTTGGTGAGAAATCAGTTACTGTTTTTGGAATCAGGTAATTTGATGGGTTTTTTTTTTTTTTTTGTTCCTTCTGTCGTGTTTTTAATGTTCTTGGTATTACAATATATCTTATTGGTCATAGAAAGTTGTTGGGATATTTTGCGATTGTGATTATTGGAGTTCAAAATGGCTGTAGGGTTTATATTGTTCTGTTTGTCTAATAGGAACCCCGAGGAGATTCCATGGGGTGAGGCTGGAGCCGAATACATTGTAGAGTCTACTGGTGTCTTCACGGACAAGGAGAAGGCTTCTGCTCACTTGAAGGTTTGTCTTCTTTGTTTCTGTTGCTTGTACCCGATCTTGTATATCGTTTGGTGTGGGCTAGATATGCATTATCCCCTGGATGGATCTTCACGTTTAGTTTGAAGATCTGGCTGTTTATAAATTATGATATTGACGATCTCGCAGTTTAAATATTAGCATTGTGAATAAGTTATAATATTAATGTAGCTGGTGGTGCTGCATCGAATTGTTGAGTAAGATTTGCTAGATTGGAATAATTATCCCAAGAGCAAAAAACCATAAGGAAATTTTTATTTCTCTCAATAAAAGAATACAGTTTCTAACGATGATATCAGTTGTCAATGAATTCCACAGTATATGGTTTTTGATGTGGTTGCTCGGTATTCAGGGTGGTGCTAAGAAGGTTATCATTTCTGCACCAAGTAAAGATGCACCCATGTTCGTTGTTGGAGTCAACGAGCACGAATACAAACCAGAGCTTGATATTGTTTCCAACGCCAGCTGCACTACAAACTGTCTTGCACCTCTTGCTAAGGTGATTAACAGAAACTTATCATGAGATTATGGTACCTGCACATTTTTATGATCTGTGCAATTAATCTCAGATCTGATGTCTGAATTTTTCCCTAAAAATTCTTTTAGGTAATCAACGACAGATTTGGCATTGTTGAGGGTCTTATGACTACTGTTCACTCAATCACTGGTGAGATCTTTGCTCCTCCCTTTCTTTGATCTTCCTATTAGATATCATATTATGGGGAACTGATATTGGTTCCTCCCATTGCAGCCACCCAGAAGACTGTTGATGGTCCTTCGATGAAGGACTGGAGAGGTGGAAGGGCTGCTTCCTTCAACATCATTCCCAGCAGCACCGGTGCTGCTAAGGTAAGCGCTATGTAGATTGTGGTGTTGGATCTTTATGCAAACAACAATGTTGAATGTGGTGAAATCAGGTCTTTTGTATCCCTGCAATATCTCTGGACTGATAGCATGTTGTTATGTTTCAATTTATGTTATCCGTGCATGTTCTTTTTAGCACCATGATGTATGAGCTGCTTCTGTGGTTCCTGATTGCAACAATAATCAATCTGGTTTTTGCAGGCTGTAGGAAAAGTTCTTCCAGCACTAAATGGTAAACTTACTGGAATGGCCTTCCGTGTTCCTACCGTTGATGTATCTGTTGTGGATCTTACTGTTAGACTTGAAAAGGAGGCAACTTATGATGAAGTTAAAGCAGCTATAAAGTGAGTGTTTGTGTCTTGAGGATGATGATGATGTCATTACTGGGATAGCATCTTGAAGCTAGTGACCTTGTACCGTCATTTTGGGTTTCTCACCTTTTCTACTGTTTATGACCAGGGAGGAGTCTCAGGGTAAGCTAAAGGGCATTCTTGGCTACACTGAAGAAGATGTTGTATCTACTGATTTCATTGGTGACAGCAGGTATAACTAAGAAGATGCTTTCAATTTATGTTTTTTTTTATGGGTTTATTCTTGTTGTCTTTTATGCATTGCTCTTCGGTTGTACCTATCTGGAATATATACATTTTTTATGTTTGCTGCACAGAAGATTGTTGGGGTTGATTTGTAAAAAGGAAAACACTTACTGTCTTCTGGATGTGCCATGTTGGTGAATGTGTAATCTGCATTTTGTGTTTGTAGTTGTTGCTGAGTAATTTGCTAATGACAATATATTATGCTGTGTGCAGATCAAGCATTTTTGATGCTAAGGCTGGAATTGCTTTGAGCAAGCAATTCTTGAAGCTAGTGAGTTGGTACGACAACGAATGGGGTTACAGGTAAAATACACTCACGAATGAATTCACTAATCCATAACATAACCTGTCCTATGTTCTTTCTCTGAAAGTTTAGTGTTTTCATCTTGCTAACTTGTGTAATGTTTCTTCATCCTTTTGCAGTACACGTGTGGTCGACCTCATTCTTCACATTGCCAAAACATGCAACTAATGATTCACATGATTCCTGGTGGTTTCTATCTATGTTTTTGTCACGAGTCTAGTGCTTGAGACGTAATGTCCCTTCCTCCCTTGGTTGGGGCTTTAGATTTTTGAATAAAAAGTGGAGTTTACAAATGAGTGTCTTCATTTTTGGCTCTGGGTGTCTTTCTTATGATCTTCAGTACAAGAACCTTTTGCTTAATGTCAAAATTCTGCCTTTGGATGTATTCCCTGTTTCCTATGCTAGTTTTACTAGTGGAACTTTGAAATGGCTTGTTCCCGTACGAGTTACCGTTTTTGTGGCTATAGCTGGACAGCAGCATTAAATGTCAATGCAGTTGTATGGGATTGGTGTCATTTACTACTTTCCAGCCTTATCTATAGCACCGAGCTTTTTTCCTTATAGGGCATTTGAGTATTATGCCTTGTGTTGTGTGCATAAGAAAACATGATAATAACGTTAGTCCATATCTCTCCTCTCCTACAGGCCTATCAACAGGGGCAGGATCCTCTTGTGGAGGTTCCTTCTTCCCCGTCTTTACCTTTGTATGACAGAAGGCTTTCCCGACAGCCAGACATGGTAATGTTTGGAGATCATGTTGTTGAATCGAAACTAAAAGGTGGTTGTTTCTCGCCAGACCATGCAAAATTATTTCTTCTCTCGCATTCTAACAAAGATGGGCCTTGGCCTAAGTTTTTATCTTCAACTCTCTCTCTCTCTCTCTCTGAGCTACCGTTTGATCTCCTGAATATAATTTTGCTGCCAAAGTTCCTGGCTAGTGATAATGTGGCATCTCTATGCCAGCATAACGGCAAACGAATTTTGACAAGTAGGGTTTTCGAATATTTTGATGCATATCTGGAAACTCCCTTGTGGACTAAAGCCCCACTTCAATGAGGAAGTGGAAGGATATTTGGTTTTTGTAACGAAATTCTCCATGTATATCATCTTTGTGAAATTCCAAGTCCTCAGCACACCAACCGCCTAGTCGGCAGTTTTTGGAGAGATTTGTCTTGCATCGTTAGGTATTTTCTTCCTTTCCACCTATATAAATTTCGGGTATTTGAATGATTAGGTTTCAAGTAATTGATTTAGAGTATTTTGGAAGGTAATTTGATTAGATTAGAAACTTATGAAAAGTTTAGTAATATTAGTTGAAGAAATTGCACATACTTAGAATTTACTAGTATACTAAAATTCTAAAAATATAGCTAAAATAATGATAATATATTATATTATTATGTATATATCAATAATGCATGGATGGGGTTTTGTTAGTTAATGAATTTATATGAATAAATTAGGTATTTTGGAAGGTAATTTGAATGATTAGGTTTTAAGTAATTGATTTAGAGTATTTTGGAAGGTAATTTGATTAGATCAGAAACTTATGAAAAGTTTTGGAAGGTAATTTGATTAGATTAAAAACTTATGAAAAGTTTAGTGAGAGGAAGTGAGAAAGGGAAATTTGGAACAATAGTGTAAAATAGGGGGTAGAGTTCGGAGGGAAATAAGGACACTATCTAAAGAAGTGGTAGATGTTAGATGTCACCTTCTAAAAAGGTGGAGTCACAATAGTCTAATTGTGTAAATTATTTTAAAATAAAAGTTATCATACGTTGATTTTATCTCTTCGAAGTGTGTAATTCGATATTTATTTAATATAAACTTACGGATTAATTCTTTGAAATAATTTGTTTAAAATAAACTTGTAAATTGATCTTATAAAAGAGTAGTAGTAAATCTCATAGGTATCTTTTGTCTTATATATAAACTAAAATATTAAAAACAATTAAACCTCTCAAGGAGTTTTATTATTTTTCTTTTTTAAAGATAAAAGGTTAATATTAAGAACGATAATCAACCATTTCTTGTTTATCTCACTTTACGTACCAATTTATTAAGGTTTTAGTGTTAGGTTGATACTTATAAGTCATTTGAAACTATAGGGGAATGAGCAACAACTTGCTTAATAAATGGGACGAAGATAGAAGTATGTACTCAGTACATTATAAGTACGGTTTTTAATTAAATTGGTTAGATGCAATGCATATATAAGTAAATATTATTCCACGACGTTATTCGGTCAGTTGTAAAATTAGAGAAATTGTACTTGCTCTAATTCAAATTTAGAAGATTAACGTTATATACTCACATATCAAAACTAAACTGAAGCTTATGCAATAAAGAACATTCTCCTTCAGCAATCACCTTTGAACTACAGTTTCTAATCTTGTCGCGATCTTCTCTTATGTTACGTAGTTTGGTTAAGGGTGAGAAAATGATCATTTTAACTATCCTTATTGAAGGGAGCTTATGTTTAGCCTCGAGAATCTTAGTCGTTATCTTTAATGGGTTGCAATGCATATTAGTTTAAATGTTAAGCTAAGCTTGAGTTAGTTCATCTTTTTAAGATGATCAACTAAATTCAAACAATTTAAACATAATAATATTTACAAAATAACCATATTATAGAACTTAGCTCCCATCATAATAAATTGAAACTCAACTATAAACGTTGCATATGCATAAACATTTAACTACAATTGCAAGTCATTACATACTAAAGTCCCCATATATTCTAAAATAATATTCTAAAATGTTGTAAAATATTGATCTCACTTACCTATCTAGATATTTACCGCGGAAAACTCATATCATCAATACCTTATTCATTGGGAGATCCTATATATATATAAAAGCTAAATTCAATTTTCATAATAGTTATGAAAACATTGGGGTTTTATCTAAAGTGTATTATCATAATAATATATAATTTTATTATATAAGTCAAGTTAAGTTATGACTTATTAATAATATATGTAATTATATTATTACGTATAATATATTATTTTGATTGTATTAAAACGTACTTTTAATTGGTTAAATCATATTTCAATTACGGTAGGGTTATTGTAATATGTAAATTCTCATAATAGTATAAAGATACAAGTTATATTATCTAGAATTATTCGATTTTAATAAAAATAATGTTGATCAATTCATATAGACTTATCGATACGTATTACAGGTTTTATTTCTAAAGATAACTTTTAACATGTAGTTCGAATTTCTAACATAGTTATATGTACCGAAATAACTACTATCATATTATACTTATTTTATATAATTAAACTATATTCTAACCTTAATATACATGTGACATATCCCGATCATCAAAATATTATTAAATATATTAAAAATATAATTTTATCAAATTTGATTAGTATACATATAGATAGTGTTTTATTTAATTATTTATCACATTTTAGTTATTATTACTAAAAATGACTTTTGGTTCATAATTTAAGCTTTTTTATTACGTAAATTTATAATAAATAGCTAAGTTATCTATTAAATCCCGGAAAATTTCTATAAACTCTTAAAAATATGGGAAATTTAGTCATCACTTAGTTTTATGTTATTGATTTATCGCCTATAAATTCAAAATTACAATTTTACCCATAAATTGCACCTAATTACCTAAATATGATTCTTTTTATACAAAATTATTTTCAACCTATCCTAACATCATTATATTTCATTAGAAATCAATATAGGTCAATTTCACCATTTAATTTCATAAATCCTATTTATTTTACATTTTCACCTTAATTTCTAGCTATTTCTAGGTTGGAAAATACAATAAATATTAAAAATACTCAAATAAAAAATCAAGTTACATAGAAATTATCTATATATCATATGTATCTAACACAAACATTTTGAGCTAGAAACTATATCATTTAGTGTATTTATTTCGAATTTCAAATTTCTGGTGCACAATATATTTGTTAAGAAAGTACATTAAATATTCTTAATTTTGTTAAAATAAAATTATGAAATGAAAGTAAATCTAAAATAACTTAAGAATTAATTTTTTCATATTTTCCCTAATTAATTTAATAAAAAGAAAAATATGGTAAAAACTCAGAACTTGAGTTCATTGGAGCACTAGTTATCATTGGTTTGAGAGTGATTGTTAGCTCGCTTAGTCGGTGGTGGTTTTGCTAGGTGGCGGTGGGGCTCTATGTTATGTCATTGGATGGTTAGGAAACTATCTTAACTCAATCCTTGCTCTGTTTTTGTTTTAATTTTTTCTATTTTCGTTTTAATTTATTCTATTTTCCTTTGATTTTGTTTTTCTGATTTTTCCTTTTTATAATTTGGGTTCCTAAACGTATATTTGTTGTAAGGGAGTATTATTTATAGTAATTAGGTTTGGTTACAATTTTTTCTTAATTATTAAGTAATTTATTTTAATATTTTCCTTGAAAAACGCATAATAGGAGGTGTTAACTTTTTATAAATTTTCTTTTGATGCAGTTGCTTATCTTTTTTAAGCTGCTCCACATTTAATTCAATCATATTTTAGGTTGTTTCTTATTTTTTTTTATAATTTTTAGATAATATTTTAGGGTATTTTGGCATTTTATATTAGTATTTAATGATTTTATTAATATATAGGTATATATCCTATATATATCATACATGTAATGAGTAATTATATACATGTAATCATGTTTCTAGCATATCTTTTATTTTTAAGTTACTTTTCCTTCATAATTTTGCGATTTTATTGTTTATTATGTATAATTATATAATTTTAGGTTAATTTATAGGTATATTTATTATATATACCAAGTATATTTATAAAAATACGTTTATAGTCATATAGTATATTATACTATATTATTGTAAGTCCTTGTCATATTCCTAAGTCCTTGTCATATTCCGAGCTCAGTTTTAGGAGTTTCAATTATTTTTACACTATATTGAACGATCATATTTCTAAGGCTAAATTTGGGATTATGGATTGTTATTTTTGAAATTTAACTTTACTAGGCTACTTCAACTAACTTTTCTAAATTTTTTATAAAGTTTAGGCTCAATTGGATATATTTTCCTGAAGGCCTTAAATTTAGGTACAATTGTCTTAAATATGACTTCAGGGTCTCATATAGAAGAAATTCTCATTATTTTGATTGTATTCTTGATATTCTTATTATATTATGGATTTCCAAACGTACGATAATTCCTTGATTAAAGTTATCATATTTCTCATAAGTTTTTAATCTAATTGGTTTACTTTTCCAAATGCCCTAAATCAATTATTGACTCTAATCGTATAAGGATAAAGTTTTATCCTAATACTCAAATGTTCATATCTTAATTGCTGATTTATGGGATATTACACCAAGGTTAGCTAACATACCCCCTTCCCTCCATGGTGGCTAGAGTTGTAAGTTTTTGGTGAATGTGAAGTTTCCTTGTTTTTAGTTAAAATTTGGAAAAAATAATAAACGCACTCCAAAAATTTTAAAACTTGGATTTCCCTAGTGTTTTTCCATGAGGAATTCAAATCTCAAACTAGATTTTTGAAATTTTGAGTGCTAATATAGGGTCTTTAAGAAAAAAGTCCTATGTACTGATTTTTCAATTACATTGTTGAAACATTTTCAAAAAACTATCTAATGTTGTTTTAACTTGAAAGTTTACGAGTATACCCTTATAAAGTTATACTTTGATATTTGTGGTTAGATTTTCAAAATTTAGTGATTGGATTTTGAGGAAAAATTATTTTTCATAAAACTATGTTTCAATTTGTATTTGTAAACATGCAGCAACTAAAAGTAAGTAAATTGAAGTTTTAGGTTAAGTATTTTTGGGTTTAGGTTGGAATTGGTAACATGTAAGCTTAACTTTAAGGTTTTTCTTGAGAAATTATATATATATATTGAGCTATGATGAAAAGTGTAGTAGGTGGTTGAAGGAATTGAATTATTATCATGCTATAATACAGGTTTATTAATGTTCAGTATCTCAGGGTAAGTTGAATTATATTTAAAGTTATAAAATGTAGAAGTAGCAATAGGATTAGAAACTTTATCGAAAACTAGGTCAAAATGTAATATGGAATTAAATACTAGATTATGCCAAGAGTTAGATAGTAGGTTAGAAAGTGGTTTGTATATGAATTTTATACCCTTACCAGATCCATAACATAAGTCAGAAACTTCTTAGATAAGAACCTAAAGTAGAATAGTAGGTCAGAATCTTAGTTAGAAATTGAGTCGATTTTACTTAACTAATAAAACTTAATAAGTGGCTAAGGACCATGGTGCAACGTCAAATCCCTCAACCCAAATTAGAGTGGACATAATTTCTCTAATTTTATAATGAACTGGATAATATTGTGTGATGATATTTTCTTGTATATGCATCGTATCCAATTAATTTGCGTGAAAATGTCGATTGTGTTGTGGTAAATGCATACTTTTGTTTCCATCCTACTTAGTGAGAAACTTATTAAGCAATTTATCGTTCATTTTCTTATAGTTATTTTGTAGGTTTAAGGTAAATTTACAAACATGCCACTTAATTCCAAAAGACTAAAATACAGGATCGGGGTATGGGGATAAAAAAGAAATAGCTAACTCTCATTTTGAATGCTAATTTTTCTAACTCTTCGAGAAAACTAATAAGGTCTCTTTAAGTGATTGTCTAATTTTCCATTATTGATGAGTATTATAAACCTGTAAACTTTTACAATTTTCTTCTTAGACTTATTTTTTCTATGTAAATATAATTTTGTAAATACTTATTCAATTTGAATTATTTTGCTGAGTATCACCAAGAAAATTCAATTTTGTTAGAAAGATTTAGTTACAAATTTGTTTTAACAATCATTTTAAAGATTACACTACAGGTTTATAATAAGTAGATACAGAATTGGATACTTTAACGTAGTTGAGTTGGGTTCGCTTTGTATGAATTAGATCTACGATAGCAGTTGTGAAGTTAACTTTTATCTTAAAATAGTTCACATAGTGAGGCTGTCGTGACTCCACTTTTTCAAGGCGTGATAAGTACCCTAGTAATTTTACTTTGTTTAGGGAGCAAGTTAGAGCAAGTTCATTGGACAGCAGGGATGGAATAGTTGTTGGGTAGTTAGGACATCTAGGTTCTTTTTTACTAATTGGACCCCTCAAAATACTACAAATAATTAAGAATAAGCCATGGTACATGTGATGTGTGTGTGTATTTTTGGGTTAAGGTAAAACAAGCAAGCATAAGAATTTTGAAAGTAGAAGCCATCTCCTTTTTTTAGAATGAAATATTAGAAGGGGGAAAAAAAAGAAATATCTAATGCAATAAGAAAAAGGACATGTTTTGCTTGGATTGATAGTGATTAGTATCTAAACATCATAAAAATGGAGCTCTTGCTTGGCTTGACTTATTCATAACCAAATCAAATTTGAGTAAATATTGAGTTAAATTCAAATGATATGTGAGTTAGACAATCTCATTTGTACTCCTAGTGTCCCCTTTTAAATAGTAGCTTTTGAAGATAAACTTTTAATGTTCCCCAAACTATACTTTTTGGTCAGATCTTTCTTCATAATTTTTTTTCAATGCTATTTTTATGAACATTTCTCCTTAAGCGTCGTTAATTTAACGTTCTCAATAATACATCTTCCTTTTCATGCCCTCCACTTGTTTATAATCTTGCTTCTTGAGAGTTTTCATGGCATACTTCCCCTATCAAGTTCAATTATTCAGCATGTAATTGGTAAGGGCATGGATGGACGAATTTACTTGCTTTAGGTTAATTCAGCTATGAATGTCCATGTAATAACTTTGTTCTTTACTTCAGAAACCTCATGATCTGTTGATCTTCCCGGTCAAGATCACCTTGTAATCGCAATGGTACTTGGTACCTCATTAAGATGTTGCTCTCTGCTCTTTGTTCAATTGGATAATCAGCTACGCCCTACAAAGAGAACATACCCATATGACTTGACCTTGATGTTGCAATCTTTCTAGAGTTGTTCTTGGGTAAAGAGATTATTTTGTCTTTAGCTAGTGACACAGATTGTAAAATGATACGACTTCAGCATGATATGATTCATAAGGTATTGCGCTGTTTCAAGGATGACTGGATGTTGACACTAATAGAATGGATCACGTGAGGATGGATTTCAAGCATGCGCGTGAGACTTTATGAAACAAATGGGGTAGAATGAGAGCTTTGTCGGAGGAAATGAATGAGAGTAATCTTGTTGGTCTTGGTACTATTAATAAGGTTATGAGAAATGATGCGAATCGTGACCAAGAATAGACAGGGCTAGTTGGTGAATGGATCCAAGTTTGTAGAAAGCTTGAAAATGGGGTAATGGGGAAAAGTATGAAAGGGTAAAGAAATGAAGAATGAAAACAATAAGCAAATCCTACAAATAGCTTCAGATGATATGACGCACCAATGGAACTTCCGAAGACTCACAGCACAATTTGATATGACACACGAATTGGTCCAATAAGGTTACTCGCCACCTAACCTTGCTTAAGGGAAAGAATAAGAGTAATGTCGAGAGTAAACAATAATGTTTATATAAGGAATAAAAGTACTCAATCGTATTGAAGGTAATCTGATCCTTATAGCTATAAGTACAAAGGTATTTATACCTGTAAGTTAAGACAACTTGCTCAAAAGAGAAAAAACAAAAAAGGACATTTTTTAAAGGAGCAATGTACATGATATAAAAAGGTAAAAATGAATATATAAGAAAAATAATCACTGATGCTACAGATTTTACATATGATACTATACACGTAGCGATGTTGCATTGGTAAGATTGTTAGGAGATGTGGACAAAAAGTACGGACAAATGGGTTTGTCCGAGTAGGGATGGTCTAGCCAATCCAATCTCTCTCTCTCTCGACTTCTCGGTAAGTAAGATGCCGAGTAATTGGTCGACTCGACGTTGGGGAGTATTCATTAACTTGACATACCACAGAGCAATGGGTGGCATACGGTATGGCATTAAAGGTGACTTGGTAAGAAAGTACTCGGCTTCGGTAGGAATTGGTTGAAACAGGAGGATTTATCGTGCTAGCCTCTCTAGTCCTTGAGCTTAGTTGTAGATAAGAGGTCCGGTAGCCTAATATCAAGAAAGATTTTAGCAACTTATCCAACTTAGAGTAAATTATTTAGGAAAGCTCAGACTAAAGATCTCCTATAACTATTTAAAACTAACCAAATTTTAAATCAAGATTATCTTATAAAACGGAACTAATAATATTTTGTGTCTACATTTGTACTATTGCTTGTCTAATCCTTATAGAACAAGCTATATCCCAGATAGTCATACATACATACGTATATCTATCATCTAAAGGGACTGTATCAAAGCTCGGCATGTAATCACATAAACACGTGCAATACACGCACACACATATACGTCCTATTCTTATGTAATAATCATAAGTTATTATCTTTTGTATTAATTGTTCAAACAACATAGTTTGAAGTTTTTTTTATGTCTAACCTAAAACTCAAAGTAACTCATGAATCAAACGCACTTACATACACGTACACATATATCGCATTATCCTTAGGATAATGTTAGTCGACCATCAATATATTAGTTTAGTTACAAGTGTCCGCATGGGCATCTTATTCCATAAGAACAAATCATTTGTGGCTTCCTTTCGATATACTAACTCATTAAACGATCTCACATGGATTAGCAACTGACTGACATGAAAATTAGCACCTAACTAATGAGATCCTCATAATATGAGGTTGTTTGTGGCACATGCCATATTATATTGATCATGGGTCGATTTTCTTAAATCAATAGCATCCATCCGAGTAGTGTTGGGCACCGGGCCAAACCGATCTTGAACCGTCGATTTACGGGTCGATAACACAATAAGTCATGACTGGCCCATACATTGACAGTTCCGGATTGGTTTAAAGCTCTTAAACAGGTTTTTTTTTTAATATTTATTTTTTATTAATTTATTATTTAATATATTAATAATTTCTAATAATATGATTTCATTTCTCTTTTTTTTTAAGTGTATTAATTCATTAATAATTTTTAATTTTTTTATTAATTTCCAACTTTTTTTTATTCTTTTCCCTCAAAATTTTTTTTTTCTCATATTCAAGTTCTTAAAGTACTTACATCAACTAAAATTGAATTTTCTAACTATTCTTAATACATAATTAACTAATGATTAATCATTTATCATTAGTTTAATGATATTATTTTTAAAAAAATTATCTTTCATTATCATAAATAAAATAGTTTTGACATGCAATAACTTATTGGATATTATCAAATTATTTTTTTCGACTTAGTGACTTTTCTTTTCTCTTTTTCTTTCTTTTTTTTTTAAGAGGGTGAACCAGCTAGAGTGACCCATTAGTTTAATGGTGGGTTGACTCAGTGGTTAACGACTTGTCGGTTCGGAAAGGTAATGTAGTATGTCGGGCTGATTCACAGTTCGGAACCGGCTCTTACCTGCCTGCATCTTGCTAACTCAAAGTTGCTAAAAAAAAATTTCACCAAACCTTGATACAAAGTATAACATAGATGCCATGATTAACAACTATGGTTTAGAATTTAGGGAGAAGATTACTTATATGTATATAACTGTCTCCATGATGTACCTTAACTAGCTATATATATTGACTCTTGAAGATCAGCCAACTTAGTTGTTTCCATACAATTCACTTTTCTTTATTAACTAACTTTTCACTTTGATTAATGAGTTACCATACTACTAATTATTAATTATGATGCAACCAACTATAACTAACTACTCATTTTGTAAACTATCAACTAACTGTATTATTGCTAACTATTAATTAACATTACATTTTTATCTAACACCATTTAGATAAAATAATAAATAGGTTTATTTTTTTATATAAATTATAAAATAACATTAGCCCCACATAAATATTAAGGGGTTGGTTGGTTGACCCCTATACTTAAGCTGGTTGACTAACTAATTAATTGGTAACTTTAATCGTTTGACATTGTTAACGATAAATAGATGCCAAAACCCCTTTAGTCACATCATAACAGAGAATCTCCTTACTTTTCTTTTTTATTTTAGCAAGCAGGGGGTTTTAGTGTGATACATAGTAACTACGAAGAAGCACACACTAATTTGTAATTAAATTATATAAAAGACCTTAGTAAATTAAATAATCAAGAATGCTATAGAAATGCCCTTTTATTTAAATTTATCTGATAGATAGGTATTTCATTGTATTTACGTTATTAATTGTAGATATTTAATTTTTGCCTCTCGTAGTTCTAATTTTTGTTTTTCAATAGGGTCTTAATTTCAAAAATAAAAAATCAATAAAAATAAAAAAATTTGAAAAAATCATAAAAATACAATAATAGTGAGAAAAGAAAAAATTATAAAAAATTACAAACTTTTAGAAAATAATTTATTTTAGGATCAATAGTTTTAGTAATTATTTTAGAGAGTCACGTGATTTAAGTATAATTTGATTGTACTAAATATCAAGACATAGATCAATGATTTAATAGATAAGCATTAGAGTATTGATATTGCATTAACTTGAAGTCATAAGTTCGAATTTTGTTAGGCACTTATGTGCCTTTTATTCTTTTATCTTTTAATCTTTATTCTTTTATCTTTTAATCTTTTGTGAGATTCAAATCTAATTTGATATAAATGATTTAAATCAAGCCGAGGGGGATACACTCCAACAAAAAATGGATTTTTCTATTTCACCAACAATGTTCAAACTTCATTCTCAAAGCGTAACAATAGCAATCTACATTCGTCTGCAACAGACATGGCCAAGCTCCAAACTTGTTGCCAAACAACAACTCAAACGCATCAACGCTTGACCGCACTTCACATGCACAAGATCGAATCGCTACGCCCAACACACAAACACACGCATCCAATACGTGCTAGTCACGATCACGCACGGATCCAGTCTCCGAAACCGATCACAACAGTAGAACACGCCTTCTCCATCTTCATATCAGCAGCAATAATCAGCAAACAGCAAGCAAGCCTCGTCTAGAGCTTTAGGCTATTGCAGCGATAGAGCCAAACAGCAGACTCAATGATCCAGCTATTACTATCATTACGAACAGTAGTCGCCTAGAGCTGACACCGTATAGCAGCAAACCAATCCAACTCTGATCAGCCACACGTGCTCACATAGGACCAATTTTAGCCGCCAACTCACGCTTCAACTGCCGCAGCGCTGATCAGCTTTGCGTGTCCACATCCGGCCGCATGTCGCTGATCAAGCTCACGCACGGCAACATCTACAAAACTCCTCCATCCTCAAGCCACTATACCATCACTACTGCACCACACAACGTCATTAGCATGCACCAATTATGGCCACAAACCTGTTCACGATCAATAGCTCCAGCAACACCGAACCACTGTCCTTCTTCCCATAGCTAAATCAGATGTGGACTAGCACCAGACGTAACTCCGATCAGCGTTGCACGTTCACTGTTCAGCCGAATACTCACCACCGCAGTGCCTAAGCACGCCTTACGCAGGATGGACAACCCTAACGATAAGCCCACACGTTGCATATGCGCCGACATGTTCCTTGATCCGTTGTGTCATTGCACTCTACCGACTTCGCCGATCAGTGCATGCCACTCCGATCGTTGTCCACTCTACACAATAGTCTTCGATCAACCACGTGGTAGTCCTAGGCATCGCTCCACTCATCCTCACAGCCATACGTGCCAGCCAACTTCGCAACATCCAAAGGCCGCCGAATAGCTTACTGCAACTCTTCACTGAGCAACAGCACGTCTAGCCACTACCGATCAATCAGGTACGGTTTCTTTAGATTTTTATATATATATATATATATATATTATTTTATTTATATATAGTTTATTATTATTATAATCATATTATATTATTATTATTATTAGATCCTTGATCATATAAGGTCATATATATATATATATATATATAAAAGATATGTAATAGGAGATTTTTTTTTAGTATTAGCTCTTTTTATATATCAAGTACATTGTACTATATGATTTTATTTAGGTAGATAATTGTTTAATAATAGAAATATAGGTATACATATATATATTAACTTAAAGTGTTTTTTTAGCATCAGTTTTCTTTATAGATTAAGTATTAATTTAAATAAATGTCTATTTAAGAGTAGTGGGATGGATATAAATATATATACATTAGTTTAGGGATTGATATCTCGTCTCGTCATACTCTCTTCTGATTCATGGTATTTGTAAGATGGAATAAATTGTCATATGCCGTTTGCCCTTGAGTGAAGTTGAGAAGATAAATAGACAATGTGATGAAGCCGCCATAAGTCCCATGGTCATGTGTGCCAAGTGATGATTCTGAGAAACAGATGCCATAATTTATCGGATTTGTATCCTCTAAATTTGCATTCTCTCTATTTTCCTTAATTTATCCTATTAAATTAAGATGTTGCCATGTGTATCAAGTATTGCTTTTGTGTTGCTTCTCCGATTGGGATCATAAATTTATAAGACAATGGTACGGAAAGGGGCTTCCCGTGTTGAGCAAGTGGATAAGTAGTTGTTGATTTACTGCAACATATCAGGGGAAAACCTATTCAATTTATGTCTTTGTCCTTGATTTTCCTGTTTTCCTAGTCTTTTACTTCCCTTTTTATCACGTGCAATCAAGCATTACATTGTCTTCATGTTTTTTCATATGAAGCGAGAGCAATGTGGTTCAGTTGATCCCTAACTTCTTATCTTGGATTGAAAAGTGCTTTTAACCTTGTCTGATGGGTTCCATGGAATTCCAAATTTCTTTTGCATTAAAGAGGATTAAGCGAGAACAACTGCAATGGATCAAAGAACTTTCCTTCCATACAATATGAATTCATGAGGAGAAAGTTGCATGGAAAGCTTTCGAGTCAAGTGAATTTTCATCCATTTCAAGCTCAATGAGTTGGTAAAAAAGCTCTGTTGCTTATTTGTTGTTGGATTTCTTGCCTAAGATCTTTCATCCACTTCGAGCTTATCTTCATCTTCCCGAATTTCGATCCATTTTTTCGCTTCTTCTTCCTTTGAGGGAGGTGGATCAGGGTTGTTGTAGTCCCATTGATCTGCCCAAGACGGCCCAGAATCCATCTCCCTCGTTGGTTAATCCCTTCTTCCTTTCATTTCTTCCAAATGCAGATTAAGGTTAATGCATATGCTTCTATATATTTCCAGCTTTGACATAGAAGAGCGTTTAACTGTTTTTTTCCTAATTTAGCTATCCTTTTATTAGGAAAACTCCAAACATATGTTTTTTTCTATTCAACGCAAGATTACATGCGATAGTTTCGATGGCGCTATTCTGAATGGGAAATGGTCGAGGTTTTGGATTTAGATTTTTAAAATCTTATTGGAATTGAGTAGGATTTGAGGTTTTGGTGTGTAGATATCCACTCACACAAAAAACAACACATAAATATTCTTTTTTGGTTGCTGCTTTTGGGTTGAGGAGGTGGTTGGGGTGGTTTTAGGTTTGACAACTCAGTAAGCTCATGAAATTTTTATGAAATGATTCATTAGAACTTTAATATTATTCATAAGGTTTATAGCCACAAATTCACAACTTTCAGGAAAAAAAAAAAAAAAACTAAATTATGATCGCATTTAGACAATTAATGCATATATACTTCTTTGGATCATCAAAATCCATATCCTATTAACTAGATAAACAACCACTAATTAACAAAACTCAATTCCTTCGTCCCCTAGTCTAGTTGGTATAAATACCGTCCTCTTACATGATGGTACAAGTTTTAAGTTTTTTGATGTTTTCTTTATATACATCGAGAAAAATTCTAATAATTCATTATATTGAATCAAATTTCAAATTTCTAAAAATTTATTTTAAGTACCAATTTAATGAATTCTAACAGGCCTATAGCAGCAACCTTCTTTGAAAAATACTACTATAATTTTTTGTTTTTTTAAATGAGTAAAACCAGTCTTGATACCATCACATTTTTTCAAAAACATGGTGAATTGTAAGTGATGAAGACCAGCATTGGTGTTGAAGATGACAAACTGGAAGGTCCTACATTGACTAAAAATAGAAAAGGAGATAGTTTTATATTGTGATGGGTTGCTCAAGCAATTTTAGCATAAAGTAACTTATATATAAAACAAGTCCATTTTTTTATGCACAGTGACACTTTCCTACTGTACTTAAATTAGGCCCATCATGACTCCAATAATATGAAAGATTGATAGTCTGGTTTAATTTTATCTTCAAATGAAAGTTTAATTTACACATGACAACCACACAAGACAAACCTCAAAACTAGCATAAAACAAGGATTATCAGTAGATTAAACCATTGACAACAAATAAAAACACCATTAAAACCATTCTAGTGTAAGCAACCTCTTAGAATCCACAATCAATAGATAGAAACAACATGGTAAATCATTTTTGCATGTAATTTTTATTATATATAAACTAGATTAGAACTTGCACAATGTATTTAACGACTGATTCTACATGTAAATAATACACTTTATATAAATTAGCCGTGGAACCATCTATTCTTAAAATAACATATATCACAAAAATTAATTTTACTTATTCAATTATTTTACTTAATTTTTAACAACCTTATGTTAGAAAATAATTACTTAATTTTATATAACAGTCTTTAATTTACCAATTTATTACTTTGTACGATTTTGTATAACAATTTTATGTTATGACATAATTGATTGATTCATTTTAAAAAATAGTCTTATTGCAACTTGCAATAACTTTGTTATATAATATATGTAAAGTAGTTTTGTAATACTCAGTAACCCTAATTAGGTATTATAACTCGTCACATATTCTCGTTAATTGGAAATATATTAAGGCTTCTAAATTCACAACATTAACCTCTAACATAAATATTTATCACATATATATGAAGACTCTCAAAAGGAGTGGGAAACATAGTTAACTCAAATCATCATAACCTAAAATCAAACCAACATGATATCTTAAGAAGTTTACCAACTCATAATTCACAAATAACATGAAAAGTAACTCTAGGAGTTTATAATTTTCAGAGGATAACACATAACCATAAAACGATAAAGGAGTCTATCTCCTTAATATACAACAAAACTCCCCTAAACATAGCATGACTCCAACAGTACTAAGTCATCTCATCTCATCTCTAATCATCATAAAAATATAAATACTTAATATTCTCATCCTCTTGGATATCATCCTTAAAAGACTTCTCATAAACAAGATATTCATTGGTCCTTATGCCTAAAAAATAACAAAAGAATGAATTGAAACCTAGTTGTCATACATAAGCACATATGGATGCTAAATCAAGTCATATGCATGCATATGATGCAAGTACATCAAATATTAAGCAAAGAGTTAATTAATCATCTTGAATTTATGCCAATAATTAACAAAGGGGTACTTATGACTTACTAGTTACCACACCATAATCTTTGCTTATATACATAGGTAAGTATATGTATAAGTTTTTCTTGAAGTCCTTTATGCCTAGAATTTATAGTTTAGAGTCCTTGAATCCTAGAACTCTAGTTGCATTATCTTATACGAAAATTCACTAGGGAATCCTTGTTTATGATTGGCAGTTGCTCTTCTAAAGATTTACCACTACACGCCTTTAGAGCAAGTGAATCAAGCACAACCAACAACTAAATTTAATTAAGTCGAATATAAATTAGTTTGGTTTGCATACTAAGTCCTAACAAGTATAAGCAAACAACTAAGTACCACATACCTAAGTCATCGAGCAATTAAACTAATTTGCAAGGGATAATATACTTAACTTTGTTCCTAGACTCCTAATCTGTGCAATCCAACATAGAGTCCTGTTTTGATTAGTTTGTGATTCTTATTAGGTTAACAAGATAGTCTCCAATGATGACACTTAGTGCTAACTTCATAATAATCACTTAATTCCAACTTTTAGCCTTTAAGTAAAGGTAATTACTTTCTACCCTTAAGTCGATCAATCGAATCACTCGTAGAGACTGTCACGTCCCGAAGCGGCAGAATCGTAACAGCCCCCGCCGTGTAAACCATCCTAAGATAGAAGTTGGCCTTACAACCGCTATCTTAGACCTGATCTACACAAGGCGTCCACGACTGACCCGCTTTGAAGTAGACAATTTGTAAATTAAACAAATCATTTACCTAAGAAAGTGAGGAAATATATATAGATATTATAATTCAGTTACTGCAGTTAAAGTTTTCAATATTCCTCTATAATATATCTCCTAGTTACTGCATCATTCGGAAATGAAAAATAATTCTAAAGTAAAAACTTAGACCTTAAAATATGTGTTTATTCTTCAATGTTTTTCCTCACTCCCCAGGATCCAGCAGTTGTTAGCTTCTGAGTAATTGGTTGCCGCTTCTTAGCCAGCACCTGCACGACGTCTATAGGGATGTGAGCAATTACAGCTCAGTAAGTAAGGACGGAGGACTTAAAACTATACCATACACACAACAAGGTTTTCAATCACTTATTAGGT